>QLTV01000817.1:191298-201597 GCA_003457575.1 Thermophis baileyi
GAAAGAAGGAAGGAAGGAAGGAAGGAAGGAAGGAAGGAAGGAAGGAAGGAAGGAAGGAAGGAAGGCCTGGCCAAAAGGAAGAAAAAGACACACAAAATAAGGGGACTATTTGTAAGAAGCCAAGAGGCTGATCTCAATTGCCCTGCATAGACCTATATCTCACTCATGACTGTAAGCCTCACAACTGCCATTAAGCTAGCAGATACAGTAAATGTTTTCTTTTACTGTTCTCCCTACCACTTTCTAAAGGCTGCAGAATGTATATGACTCTTCATTTACAATAGATTATTACATTCCTGCTGACACCTAAGCTTTGATGCGTCTGTATGGAAAACACACAACGGGATGCCAGTTTTTGTGTCTTGCTTCTCTTTGAGGATACTGGATTTTGAAGAGTTTTTGTTTAATAACAATGGGGCACATTTCAGCTCACATAAATCGGCCTCAGTGGATTGGAGGAGAGAGATAGCTGATCTCTGTTTTGAAGCTACAGCCGAAGTAGTTCAGGAAAAAGTGAGACTGAAGTTCCTTACTTTAATTGGGGCTTCACCAAAGCTGCCAGGTTATGCATGCTGCTTCTCAGTGGAGCTGAAGGCATAACTCTATTCTCCAAATGTTTGGCTTTCAGTCCAGAGGTCCTTCTTCCCTGCTTAAGGAAGTTCTAATAAAAAATTTTTTTGGAAAGAATTTGGGTTGATAATAGAACCTCTCGTATCCAAAGTTCAACTCAATGATCCGAGGTCCTGTCTTAGAGAACCTCTGATTCTCTAGATGTTGATGAACTGCAACTCTCAGCATCCCTTGTTGTCCAGCACTTCTGAATCATAATTCAGGAAGGGCAAAGGACTCCCTATCCCTGACTTGTTCTCAATGAAGGTGAATAAGGCAGATGCCAGCAGTTCCCACAATAAAAAGAACAATGATGCGCTATAGATTACCGGTAGGTCCTTCCCAAGGCTATTAAGAGAATGGGCAAGAATCTACTGATCATGAATGAAGAAAAAAGACTAAAATTTAAATCCAGAACTGTAGATTTATGTAAGGGTTCGATTTCTATGTACTGCAGTGATTTATCTTTTTCTGTCTATGTGGCTTTATTCTTTTCTGCAATAATGAGTCTAATCTTGCTTGAGTTGTATTAGCAATAGCAATAGCAGATAGACTTATATACTGTACCGCTTCATAGTGCTTTACAGCCCTCTCTAAGCGGTTTACAGAGTTAGCATATTGCCCCCAACAATCTGGGTCCTCATTTTATCCACCTCAGAAGGATGGAAGGCTGAGTCAACCTTGAGCCGGTGAGATTTGAACCGCTGAACTGCAGCTAGCAGTCAGCTGAAGTAGCCTGCAGTGCTGCACTCTAACCACTGCGCCACCTCGGCTCGTATTCAGACAGTTCCTGGAGATGCTGATAAGTAGCTGAAGAACCCAGGTTTACATTGGGGCCTGGGGAAAGCATGGCATCAAAAGAGAACTTTTGAGCCAACCACTGCAGTGAGCTGATTGAAGCTGATGGAAGCACCGGGCTCTCTTGTACAAAGGCAGCTTCTAACTCCTCCTTCTTTGTAGGCCAACAGTCTGACGTCCTTCAAGAGGCCAGTGTACCCATCATCAGCACCAGTGTCTGCAATGGCCCCGATTACTATGGCAGTCAGATAAGGCCCAGGATGTTTTGCGCTGGTTTTGCAGCTGGAGGCACAGATGCTTGCCAGGTAGGGTCAGTTTGGCGTGCAGGCTGGGGAATTCTGGGAGTTAAAGCAGGGGTGGGATTCTACCGGTTCGGATCGGTTCGGGCGAACCGGATGCTCCGACGATCAGCTGGGAGCGAACCGGTTCGCTCCGACGATCAGGTGGGCCCACCCGCCCCTGCACTTTACTGACCTATATCTTCTCAGCTGATTCGCGTGGCACAGCGGATTGCCACGCCTCAGCTGTGTTTCTCCCCAGCAGTAACACGGAAGGTAAGTTTTCGTTAAACTGTGCATGCGTGCGCAGCGTGCATCAGGTGCGTGCACGCACGAAGCGCGCGTGCACGTGCAAAGCGCACAATTACCGAATCGGTTGTTAAACCAGCAGGATCCCGCCACTGAGTTAAAGTCCTCCCATTTTAAAGTTGTCATGGTTAAGGAAGACTGCTCTAGAAGTTAGTGTCTTCAACTTGGTGCTCACTAGACATTGGCAGGATCAATTGGAAGTGTATGCTGCTATAGCCAAATACATCTGAAAGACTTCAAGATGGAGAACAGAAGGATAGACATTAGGTTCACTATAGGACCACTTAACTGAATGTGACTTTTGCTTTTTTAAATATAAAGCAATAGCAGAGGGGGAGAAGAGACCAATCCTGAACAGAATTGTGGGAGCATTTCCTATTCAACTTTTTACTCCCAAATTGCTGTTAATCCAGAAGATGTAATTGTGTAGTCCTCAAATTACGATCAGTTGCTTAGCGACCATTTGAAATTACAACCGACCCAAAAAAGAGACGTATAACCAAGATTTGAAGTTCAGATGGTCAGGCCCCCTCTACAGTCATATGACCAAACTTCAGGCACTCCGTACACCCATAATGAACCATTGGCTCACTTAACAACCAAGATGTTCACTTAATGACTGCCACAAAAGAGGTCATTTTACATCTTTCATGACACACAACTGTAATGGGTGGGCTTATGGTCGTAAGAAGGACTACTTGTAATGTTCCAAACCTAAGAAATGGAGGTTCATCTTCTGCTTCCTGTTTCTGCTCCTAAACTTTCTTTTGTTATCTTGTTTCTGTCCACCATCATAGCTTTCCCTGACTTGATGTCATTCAGATGTGCTGGATTAAAACTCCCATCATCCCCAGACAGCAAGGCTACGTGTGTCAGCGTTCCAATAAACACCCCCAACGTGAGCTTTGAATTCTGGGAGAGCAGTGCAGTGAATAGGGAAGTGAGGATGATAACGTAAATGCAGGTTTTCCTTTTAACCTAGGTTTCTTCCACCTGACAGGGAGACAGCGGTGGCCCTTTTATGTGTGAAGACGGCATTTCACAAGTGTCACGTTGGCGGCTGTGTGGCATTGTGAGCTGGGGCACGGGCTGTGCCCTGGCCAATAAGCCTGGAGTCTACACCAAGGTTAATGATTTCCATGGGTGGGTCCACCACACAATGAAGGTAAATAGCATGTGAATGGGGAATACTTCAGAGAAGATGCTGTGGGAATCTGTGATTGTGTTCTCACAAAATGTTTAATCCACATGCTAAGTTTGTTTTAAACTTTGGTTCATTGGCATGAGTACATAGAATGTTGTGCAAACTCAGTCTGTTTGATGAGTTTGTTTCTGGGTATGTGTCAGGGTTCCAAATAGCATCCAAAATAAAATCAGAGTCCGAGGCAAAGCATTCCTCAAAGTTCCAATTTACTAACAGAGCCATGTTGGCACTGCTGTGAGAAACCCGAATCTGACGCTACCAGGGTTTCTCCACCCAGTTGAAAGATCAAGCCCTTTGTCCCCACACCCACAAGTTCATGATGTTAGCCAGTCGCCTTCTGCCATGTCAGTTACTCCCCTCATCTTCTGGGCAGGTGCTGGACAAAGAATGACCTTGAGAATCTAAAGGAATTTGTTATGGCTACATGTCTACATCCCTCATGCAACAGCCCCTCCCAAATTCCCACAGCAAGAATACATTCTCAAACGTAAAGTGTGGCAGGCCAAAGTCTCTAATAAAATATGGCTTCGGCCTGACAGCATGCACAAACCATCAAAATGGATTAATTCAGTTGTAAGGTGAAGTATTTTGTCACAATGCAATCAGTAAATGCAGTTGTTTTATTTCCCTCCTCACCCCACTCCCACTGGCATTCCAAGGTGACCTAACCTTCCTTTTGGCTCTCTGTCCTAACAATGAAATTTTAGGGGAACAATTGCTGAAAATCAGTAACACAAAACACAAAACTTCCAGTTTTGAGGTAGGAAGTAAGAAAACCTGTATTGTAAGCCCTAAAATAGTAAAAATATAGCTTAATGAATATTTAATGTACCTAATCCCCAAACCACTTTATTAGAGAAGACGCTTCTTCAATAAGGTGGAGAGAACAACAGTCAGAAAGTTTCTTTCTTAAATACGGTACAAACAGATATCCCAAAGGTGCTTTTATTCAAAAGGCAACTGGACTTTCTTTGTTTTTCCTTGAAGATGTTTCACTTCTCATCCAAGAAGCTTCATCAATTCAGTGGATCTGGAAGTTTCTTGGACGAGAAGCAAAACATCTTCAAGGAAAAACAAAGTCCAGTCACCTTTTGCAAAAAAAGCACCTTTGGGACAACCATGACCTGGATGACTGAAAATCTCCATAGACATTTACAGATATATTGCTTACAAATTTAAACTAATTCACTTGCTTGAATATCATTACTGCTTTTGCTTTAATAAAGTTTGCAAAAGAGAACATGACAAGATTGAGGCTGGAGAAATAATTTTTAGCTTACACAGCTATCTAGGACAGTGATGGCTAACCTTTTACGTCACCGCGTGCCGACCTGCGTGCCGGAAATGGCACACAAAACCATCCCGCCTGGACTGCGAGGCCTCGTTGGCCTTCGCGTGCACGGGAGCGCCGAAACCTGGAAGAGCAGTGTTCCAGCATGCATGCACGCGCTGGCACCCAAACTTCCGGTTTCCGGCATGGCCGCGCACCCGACGAACAGCTGGTTCTCGTGCATGCACATGACGGAAACCCGGTGTCAGGGTTCCAAATAGCATTCAAAATAAAATCAGAGTCCGAGGCAAAGAATTCCTCAAAGTTCCAATTGATTAACAGAGCCATGTTGGCACGGCTGTGAGAAACCCGAATCTGACGCTCCCAGGGTTTCTCCACCCAGTTGAAAGATCAAGCCCTTGTCCCCACACCCACAAGTTCATGATGTTAGCCAGTCGTCTTCTGCCGACGTGTCAGTTACTCCCCTCAGCTTCCGGGCAGGTGCTGGACAAAGGATGACCTTGAGAATCTAAAAGAATTTGTTATGGCTACATGTCTACATTCCTCATGCAACAGCCCCTCCCAAATTCCCACAGCAAGAATACATTCTCAAATGTAAAGTGTGGCAGGCCAAAGTCTCTAATAAAATATGGCTTCGGCCTGACACCTGGAAGTTCGGGTGCCAGCACATGCATGCGCGCTGGAACGCTGCTCTTCTGGATTTCGGCACTCCCGCGCACGCGAAGGCCAGCTGACCGGCGCGCGTGTGTGCACAGGAACGCGGAAGAGGAGCCAGCGAGGCTACGTGTCCCACGCGGGATGGCTCTGCGTGCCGCTTCCGGTACACGTTCCATAGGTTTGCCACCATGTATCTAGGGTTTGACATTATGTTTACCACAGTCCTAGTCTAATCAAGGGTAGATGGTGGGTCAGTTAAATTATTAGTCATACCTTTCCTTCTGAACCAGTATTTGACCCCCATTGCTTCAACAGTGATTCTCCATCACTGATCTGAATAATTGAAGACGTAGAACATGGACATGGACCAGTTCTTCTTTTAGTTAATTTTCATCACCAGAATTCCATGAGATTAAAAACCCAAATCAACTCATGCTCTTTTAATGTGTTGGAATAACATTCCCATGTTGGTTGGAGGTGATGGAAATCAGAAGTTACAATATCTGAAGCCTATCAGGCTGAGGAAGGCTGGAGATGCTTCGTCTACTTTGTCTCTTTGTTTCTTTTCTGCAGACAAACTCCCACATTAGTGGGTTGGTGATTCAGCAATGAAATGCATGGAAGTGGCCTCCTCCCTTTCCAGTGAATTGCTGCCTTAAAAAGAAGAAGAATCAAGGAAGATGAGGAGGAAAAAGGAGGCACCAACATACCGATATCTTTGGCCTGGCCAAATGAGCAGAATGGGACAGAAAGGTCCTTGCCAATTGCTAAATTGGCGTATTGGCTCTTTCAGACTTTTGATAAGATGCTTTTGTTCCGTTACGTTGTCTTCATGGAGCTTCTGGTCCTTCAGCTGCTCATCTGTGGATGAGTTGAACAGAATATAGAGTTGGAAGGGATCTTGGAGGTCTTCTAGTCCAAACCTCTGCTTAAGCAACAAACCCTATACCATTTCAGACAAATGATTGTCTAATCTCTTCTTAAAGCCTCCAGTATTGGAACAACTGCAATTTCTGGAGGGAAGTTGTTCCACTGATTAATTGTTCTCACTGCCAGGAAATTTCTCCTTAGTTCTAGGTTGGTTCTCTCCTTGATTAGTTTCCATCCAGTGGAAACTAATCTTCTGTGCCTTTAATCTTTATAATGCATTAAGGGCTCCTGCTACATAAAATCACATGCACAGCTTTAAACTTTAATGGATGCACTTGGATTAAAGGGTTGTAATAAAAATCCTATCATAAGTTGAAGACTGAACCCCAAATCTAAATTTGGTTAGCCTTGTGGTTGGTGTTCATTTCACATCTATTCATTTTCACTGGATTGTCATAACAATTTATCACAACAGACTATTTTATCATTCTTTGGTTTTTGAGTTTTGTTGTCTACATTTTTTTAGACCAGCCCTTCTCAACCTGATGTTCCTCAGTTGTTGGATTATTGTTTTCATCATTCCTTACCCACAGGTTGTACAGTTATCTCCTTCAGATGTGTGGGAGTACAAAGATGGTTGGGAAGACTTGCTTTAGGTCACTGGTCTATAGTCCATTGTGTCCACATAGTACAAATGATATCACACAACTTTGCTCCCCCTTTACTGAAAATTTTAACAATGGAAGAGTAGAAGAGCTTTGTTTATATATATATGATGAAATTAACTGAACAGAATCTAGAGGGCTTGGCAGATGGAAAAGGAAACGGGAAGTCTTTATACTTTGTTTTCCAATGGCAGACTTCTGGGAAGACCATGAGAACATAAAAGGGGTTTGGTAAACATACAATAAATTACTGAAAATAGTTTGTGTTTGAGTCCCACTTTGGATTAGAGATAACAGAAAGTTTATGTATTTTTTGTTATGGATTGCACCAGTAGAGGCTAAACCAATTTCGTTGTATACATGATGTACAATGGCAATAAAGGCTATTATTATTGTTGTTGTTATTATTATTATGTACAAGGAGAGAACTACAAGGAAGAGAACGCCTGCCCCAGCTGAATGAAAAGCAGACATAAGGGAGATACGATGGGTTAGCTCATCTGTGTATCCAATAGAAGAGAATATACTGTATGTAGCTCTGTAGCTCAGGCTTGAACGCTGGAGTCCATGGTGCTTTCTGAGCATGGTTGTTTGCCTGCAGACATTTCATTACCCTACTAGGTAACATCTTCAGTGCTATCCAGTATAGGGTTTTCTACCTGTTTATATAAAGTAATATCTTCTATGTATGCTGTTGGACTTACAGCCCACTCGATGACTCTTTTATATTAATATGTGAGGCAAAGACTTAGAGCCCTTCAGGTCAGGGGTGAAATCCAGCAGGTTCTGACAGGTTCTGGAGAACCGGTAACGGAAATTTTGAGTAGTTCGGAGAACCGGCAAATACCACCTCTGGCTGGCCCCAGAGTGGGGTGGGAATGGAGATTTTGCAATATCCTTCCCCTGGAGTGGGGAGGGAATAGAGATTTTGCAGTATCCTTCCCCTGGACTGGGGTGGGAATGGAGATTTTGCAATATCCTTACCCCAGGAGTGGGGAGGGGATGGGGATTTTGCAGTATCCTTCCCCTGCCACGCCCACCAAGCCACGCCCACCAAGCCACACCACGCCCACCAAGCCACGCCCACATAACCGGTAGTAAAAAAATTTGGATTTCACCACTGCTTCAGGTGATCTGTTTTTGTTTGTATATCACTCTGAAAAATGTCACCCAACCCGGTATCTTGGCTGGCTGGAATTCTTGGAATTTGCAATCCAGTACATGTAGACACATCACTTGGGGAAAGCTCCCTTGAAGGTTATCTCCTGTCCTATGTTATCTTCAGTTTAGAGACTCACTGACAATGGAGTCTGATTGCTTGTATGCATCCATTCGTAGATATCTTAGAAGAAGGCACAGTGATATACAATTGTATCTGCTTATTCTAATTGTTCACGGTGATTTATGAACGATCAGCTAGGTACAATTGACGTTTTCTTTTCACGAAGAAACTTTCTCTTTTTATCTTTGGCCGAGGCCAGTACCCTCCAATACCAGGAAGCATCCAAGAAAGTTCATTTATTATGTCTATACATTGTATACAGTGTATACTCCGCATACAGACGGGAGGTTGAACAACTAGCCTCGTGGTACGACCGGAACAATCTGGAACTGAACACACTCAAAACCGTAGAAATGGTGGTAGACTTTAGGGGAAACCCTCCCATATACCCACTGTCAAATTATCTACTAAGACTGTATTACTACTATTATTCTTCTCATCCTTCCTATTACCTATCTCTTCCCACTTATGACTATAACCATGTTGCTTGTATCTTTACGATTTATATTGTTTTTATTTGTTCCTAGTATGATTTGATTGCTTATTAGTAACCTATGACTTGTTGTATCTTATAATTCTTGATGAATGTATTTTTTTTCTTTTTCTTTTTCTGTACACTGAGAGCATATGCACCAAAGACAAATTTTTTGTGTGTCCAATCACACTTGGCCAATAAACTATTCTATTCTATTCTATTCTATTCTATTCTATTCTATTCTATTCTATTCTATTCTATTCTATTCTATTCTATTCTATTCTATTCTATTCTATTCTATATAGATGACTATACTTACTCTCTTCAGTCTTACCTAATCTTGTTCTCTCAGATTGTATGTCCCAAAGATGCTTTTTCAGGAGGCAACTGGACTTTTGTGTTTTTTTTTCTTTGAAGATGTTTTGCTTCTCATCCAAGAAACTTCTTCAAGCTCTGACTGGATGGTGGGGAATGGAAGGATTTATATTCCTTGCAACCAGCTTCCATTCCCCACCATCCAGTCAGAGCTTGAAGAAGTTTCTTGGATGTGAAATGTCTTCGAAGAAAAAAATAAGAAAGTCCAGTTGCCTCCTGAAAAAAGCACCTTTGGGACAACCATGACCTGGATGACTAAGAATCTCCATAGACCCTCAGATTGTATATATTTCATACTTGTAATGATCTCAATAAAATAAACTGGTTTTGATTGTGGACAGTTCTTGAATGTTCATGTAGATTTCCCTAACAATCCCCACTGAAAATGGGGTTCTCCAAGTCAATTTAACTAAGATTTACATCTCATGAGGTGTATCCCTCCCCCCCCCCCCCGTAATAGCTCGCCAATATCCTTGCAAAGAAAGAGAAACATTTATTATATGGTTTGAACAGCAGAGGACAGCAAATTGTAAAATTTGCTTTAAATTTCCTGGGTATTTTTTTTTTTTAAATATATTTGGGTATTTTACACAAACAGTCTTTTATTCTCAGAGCTTTCCTGCCTTTGGAGAACAATTTCTGTCTAGGCAACCATGTCTTGGTGAGTTCATTTAGAGACTTTCATTCTGGAATGCTCAACACATTGAAATTGTCCAGGACAATCATGGTTGCAGCCTACACCAGGATCTACATAAATCTACTTCATGACATGTCTCACCAGTCTTCGGTCCCTTGTGTTCAGCTCTCAATAGTTAGCACCCTTCACTAACTTCAGATCGGCTGGAGAGGTCACTGTGTCTGCTCAAGGAGCTAGCTCTGAGTAAGCAATGCCCTTTTCCTTTCTTTCCTAGAGTGGCAGGATAATAAGGATTAGCCTTCTCTGAGGCCCCATAGCATGTGGAAACAATGCCCAGTGTTACAGGAGAGAGATTGGACATCCGCTTAGGGGAGAGGAAAAGAGCACAGAATAGTTAATAACTGGTTAATGGTTAACTGAACTCTTTTTCTCTCTCCCAACATTACTTAACTAGCAGCCAAGAATGCCGAGAACCTAGGGTCAAAATGAGCAATTAAATTTTATTTTATTTATTTATTTATTTATTTTGTCAAGCATGTATATGATTACAGGTAAAGTATAAATATTAATGTGAGTATATAATAAGTACAAACATAGTTTGAGTACATATTTTTCGAGTACATATTTTGCGAATACATGGGGACTTTAGGACAGGGACGGTAGGCACGCTGGTGCGCTTATGCACGCCCCTTACAGACCTCTTAGGAATGGGGTGAGGTCAATGGTAGTCAGTTTAAGGTTAAAGATTTGGGGGTTTGGGGAAGAAACTACAGAGTCGGGTAATGTATTCCAGGCATTGAGCACTGTGTTGCTGAAGTCGAATTTTTTGCAATAAAGTTTTGAGCATTT
>QLTV01000817.1:202001-220330 GCA_003457575.1 Thermophis baileyi
TTTGTGTTGAATAATTTTACATCATCTGCGAAGAGGACGCAGTTGCTTTTTATATTATCACATATGTCATTTATGTAAAGAATAAAGAGAGTTGGTCCTAAAACGCTGCCTTGGGGAACACCGCTGTTAACAGGAACAGGGTTTGATAGAGCTGTTCCTATTTTGACCACTTGTTTTCTATTTGACAGGAATGCAGTTATCCATTTGTGCAGGGGTCCAGAAATGTCATAAGATTTTAGTTTTAGAAGTAGTTTGTCGTGTACCACTGAGTCAAAGGCTTTGCAGAAGTCTATGTAAATTGCGTCTATTGCTTTGCCCTGGTCGAGTTGTGTAGTCCATATGTTTTTACAATGTAGAAGTTGTAGATTGCAGGATAAATTTTTCCTGAAACCAAATTGTTTGTGAGAGAGTAAGTTGTTAGTCTCTAAGTGGAGGGTAATGGATTGGTTAATGATTGATTCCATGACTTTGCAGGTGACACAACATAAAGAGATTGGTCTATAATTTTCAACTAGGCTGGGGTCTCCCTTTTTGAAGATAGGGATGACCGTGGCTAGTGACCATAGGTTGGGTAGGGAGCTGGTCCTGAAAGATTTATCAAAAATTATGCCCAGTGGTTCTGCTAGTTTATTATTAATTAAATAATTAATCTATTAGTCTATATTCGCTTCTCGCATGCAAATCTACTTTCTGTGTTCATGGCAGTTTCTCATATATTTGATCTTAAATCCATTCAATGCCTTGTGAATTTCGCTTGCTTCCTTTCATTAAAAGCAAAGAACATTTGCTTTGCTTTTCCCATGAAATGTATGCATTTCCTCTAAGACAGATACTCCTCGACTTACAACCACAATTGAGCCCAAAATTTCTGTTGCTAAGTGAGACAGTTGTTAAAAGTGAATTTTGCTCCGTTTTAGAACATTTCTTGCCACAATTGTTAAGCGAATCAATGCAGTTGTTAAGTTACTGTAGTTAACACAGTTGTTAAGCTAATCTGCCTTCCACATTGACTTGGCTTGTCAGAAGGTTGCACAAGGTGATCACATGACCATGGGACACTGAAACGGTCATAAGTATGAGTCAGTTGCCAAGCATCTAAATTTTGACCATGTGTCCATGGGAATGCTGCAACAGTTGTAAGTGTGAAAAATGGTCATAAGTCACTTTCTCCAGTACTGTTGTAACTTTGAACTGCTGTAAATCAAGGACTACCTGTATAATGCCAAGTTTGTAAATTCATCATAGAATATAGAGAATAGAGAATAGAGAATAGAGAATAGAGAATAGAGTAGAGTAGAATAGAATAGAATAGAATAGAATAGAATAGAATAGAATAGAATAGAATAGAATAGAATAGAATAGAATAGAATAGAATAGAATAGAATAGAATAGAATAGAATTCTTTATTAGCCAGGTGTGATTGGACACACAAGGAATTTGTCTCCTGTGCATAAGCTCTCAGTGTACAGGCAAGCAACAAGGTATATTAACAAGTATGGCATTCTGGAAAATCAGCCATCAATAGACACATAGACATTAACAACATCTACTGTATATAGACTATGCAAAAGAGACAATTAACCAGCCCAAAAGAGAACAAAAAGACTCCAGCACTCTCCACCAGTATTCAGCACCCAGGTCAGCCTAGATTAACTCCAAGGTTAACTTCAGTCCAATAATCAAGTAAGCAATACCCCAATCAAGAAACTGCCAAAGAAGCCAACAGTAAACAGCCCAACCAAAGAATCTCTAAGACCGCCCCCACCCACACAGAGAGGCAAGTCAACAGAATATAAACTGAAAGCAAACAGCGCTCCTTGATAGCACTGATGAAGTTACCCAGTTAGGGTAATGAAACGTCTGCAAGAAAACAAGCAAGCTCAGAGAGCACCAAGGACCCCTCATTTCAACCCTGAGCTACAAATATTCTCCTTTATTATTAACAAGTATATTAAGGTGAATTAAGTTAATATGTTGATACTGTCACTATCCTAACCCAGACCACAATTTTCAGATTAGCACATTATCAGAGCTGTGGCGCAGTGGTTAGAGTGCAGTACTGCAGGCTACTTCTGCTGACTGCCGGCTGCCTGCAATTTGGCAGTTCGAATCTCACCAGGCTCAAGGTTGACTCGGCCTTCCATCCTTCCGAGGTGGGTAAAATGAGGAGCCAGATTGTTGTTGGGGGCAATAGGCTGACTCTGTAAGCCGCTTAGAGAGGGCTGCAAAGCACTGTGAAGCGGTATATAAGTCTTATTGCTATTGCTGTCATTTTGCTACATTTCAGCCTGGTTAACTCCTACCCTAGCCTACGTTAGGTTAACACGCCCTCTTGTTGCATGTAGTACTGCTACAACCTGTAACCACTGCTATATTCTTCACAAGACTATTCCATCCTTTGTTCCTTCATGTTGGAGAACAGGCTTAGTTTCCAGTTAGTTTCATGGAAGAGGTTTTGCAAGTCTCCTAATCTGACCAATCTTCAGAATAGAAAGTGTCAAGTCATTAGTTGCACCCAATTTTACAACCTTTTTGGTCATAGTTGTTACACAAATCACTGCACTTCTTAAGTGACTCATGCGGTCATTAAGCAAGTCTGGCTTCCCCCATTGACTTTCCTTGTCGTAAGCTGGCTGGGAAGATCGCACGTGGTGATCGCATGATCCCAGGATAGTGCAACCATCATAAATGCCTGTATTTACTGCCCACCTCTCATCGTTGCTGATGCTAATGAAATCCATTATTTTCATTTGCCGTTTGTGATGTTAGGGCTTAGCTACAATGGGGAAACTGCACAGAATCGTTACATCCTTGTCAAAATGTTTCTACTGATGCTGAGTTGACAAATGAACCTATTCTTTCCTACGTGTGCGTCCAGAATGAGTTTTCAATTGCACTTTCTGGGAGATCGTATATAACCCCTCCTGATGCAGAGAAAACTGAGTGTAACAAAGATGATAATGAAAACCATTATTTTCATTTGCCGTTTGTGATGTTAGGGCTTAGCTACAATGGGGAAACTGCACAGAATCGTTACATCCTTGTCAAAATGTTTCTACTGATGCTAAGTTGACAAATGAACCTATTCTTTCCTACGTGTGCGTCCAGAATGAGTTTTCTCCCACTTTCTGGGAGATCGTATATAACCCCTCCTGATGCAGAGAAAACTGAGTGTAACAAAGAACAGGGATCTGAGCCCGTTCATGCACTACGCTGCAAACGACTGATGGGTAAGAATTTTATGCCGGGCCCAGAATGAAATGGGTGGAAAGTTTTTCCCATTTTGTTTTCCTTTCTGCAAATATTTCTATTCCCCTACAGTACTTCGTTGATCGTTCAATCGTGGTTTAGCATGCAAGCTAAATGAAGAAAGATCCAGGTTGAAATTCTCATTTTGTCACCAGATGCATCAGGTAAGCTTTGCTGGATCAGTCCCTCTCATTTTCTTTCCAGCCCTCCTTTTAAGGCAATTATTAGATGGATCAAATCAAATCAAAATCAATTATTGGATGGATCAAATCAAGTGTGACACTGACTGAAAGTGGCATTTCCCAATTGCAGTAAATCTGCAGAATGTTAAAATGAAAGAGTTGGTGGAAAAGTTGAATAAACCAATCCACAGGAGCCCCAACTCTCCCTGTTTACTTTATGAGAGTTTTTAACACTTCATTCTTTAAATATGAAATAAAAGGTGGGAAGAAGCTGTAGAAACTCTGATGAAAATAGGACTATCCGAAGGAGAAAATGGATTATAACTCATATCAAGAAGGTAAAATAGTAGCATTTTAAAGGCAAAATAATATTTCTGAATACTGTATTATGTGAGTTCTTTTTTTCCTATGCAAGATGCTGAAGGGCTGAGCAGAAAACACATTTAAAACGACAGCCGTTGAAGAAATATTTGTTTTAATTAAGTAGACTCTTAGCTAGAAGTAATTATATGCCTCCCCATTCTATGATTAGGTACTCAGATATAAACCCCAGTGTACAATAAAGTTGGATAGAATTACTGCCAAAAATGTATTAAGAACAACATTAAAGCAGAAATAAATTTATACATTCTTAGGTTTCCTGCATAATTTCTGATATAAGAATTAAAACAACAGTTGGGAATATGAGATCATACCTTCCCTGGTCGATGAAGTTCCTAGCCCTGGGTGAGTTTGTCCCAAAATTCTTTTGAAATGCATTTATTCATTAATATGCATAATAAATGTCACAGCATGATTTAGTTTATTGTCACTATTATTTTCTCACCCCCAAAACTGCAACTCATTTTGTGATTGGTAGTGGAGGCATATACACAACACCTAGACTGCTTGTGCATGCTTCAAATTTGCAACTAATTTAATTTAATTTGATTGAATTCTGGATGAGATAGGACATTTTAGGATTAGAGCTGACCAGCAGCAATTTATACGAAGGCAGCAGAGGTGGGTTCCTCCCGGTTCGGACCAGTTCTATAGAACCGGTAGTAACTTGGCAGCCTGGGTCGCTAGAACCGGCAGCGACCCAGGCCTGCCACGCCCCTGAACCGGTTCTTTTGGCGGTGCCTATGGCGCCACCATCTTGTTTTTTGCTTCTGCGCATGTGCAGAAGCTTTTTTTAAGCACTGCGCATGCGCGAAGCGCACACGCGGTGCGTCACTGAGCGAACCGGCAGCGAAGAAAAGAAGAACCCACCCCTGGAAGGCAGGAGTGAGTGTCCCAAGGAAGAGAGGAGGAATTGCTGACTGATAGGGTTCCCCATGCATCAATGGGTTTTTCTTCACTGCTAAGCAGCAACATATAGTATCCAATGAGAGAACGATGATTTAAATTTCCTGCTGTGTTCCAGAATGATGTCAGGGGGAATGTGGGAATTTCAACTGGTGTCTTTTATATCTTTTGCCCTGCAGCACTCAGATTTCCTAGTTACACTTTGGTGCAGCTGAGATTTCCTTATTCCTTCTGTTCACTTGCCTTTTTTTCTCCTCTTTAAGCATCCCAAGTGTTGTCTCTGGAAAGTGTGCCTGACACAGGTAAGTGACTTTCAAATGATATTGTAAAATCTGTAGAATATTCCAGCCAATATGAGACACAATCACAAACAATTTGATCTGAATGCACCAAGGAAAAAGCCACTAGGGCCAGTTTGATTGAGGGTGTCAACATGCAAACAGCCTGAAGTCATTTTCCCTCAGATATGTGGATTGATCTTAAAAGTCTCAGCAAAGGGCACATCTGGAGAAGGCCCTGGCTGAGTAAGGCTGATATCCCCAATGGCACAAATTCTTGTCCCAAATTAATCCTGAAAGAATGATAGGCATGATATTGGGATGATAGCAAACTCTTTGGCAGCTGCCCAAACTGAATGTTATTCCTTCCCAAGCCGGATTCTTACAGAGTTCTCTTTAACAAGATTTGTTAAAATAAAAAGAGTAGGGCATATAAGAATTCCAGCAAGCATACTCATTTTGAACTAAGAACCTATGCAGCCCTCAATGAAATTGAGTTTGTTATACCAACCTGGGAAGGATAGAAGGCTGAGTCAACCTTGAGCCTGGTGAGACTCGAACTGTCAAATTACAGTCAGCTGGCAGTCAGCAGAAGTAGCCTGCAGTACTGCATTCTAACCACTGCGCCACCATGGCTCATATAGGGAAATCTGCAGTTGGTCTTTTATGTTATGGTTGCTCAAAAATCAATCTGAGAATCAACACTTACTGATATTATAAATGTTGCCTATTAGATCACCTACCTATCTTAACTTCTTATCTTTTCTGGGGACCTTTCCAGACACCCTGCTCTATCCTTATGGTCCCCAGTATCAGGACAGAAGCACCCCCAAGGCAGATGATGGAGCATCTCCTGAGATCTCCATCTCTGAATTCTTCTTCTTTTATGGGCGGAAATATCATTCCCTTTATGTGAGTATTCTCCAGACTTCTCCTACAAAGCCACTCTTATCTATTGTTCAACCACACCACAGGCCTCTACTTTCATCCCTCCAGGTGAACAACAATGGGGTGGTGTCCTTTGGCAACCCTGTCAGTCAGTTCACCCCGGATCCTTTTCCTCTGATGGATGGCCGAGTCTTTGTGGCTCCTTTTTGGGCCGATGTGGATAATCGTATCACAGGGGAGGTATACTACAGGCAGAGCCAAGAGCAGGGGCTGCTGCAGAGAATCACGGCTGATATAAATGTTTACTTTCCACATGAAAAGTTCACGGCTACCTGGGCCTTTGTGGCTACCTGGGATCAAGTGGCTTTCTATGGATCCTTGTCCACCAAGGTAGGCTGGTTCAACTGATCTTGAACGAGGGCCCTTTCACTCCAAAAAGAGTTTTGCTGGACACCTCCTGTCACAATAACATCTATTTCAATGAAATGCAGCGCACATACAATTTTTCTGGTTTAACATTTTTTATTGAGTTATAAAATATCATAAGATACAAAGTACAAAAGTAAATAGGAAAACAGTGGGGAGGAAGAGGGGGAAGAGAAGTGAGGAAGGATAAGAAAACAAAAGAAAAAGAAGCATTGACTTCCAACTCTCTCTGTTGCAGTAAAATAAGGCATTAACATCACATCACAACGTGCACATACAATTAATTGCATATATTTCTAATGTGAAAGGGCCAGTAGGGTGTAGTGGTTAAAGGCATGAGGCTAGAAACTGGGAAATTATGAGTGCTAGTTCTGTCTTAGGCATGAAGCCAGCTGGTTTACCTTGGGCCGGTCACCTCTCAGCCCTAAGAAGGTGACAATGGCAAACCATTCCCCACCCCCACCAAAAATGCTTTCAAGAAAACTGCAGAGGCAATGAACACAGGTCAACCGACTGACTTGAAAGCACCAATTAATACATGATATGATGTAATCAATTCTCTACAGGTGAACACATTTCAGGCTGTTTTAACTTCCGATGGTAAAATGTCTTTTGTGATGCTGAATTACCAGGATATCCAGTGGATATCAGGCCAAGCAAGTGGTGGAGATGCTCACACAGGCTTAGAGGGCACACCTGCCCAGGTAAGTCTCTTCTAAAAACACATGTTTCCCAGCCTTTCCCAACCTGGATCCTCAGGATTTCCCAACAAGGTCTTTGTTGAAAATGCAAGGAACTAAAGTCCTAAAATGGGAAATGCCCAGATTGGAGATGTTGTATCCAACTAGATGACAGTACCTAGTTGACGTTGATGTAGAAAACCTCAATGAACTTATATCTGGTTATTTGGGTGAGATATTACCCGAAAATCTTGGGACTGTGGACTAGACTGGGGAGCTAAAAATCACCCTAGGAAGAAGACGACAGGAAGCCATGGCATATTGCTCTCAAGGAAATTACATGGATGCAATTTTCTGTCAAAGAAAATACATATAAGCACCTGGAGGCAAGTATGATAGAAAATTTTACAGAAATTTTCCATCCACCCAGTTTATTTGCATCAGTGGTGGGTTGCTGCCGGTTCGGACCGGTTCTCCCATACCGGTGGCGGAAATTAGCCCCCGCTCACCGAACCGGCCGGCCATGCCCCCGAACCGGTTCTCTGGTCGCCGCTCCTTGAAAGCGGCTTGCAAAGAACCCTCTGCACATGTGCAAAACGCGCATTTCCGATGCAATGCGAACCGGTAGGGAAGGTAAGTAGAACCCACCCCTGATTTGCATGCCTATTTTATGGCCAGTGGCATAAAGTTTGGATCTTGGAAATTGAAGGCCAAGGTCCCATAATCCAGCAGACGCCTCCTTGGCCTCCCGTCATTTTTGGTAATGCTTTTCCCCATTTCTTACTTACAGGCTGGATTTAATAATGGTGATGCTGACAATTACTTCAATATTCCTGGTTCTTGGACTCCAAGCATAATGAACATCAGCTCAACAAGTAATGTCTTGGACCCCGGGCGCTGGATATTTGAAGTGGACATTTTTGCAGTGCCCAATGGATGTGTGTACAAAGGTACATTGAATGCTACCCAGTGAGATCATAAGAAAAAAAAGCCATAAAGGATTCAGCCAGAAATCCATTATTCCAGTCATGTTCTTCTCATAAATTTAGCCAGATATCAACAGCAATGTCCCCTTCTTTTCACCAGGTGGTTGCTTTTAATGACTATCTGTACATAAACCTTCCATCAATTTATGATGGCTAGTCAATATGTCCATGAAAATGCTTCATTTATCTCAAGAACTAGATGTAGAATATACATCTGTTTATGCTTTTTTTTTTATTTAGTAAGATGTTCAGCAAGCCTTTAGGCATAAAAGTGGCATATCAACATAAATACCAATAAAATTAATATTGAGGAAGCACAAGAGCTTCATAGTACTTAATATGGAAGGAATATTTATGTTCTGTGTATCTCCTACATGTTCAAACATAGGCTCTTGATGGTCCCTGAATATCTTTGCACATTAATCTAAGGTCAATGTAACCACAGTTGCATTAACTTCTTCTGTATATATGCCATGGCTGCTTCCTTATGATATAGTTCCTCCAAGAGGAGTAATCTTTATTACATTAAGACATGGTTTTTGATTTATGAACCACATGTCTTCCTAAACTACCACTGGGAGAGCTCTAAGCACAGTATCATTACCAGAATGCTTAGAATAAGCATGTTTACAGCTCTCCCAATTCAAACTGTGATCCATGGATACACTGTCATCTTTACTCTCTATAATTCTATATAAGAGCCAGGGGTGAAATTCAGCAGGTTCGGACAGGAACTGGTGCCGGCGATTATGTGCAGTTCAGACAACCGATAAATCGCACCACTGACTGGCCCCGCCCCGCCCCGCCCCTCCCACTCACTCCTTCTCTCCTCCTTCTCGGGCTCATACACACAGACCAAACATGAGAAGGAGGCGAGAAGCAGCCAGGTTGAACGCTAGAAGACTTGGCCTAACTTTTCTGTCAGTTCTGAGGGGTGGTGCCGCCCCACCTTGCCGTGAGTGATGTCAAGTTGGCCATGCCCACTCAGTCACATGACCCCCCCACCAAGCCACACCCACCAAGCCACGCCCACAGAACCAGTAGGGGAAAAATTTGAACGTCACCCCTGATAAGAGCTCTGTTGACCAGTCTCTAATCCTCAAAATCTGTAGGTGTCCTAGTAGTCACATTTCTAGTTGAAAATTGAAATAATGGGATATTGATTTTATTAATTTTAAGGAGGCATAATATGTTTTGCTTGATTGCATTCCCCCCAATTTGGAATTGACCAAAACATCAAAGACATATGGGGGGGATGACGAGAAGAATTTTAATGCAATATCGTAAGGACAAATTTACACATAATTTATAGCAATGGTTTATAGCCTGCAAGCATTTGTGAATTAGGTGGGTTTTGTTTTGGTTTTGTTTTCAGCATAGGAACAAGAAAATGGATTTCTATTTCTATTCAAACACTTGGAATATTTGGATAAAGGTCCATTTCTGTTACAAATATATGCATTATCTCCCATTATAGGGATATGGTGGATATTAATTTTTTGAGGGGAGGGATTATTTTGTTACTTCTGTTTATGTATTTAACTTTTCTTTCTGTTAGTTCAGTGCAAATTAGGGGACTGGAGGCTAAAACATATAAAGAACGGTTTCTGGAATTGGGTATGTCTAGTTTAATGAAAAGAAGGACTAGGGGTGACATCAGTGGTGGGTTGCTCCCGGTTCGGCCTGGTTCGGCGAACCGGTAGCGGCGGCGGCGGCGGGAGGCTCCGCCCACCTGCCCGGGATGCTTCTGCGCATGTGCAGAAGTGTTGCGCGTGCCCACAAACTGGTAGCAACGGGTTTTAGAACCCACTACTGGGTGACATGATAGTAGTGTTCCAATATCTCAGGGGTTGCCACAAAGAAGAGGGAGTCAAGCTATTCTCCAAAGCAACTGAAGACAGGACAAGAAGCAATGGGTGGAAACTAATCAAGGAGAGAAGCAACCTAGAACTAAGGAGACATTTCCTGACAGTTAGAACAATTAATCAGTGGAACAACTTGCCTCCAGAAGTTGTGAATTCTCCAACACTGGAAGTTTTTAAGAAGAGATTGGACAACCATTTGTCTGAAATGGTATAGGGTAGTGTTGATGAAACTTTTCGGCACCCAGTGCCGAAACGGGAGCGCGCGGGGGGGAGCGCTGAAAACCGGAAGAGCAGCTCCCTGGCACGCATGTGCTGGAGCGCCGGAAACTGGAAGAGCAGTTCCCCGACGTGCAGGAGTGCGCCGAGAAGCTGAACTTCCAGTTTCTGGTGTGTGCATGCGTGCTGGTCACCTGGTCTTCCGGTTTCTGGCGCGCATGCATGGGCAAAGGCCAGCTGGGTGGCACGCATGTGCATACCAGAAACTGGAAGCTCAGCTTCCTGGTGTGTGCATGCGTGCCAGGGAGCTGCTCTTCTGGTTTCTGGCACTCCCGCGTGCGCGAAGACCAGCTGGCCGGCACACATGTGCGCGCCGGAACCCAGAAGAGCAACGGGTGACAGCTGGCATGCCCGGAGAGATGGCTCTGCGTGCCACCGGCCCGTGTGCCATAGGTTCGCCATCACGGGTATAGGGTTTCCTGCCTGAGCAGGGGGTTCCTTCCAACTCTGTTATTCCATTCTATAGTATTCTAAATAATAAGCTATCAGAGGCATGAATTTCTGGGGCTTTCCAAATATTTGCGATGTATCCTTTGTCTTCACAGCTAACTTCTTACCTCTCAATGCCATCTTCTGGAGTGAATCAACCTGTGAGGAGAAGTGCCAGTGCATGTTGGACACTCATACAGTGATATGCCAGGCTGAAGGCTGCTCTGCAGATGAGGCCTGCCAGCCGGTTTCCTGGTACCACGTGTGCCAGCCTATCCACAGTGCATCCTGCCAAGTCTTAGGTGGACAACATTATACCACCTTTGATGGCCAACTGTACCATTTTCAAGGTGATTGCACTTACGTGTTGTCTCAGGTATGTGCACCCTCGCACAACCAAAGCCTGACGTACTACCAGTTGGAAGCCAAGGTACAAGGAACAGCCTTAGATGCATCACACGTAGAATATTTGCGCATGATAGTCTATGGGCAGGACATTGTTTTAATGACCAACTCTACTGGGCATGTCATGGTAAGTCATCTGAATTAATGTCCCCAATTCAGCTCATGGCTTAATTCTTCCCCACCTTCTCTGCCCTTCCTTTGCCATTTCCTCTTTTTTTTTTTCCTTCAGATTCAACTCATTCTCCTTCACTAATGTGTCCTTTAAGGAGAACTTGGATAGACATTGTTTAGGGATGATTTTATTTGGTTCAGTTTAATTCATTAGTAGGACTTCGACTCATGGACCTAACTGGACCTTTCTAACTTTCAGAGTCTACCAATTTTAATTTTCAACCCTAGATCAGCAGCCCCCAACACTTTTGGGCACTAGAGACCAGGTCTGTGGAGAGAAGGTTTTCCATGGACCAGAGTGGGTGTGGTTTCGTGTGCTGCCTGCATCCCATGGATGGGGCTTTGCTTGTTTGTATGGCCCGGTTTCTGGCATGCTGCAGCCCGGTGCCATTCCATGGACCGGGAGTTGGGGATCCCTGTCCTGGATTATTGTATAATAACAAGCGCTGTTCAGAACTTTGGACTTTAAGTGAGAAAAGGCATCAGAGCAAGTAGGACCACCCGTTAGCAATTCTCTGAACCCAAAGCGTGTGTCTCTGGGATTTCACATAGCAGTGGAAGGCAGTTGTGTGATCTCAAGAAAAGGCACAGCTGCTTTAAAGAGTTGTTTCCAGGAAATATGTGAGCATACCTGTGTATTCCAAAGCATCTTTTCTCCTTCTGATCTAAATTTAAAGTTAATGACAATTAAGATTTTGTAACCCTTCAATCTCCTTAGAAAACTGCCTTATTCCAGCTCAAACTATTACCCTAACTAGTCTAGTCTTGTCTTTCTGAATGGCAGGTATTCCCAAAATCTCAGGGATGGAAGCTTTTTAAAAACCATCTATCCTTATATTCAGATGCCAGGGATTAAATTTCAGTCCTTTTTCATGTAAAAGTTATGTGCAGTCACTAAGCTGAGATAGTCGCTTCTATGACAAATTTCTCCATTTGGCAAGGTCATTTCAGTTGGTGTTGTTGTTGTTGTTATTTCTTGCTCCCTTGTAAATAGAGTTACTAGGGTTTTGGCTGAAGATCTTTCACTTATAAATGCCTTGCTCTCTTCAATTAGTTGTGGTTCTGTCTAACAATATATTTGGACATAGTAGCTTAGGTTGCTTCTTGCACTGCAGATTTGGGTCATAGGTGGCAACAAACGCCAGCAACACTTCATTAAATCCAATATGATTGATTGATTGATTGATTGATTGATTATGGGCCAACAAATTGGTTTTGAATCTAATGACCAGATAAATAGATCAATCCAATCTAGCTAAGATGAAAGCAGTAACTCTGATTCCACTTTGTTGTATGGAACCCCTTGGTAGGTTGGTGGGATAAAGACACTTCTTCCTGTGGTCCTTCTCGGTGGCAAGATCCAAATGCGTAAGAGTGGCTTCTCCATGAAGATAGATACTGACTTTGGAGTATCTGTTTCTTACACTGGGAATCAACATGTGGAGATTGGGGTTTCTGCCAGATATCAAAATGCTACTTGTGGCCTCTGTGGATCTTTGAATGATAATCAATCAGATGACTTCTCAACTCCCAATGGATCCTTGGTGGAATCGGTGGCTCTATTTGCTAGAAGCTGGCAGGTCAAAAATTTTAAGGACCATTGTGGGGACATCCAACAACCACCAACTTGCCCCCTGACTAAATTGGCCAATTATTCCAGCTCAGAACACTGTGGCATTTTAGAAAAATCCCCAGGTCCTTTTGCTAACTGTGCACAGATGGTGCCTGTATCTAGCTTTATGGAAGTCTGTCTTAATGATGTTTGTACATCTGGAGGGAACCGGACTGTGCTATGCAATCTCCTCCATATTTATGCTGATCGTTGTCAAGCAGCCAATATCACAGTTGGGCAATGGAGAGAAGAGACACAATGTGGTAAGTAAAATTAATAAATATAAATCAACAACCTCTCAATCCCTGGAGGGAATCATAATAAATGTCACAGTGCAGTGACTAATCAGTAGAGAGAGATGCAATTTGTACATTCTGGTCCATTAAAAATATGATTAATGGGACTTAGGGCACATCCAGACAACTGGTGGGACATGCTGTCTTCCAACCCAAGGGTCTCCAAACTTGGCAAATTTAAGATGTGTGGACTTCATCTCCTGGCTGAGGAATTCTGGGAGTTGAAGTCCACAGGTCTTAAAGTTGCCAAGTTTGGAGACCCTGTTCTAACCTGTAAGATGGTAGAAACAGGAGTTCTGATTGCTACAGTATGTTCTGATGACTGATCTTCTTGGTAATGAAACTAGTGATTGGTAGTATCCTAATAGCTTTAATGTGGGGCACATAGAAGAAAGTGATTGGTAGATTTTTGGTGGGTGAGAAAAACAATACATTCTTGTATGTGTGTTTCTGTGTGTATGTGCCAATATTCGTGCATGTGAACCATCGATTACCACAAGTTCTTATTGCAACATGTTCTTTCAACCTTCCCATCTAACTCTGCAGACAGCATCATTGGAGTGAAACACATGAGCTAAATCCACCTTTTCCAACTTGGTGTCCTCCAGACATGATGGTCTTCAGCATCTAGAATTCCCCATCCTACTGGTTATTGCCACTGATGGGTGATAGCATCTTGGAAATGAGATACAATTCATTCACGGGGCATCAAGTTGGAGAAGGCTGAGAACAGATGGAGGTGGAACATGTGTCTGAATGGACAGCAAGACATAGTTCATGATTCATAGAGGAGGTATTGGGATTTGGTTTGGTACAATAACAAGCCATGGTGTGCACTTGATTTTTCTCCTCTTTCATGCATCCTTTCTCTCTCAGAAGTCACTTGTCCAGAGTACAGCCATTATGAAGTCTGCTCTACAGCTTGCCCAGCCAGCTGTCTGGATTCCACCGCTCCGCTTTTCTGCTCTAAGCCTTGCCGAGAGGGCTGCTCTTGTAACAAAGGCTACATTCTCAGTGGAGGTGCATGTGTGCCCCTGAGCCGTTGTGGCTGCACACTGAACAACCAGTATTATGAAGTGAGCAATGAGGAGATCCTGACAGATTCCTGCAGCAAGAAATGCTTCTGTAGACAACCTTCCCACCCTATGGAGTGCCAAGAGCATGCGTGCAGGGCTCAGGAAACCTGCAGAGTGATGGACGGTGTCTTGGGATGCCATGCTGAGGAAATTGGCAGTTCCTGGGTGTTTGGAGATCCCCATTACGTCACCTTTGATGGAGTGGCATTTGATTATGAAGGGACGTGCACGTACACCTTGAGCAGGTACTGTGGCCCTATGAACAAGTTACCGAGTTTTACTGTCAAAGTGCAGAATGAACATCGGACCTCTTTGGCAGCATCCTGGATCTACCAGGTGGAGGTGGAGGTCTACGGGCAGCAGATTGTTATGATGGCGGATCAGTATGACAAAATACAGGTAAGGTCCTTGTTTAACCACCACTCATTTAGCTACTGGTTAGTTCAGCATCACCGTAATTGAAAAGTGTGTTCACCATATACAGCAAAACTGCCTATTGTTTTTGGGCTGTGCCTGCAGAACACAATTCCTTGACTGAGGGATTTTTTATTTATTTTTTTGCTGTGGTTATTCAATCTCTTCTTCTCACTCTTTGTGGTTTCGCCGCAAATGTACAACGAAGTCTCCTTGACAAAACTGCAGACCGTCAAAAAGGGAAGCCACATCAGTAAATATTTATTGAAATTATAAAAATGTTCATTCCTAAAATAGCTTTGACCAAATCCAAGAATAGCTATAGAAACTGGAATAACAAAAACAGCTTCACCAATCTTGCATCATATAGAGGCCACATGCTTGAAGTTGGTAGGGCCAGGACAAAACCCTGCATTTAAATTTAATCTAAAGCCATGAAATACATTATATATATTCACTCATCATCTGTTTGGTGATATTTAGCTTTTCCCATTATAATTGCAATTACTTCTGGTGATTATGAAAGTCTCAATCCAATCCATTTTAAAGAGTGCCATATTAGCAATAGCAATAGTGCGTAGTTTTATATATGGCTCTATAATGCTTTACAGCACTCTCTGGCAGTTTACAATGTCAGCATTATTTACATATGGCCCCCAACAATCTGGGTCCTCATTTTACCGATCTTGGAAGGATGGAAGGCTGAGTCAACCTTGAACTCCATCAGGATCAAACTCCAGGCTGTGGGCAGAGTTAGCAGCCTGCCACACTGCATTCTAATCACTGTGCTTCTTCTTCTTCTTCTTCTTCTTCTTCTTCTTCTTCTTCTTCTTCTTCTTCTTCTTCTTCTTCTTCTTCTTCTTCTTCTTCTTCTTCTTAGAGTCAGCACAATCTGGTCCTCATTTTAATGATCTTGGAAGGATGGAAGGCTGAGCCAACCTTGAGACACTCAGGTCAAACTCCTGGCTGTGGGCAGAGTTAGCCTGCAATATGCATTCTAAACACTGTGCCATCACGGCTCCTACAGCTCCTGAATGGTGCAGATATGGAAATTAAAGCTGCATGACAGCTGTCCAGCCTCTGTTGAAATACTTCCAAGGAAGGAAATCTCCTCTTCTGAGTAACTGATTTCCCTGTCAAATTCAGTGTACTGTTAGGAAGTTTAGTTTTGTGGTGTTTTATTCTAAACGTTTAGCTAGAAACTCCTCCTTCTTTTTCCTCCTAGTGTATTCCCACAGGTGCAGGGTCTGCTTTTCGGATCATTGAATGCCACTTTGCACGGTCAGCTGCGTCTCCAGGGCACAGGCCCACGGCTTGCATGTCTTTGTTGATGGTGTCTTACCATCTCTGTTTTGGATGCCCATGAGGTTGCCAGCCATTGACTTCTAAGAGCCGAGGTGGCGCAGTGGTTAGAGTGCAGCACTGCAGGCTACTTCAGCTGACTGCTAGCTGCAGTTCGGCGGTTCAAATCTCACCGGCTCAAGGTTGACTCAGCCTTCCATCCTTCTGAGGTGGGTAAAATGAGGACCCAGATTGTTGGGCGCAATATGTTAACTCTGTAAACCGCTTAGAGAGGGCTGTAAAGCACTATGAAGCGGTATATAAGTCTAACTGCTATTGCTAACTGCTATTCTACTTGGTAGGCAGTCTTGGCCATGGTGGAAGGTGCTGCTCTCTGGACATGTCCATACCAGAGGAGTCTGCCTTCTCTCATCTTCTCTATAATTTGGTGCCACACCAAAATGTTGTCGAATTCTAATCACTGTGCTGTCAGTGGAAAAGTTATTATGATTTATTGTGAATGATAAACAATGCTGCCTTGACTTCTCTTCCTTTCCGTCTCAGGTGAATGGTCTTCTGGTCAACCTACCATTTGTTCTTCCAGCAGAAAAGCTCTATGCTTACTACCGTGGCTTTTCCATCCATGTTCAGACCAATTTTGGTCTCTCCATCTCTTACGACTGGTCCTACTCTGTATCAATGTCTGTCCCCAAGAACTATTCTGGGTTGCTTTGTGGCCTGAGTGGAAACTTCAATGGGAATCAGAAGGACGATTTCCAAAACCCCAATGGCAGACTTCTTTTCAGCCCTACCTCTTTCAGCAACAGCTGGAGAGAACCTACTTCACCTTTCCACTGTACAGTCGTTGGGCTTCCACCCTCCTGTGATGAATCTCAGTACTGGCCTTTGCATTCCTGTGGCATCATCCGTGATCCAAGTGGGCCATTTCAGCTATGCAGTGACCCTGCTACTGCTCAAATCCACTTTGAGAACTGTGTGAAGGACATGTGTGTCACCTCTGGCAGCAGCCTATGCAAAACCCTGGGAGCATATGCTCAGCAGTGCCAAAGCTGTGGAATTGCCATTCAGTCCTGGAGGGAGACGACTGGGTGTGGTAAGCTGGTGCTGATTTACAACCCTGGTGTTACAGTAATTGTCAACATCTAGCTCGAGCATCCAAATAAAACTCCAGGATCATTCCATTTCCCCAAAGCTTACTGTTTATTGAATACAGTGCATGATAATGTCGAGGCAAAACTAACTCTGAGGTTCCCCAAACACCAGTTCCTAGAATTAAACAATAATTTTCCCAGCCAAACCTCCAGCCTCCCATGTAGTCCATGAAAACAAGTTCTCTTTGTTATGGGAACCGTCGGCTTCAACTCTACACCTGTTATGATGTCCTTGAAAAAGCTTCAGGCTCTCATGGTCTCCAGCAGAATCGTACAAGTTTCATTTCTCCATCTAACCCATTTGAAAGCAACACCTTCCTCCCCCTTACTCTAATGACAAGTTGAAAGGAAGAGGGCACGTAGCTGCCCAAAGTTTCACCCTTGACAATAATATAGTGCATATTCATGCTGTTTCAGAATAGCCTTCCTTAACTGGTCACCTTCCAGAAGTGTGGGACTGCACCTTTCAATAGCTGCATCCCGCAAATAAACCAAGAGCATCAATTAAATGGAAATCACTGTCTCATTAATACTTACAAATGTCCCTTAACTCAGTAGTTCTCAAGCTTTTCTTCACCACGGACCTTCTTTAAATATCTTTTGTGGCCACGGACCCTGGCCACGGACCACCAAGACTTAACTCAAGATTTAAATCATAACATTTCTTCAAGCCCTTGTGGACCCCCTGTGATGACATCGTGAACCCCCAGGGGGTCATCAGACCACAGATTGTGAACCATTATCTTAGATGAATTGGGAAGCGTAAAACTGAATAAAGATGTTCAGTATCAGAATCTGGTCTTTTGGAACAATGTCTGTGGAGATTCTCAGTCGTCCAAGATCATAGTGGCCTCAAAAGTGCTTTTTCATAAAGCAACTGGACTGGGGTTTTTTTTTCCCCTTGAGGAAGAAGAACAAAACATTTCATTTGTCATCCAGTGAGAAATGAAAAGTTTTGTTGATGAATGACGTTTCTTGGATGGGAGAAGAAATGTTTTATTCTAAGGATCACCAGACCCATCTGTTACCACCTACTCTGGGCTTTTCTAGTTCTTTAAAAAAAATCTCATTCTACTTCTCCAAAACACTTTGAGAAGCCAGACCTTTCTGCTGTTTAAATTGTTCCATGGTACCCCTACAACAGCACTTAGCACTTAGACTTATATACCGCTTTACAGCAGGGGTGGGTTCTAACTTACCTCGCTGCCGGTTCGCTTCATCCCGCACAGCGTGGCCGCGCCTCATGCAAAAAATAAAAATAAAAAATCCAAAAAAAGAGAGCCAAAAACAATATGGTGACGCATGCGCAGTGCTGGAAACTCGGCTTCTGCGCATGCGCAGAAGAAAATAAATAAA
>QLTV01000817.1:220555-248212 GCA_003457575.1 Thermophis baileyi
CTGCCCTGCATTTGCTCTGCAACTGTGGGAAATTAATATGGGAGATGAATGCAAATGCCCATCACCATCTGAGGCCTGCCACAGCCATGTAAATTGTGTGGTGTCACACCTTTTGCTGTTTATATCTCCGAATCAAAGGACTGGGTTAAGCCTTGGTATCCAGGTTGCAGCAGAGTTTCTATTGGAGGGTTCTGTCAATCTTCCAAGTAAACCTCATTTTTCTTAATTGCTTCTCAGGTTGTCTTCCTCTTCCCTTAGGTAAAGCAATAAGAAAGGATTTGTACTTCGGCATTCTCAAATGTTGATATGTGTGCATTTTTTTTCCTCCCCAGAGTTGCTGTGTCCTGCTAATAGCTTTTATGATCTCTGTGGACCTCCTTGCTCGTCTTCTTGTGCCTCCTTAGCCACACCTTCCAACTGCCAGACTGGTTGCATTGAAGGATGCCACTGCAACCCTGGGTTTGTGCGGAGCGGCGTGGAGTGTGTGGCCCAAGATCAATGTGGCTGCACTTATGATGGAAGATATTACCTGGCTGAGGAAAGCTTCTGGCAGGGAGAGGATTGCAGGAGCTTCTGCAGGTGTAACAGCACCAGACATGCTGTGGAGTGTGTCAACTCCCCCTGTGGTCCTGGAGAGTTCTGTGGCACCCAGAAAGGCATTCATGGGTGCCACAAGCTCTCAGATGGTCTCTGTCAGGTGTCAGGGTATCTTCACTACACCACGTTTGATGGGCAGCAGTTTGGATTCCAGGGGACGTGCAAATATGTCTTGGCAGAACTTTGTGGAAGCACTGCAGACTTGCCCTTCTTTAGAGTCGAGGTGAAGAATGAGAAGCTAAGCAACCAGCCATTGCCCATGACATCAGAAGTGTTTGTTCAAGTGAACGCCCATCGGATACGTCTGCAGAGAGGTTTCTGGGGAACCATCAAGGTAAAGCTCTTGGGCAAGAGCAGCCTTATCTAGCTAGGTACCTGTAGGACTACAACACCCAGAACTCCCTATCCCTGTGATCCAAGTTGTAGTCCCTACATACCACCAAGTTGGGCTCCAAGTGGGCACCAAGTTGGAGAGAACTCTTCTAGATATGTCTATGGAGATTCTCAAATCATCCAGGTCATGGTTGACCCAAAGGTGCTTCTTTAAAAGGCAACTGAACTTTCTTGGGTTTTTTCTCCTTGAAAACATTTTGCTTCTCATCCAAGAAGCTTCTTCAGTTCTTTAGTCCCCTAATTCAGAGAAATAAGAAAATAAGTTGAAAATGAAAATTTAGAAAGAGAAATGGAAGAATACAATGACCTCTTTTGTTTTTGAGAGGTTATCCCAATCTTGTCTGTTCAGTGTTTGTTTTCAGTAATAAGAAACATACAAGCAGGACATCTAAGAAGCAACTTTCTTTGTACTGTAGTACCGGTAGTTTGATGTCTCAGAAAAACACATACTCCAAATAAGGTTGTTTTATTTAAATGCCATAGCTGAAAACTGTTGAGCAACCTGACCTGTTGACTTTATTTAAACTTTGTAAAAAGCCATCTAAAACACTAGCTAGCACCATGACAAATTCCACAAGATTGTTCCATTCAGCAAAAAAACCTGCTTTCTTTTTTCTTTTCTGGTAGCCAGCATGTGGACCTTAAATTTTAGACTCTCTCTCAAGAGTCTAAAACCTGTTCAAAAATCTGCTCGCTTCAAACAACCAAATAACAACATAGATTTACTAAGCATGCAAGTGCCTACAATGTTCATCAGTGTCCCAAAAAAGCATTGGCAGTTTGTTGAGCAACCCTAAGCAAAGATAGACCACAATGTATATACTTTTGGCCTACTACATTTCAAAGAGAAGACAAAGGACAAGGAAGACACGGTGTAAATTACAGCATGACATTGGAATGCTTTTGATAAACCTATCTGAATGGCCTTCTCATTATTTGTCCCTTCCTACTAGGTCAGCATGCTAGCTATACTATTGATTTCTTTTAATGGAAGTGATATACAATTAAGAAAAAAAAAATCCATAAGGACATAGAAGTGGCTGACAGGCTAGTCTTCTACCACAGTGTGCTGCAAGTGGAGAAGGGCTGAACGAAAGGGTGGATTAGTGAATGAAAGAGGGCAGCACAAAAACAAAGGAGAGAGAAGGGAAGGTTCTCCTGCAGTGAAGAATCTTGACTTTTAAAGCTTCTTCGAATGAGTAGAAATAGATGAGTTGTTTGTTCTTGGTGGACCTCCAAATTAACCAGTCTCCCTGTCTTCTTTGCTTCTTCAAAATCAGATCAACGGAGCAACTGTGAATCTCCCAGTGAACCTCAATCAAGGAGAGACTGTCATTTTCCAGCATGGAGCATATATCATTCTGAAAACAACATTCAACCTGATTGTGAGCTACGATCTGATGCAAAACCTCTTTGTTGGCCTTCCTCCCCAATACATGGGACAAACCTGTGGGCTCTGTGGGAATTTCAACAGGGTGGCCCATGATGACTTTGCGATGCCGAATGGCTCTTTAGGAATGGATGTCTTCCATTTTGCTGCCAGCTGGAAGTCAGAGGCTAGCTGTAAGGATGTCTCTCCTGGTTCGTACCCAGAATGTTTGGAGAGGCAACAGCTCATCCAGGCAAAATACAAATGCTGGATCATTCAAAATCCCCAGGGGCCCTTTGCTTCTTGCCATTCTCAAGTTACTCCTGAGCCCTACATGCATGACTGCATATTGGACCTTTGCATCTCTTCATTAGACCACAGTGTCCTATGCCACTCCATTCAGAACTACGCAGCAGCCTGCCAACGACAAAATGTAAACATTTCTGCCTGGAGGAACGAGAGTTTCTGCTGTATGTATCTCATCCCTTCATCCATTTTGATTTTGTACTACTGTATGTGATATAGGAAGACTAGATATTGATAATGCTCCCCTGCAGGAGATAAATACGCTTTTTAGAAAAGCATGTTTTCTGAATCCAGCAACAGACTTCCCAAGAAGACCCATCTCACGGTGTTCTGGGAATGTTCAAGTACTGTTGTCATCTAGAGCTTGGGTGGACAATATGTAGCTTCCCAGCTGTTGTTGCATTGCAGTTGGTGACATTGGCCCTGTTGGATTGAATAGTGAGGAATAAACACCAAGAGCCATGGTAGCACAGTGGATAGAATCAGGGGTGGGTTCTAACTTACCTCGCTGCCGGTTCGCTTCCTCCCGCACCGCGTGGGCACGCCTTGTGGGCGCGCGCGTGCTTTGCGTGCGCATGCGCAGTGCCGAAAATCCCAAAAAAATAAAAAAGAAGAAGCCGAAAACAAGATGGTGACGCATGTGCAGTGCCGGAAACTCGGCTTCTGAGCATGCGCAGAAGAAAAAAAATGGGGAAAAAATAAAAAAAATTAAAAAAAATTCCCCAAAAAAAGATGGCGGCGTCCACAGACCGGCACCGACCGAACCGGCTCCATGACGTCACCAGCGGGTTGCTACTGGTTCGGGCGAATCGGTCTGAACCTGCAGGAACCCACCTCTGGATAGAATGCAGTACTGCAGACTGCTTCTGCTGACTGCCGGCTGCCAGCAGTTTGGCAGTTTGAATCTCACCGGCTCAAGGTTGACTCAGCCTTCCGAGGTCGGTAAAATGAGGACCCAGATTGTTGAGGGCAATAAGCTGACTCTGTAAACCGCTTAGAGAGGGCTGTAAAGCACTGTAAAGCGGTATATAAGTCTAAGTGCTATTGCTATTTCAGGATCCTGTACATCTTATTGCTCTGGAGGCTTCAGATAATAACTTCCTTTAGCCTGTTACTGTTGTAGGAACGGCCAAAGCCAGTATTGGGTGGGGCTTTCTCCTACTCTTTCTAGCACATGTTTACTTCTTCCCTCCCTTCCTCTCCCTACTTCTTTACCAGATGTGAACTTCTACTCATAGTTCCCCCAGCAGGTCTATGCAAATTGCTGCTTCTCAGATTATTCCATTCTTTCCCCCCTAGATTTTCAGTGCTCAGAACATAGTCACTATGAGCTCTGTAAGAACCCTGTGGATAAAGAATGTTCTGCCAGTTGGCTTCAAGGTGTCCAAGGCACCTCTTGCTCTGAAGGATGTTTCTGTGATGATGGGTACTATCAGAGTGTCGGCAAGTGTATCCAGCTGGAACAGTGCGGTTGCAAGCACGATGGACACTATTATAAAGTAAGTAAGATTCCCCATCAAAGCCAACACTTCATAATGTGGTGGAACATGTACTTTGCTTACAGAAAGCTTTTGGGGGAAATTAGGAGAGTGAAGGAGTTGAGGAGAAGATGCCATAAATCAGATGCCATCTTCTCAGTAAGCCCTTGCAGAACAATCTGGAAAGTTGAATAGAGCAGAGGAGATTCAATGAACATTAGAAAGGGGCAACATGAATGGAAGGTAGCATGACGATTTGTGGTGTTGCTTTTCTTATCTCCTTTTTTCTTTAGCATTATGAGTTATATTCATCGTGCAAAAAATCAATATAAAAAAAACATTAATATGAGCTAAAGGTCAAGATTATCTTTCATCCTAACAGTCAGCACTTCTTAAGAATTGAATCAATCCTAATGCAGGTTTATTTCAGCTTGTCTATTAAGATCCATTTGTTCTGTAACAATCATTTTCTTGCCTTTGTTTTCACCATTTGCTAATTTGATCATGCGCACCACATCTAAATGTGTCATTTATCAATTAGCAAGATACGTCTTTTTTTCTGAGTAAGGAGTAATAGCTCCCTGGGCTGTTATTAACAAAGAAATAATCTGTTAGATCTTACAAGATAGAATTCCAACACAATTCCTTTTGCTCAAATTATAACTTATAGCCTTGTCAGACTTCTAATTTTCTCAATAGTTTAAATTTAGTATCTTTCTGATCTTTACACAACACAAAAAATATTGAAAAACACTCACTCTGTTCTCATTGCATCTTCCATATTGACCTCTACGTTCTCCATGCAGATTGGAGAGCACGTCTGGCTGCCTGGTTGTGCTAAAAAATGCCGTTGTGACTCCCGTGGCAATTTTCACTGTTTCCCAGCTAGATGTAAGATGGATCAACAATGCACATTGAAGGGGGGACGGTATGGCTGCCACAGTCTCTTGACCACCTGCGTCATCACAGGAGATCCTCATTATTTCACGTACGATGGTGCACTGGTGCACTTCCAGGGTATCTGTAACTATGAGGTCTCTCATACTTGCAACTCCACGTTGGATTTCTCCTTCCGAGTTGTCATTGAAAACCGACACTTCCAGAATCCGAGAGTTTCCTTTGCTTACCGGGTGGAAATCTGGTTTCAGATGCACCAATCGAGTATCCATGTTTTCCTTGAGCGAGGCAAAGCTGTCCATGTGAGTGGTGGTTAAGTGACATAGACTCATTGATTTATGGACTCATAGAATCATACAGAAAGAGACCTTGGAGGTCTTCTAATGATCCCTAGAATCATAGGGAAAGGGACCTTGGAGGTCTGCATCCAGTTTTGGTCACCACACTATAAAAAAAGATGTTGAGACTCTAGAAAAAGTGCAGAGAAGAGCAACCAGGATGATGAGGGGACTGGAGGCTAAAACATACGATGAACGGTTGCAGGAACTGGGCATGGCTAGTCTAGTGAAGAGAAGGACCAGGGGAGACATGGTAGCAGTGTTCCAATATTTGAGGGGCTGCCACAGAGAGGAGGGGGGGTCAAGCTGACAGTATTGGGTCAACTCCTTGTTTAGCAATGTAGCCAGTCATTCAGAGAAGATGGAGTTTTTCTGTCCTGGCCACTTTTTCAAGAGGCACGATTGAGAGCATTTTTAACAAACTGCATCACTGTTTGATTTGGTGGCAGCAGTGCCTCAGATAGAAAGTCCATACAGAGAGTGGTAAGGACAGCGGAGAATATTATAGGAAACGTGCTTCCTGTTGTTCAGGATACTGCTTATAAGCGCTATGTGCTTAGAGCTCAAAGCATTGTTAGAGACCCCACACACCCACTTTATGGTCTGTTTATGTTGCTCCCCTCTGGGAGGAGGTTTCCAAGTATCTATAGCAGGACTACCAGATTCTGTAACAGCTTTGTTCCTTATGCCATCCGTCTGGTAAACTTGCAGGATTCTTTCTTTTCGCCATGTACATGTATACATCAGATCTAGACTGTGTTGTTTCTCTGTGTCATATAATATATGTGGGTACATGCATAATTTTGTATTTATTTATTCTGTCATGGTTTATGTAGTGTATATTGGAGGTGGTGACCCTTTGAGAGCTGTATGCAATGAAATTTCATTTTAATGTATGCCGATTTGTGTACATTCCAAGTGACAATAAAGTTAGTCTAAGTCTAAGTCTTAAGTTAGCACTACAGGAACTTTTACAGTATTTCTTTTATGAAAGGTTAATGGCAGAAGAACCCAACTACCAGCCAATGTAGGATCCATTGCTCAGATCTTGAGAGTGAGGAATATGTTGACCGTGAGAACCAAAGCTAATGTGGAAATCCAGTTCAACGGGGCAAGTAGTGTGTTCATACGTGTGGGTCCAGAGTATCAGAATCAGTTGTGTGGCATGTGTGGCAACTTCAACGGTGATGCTTCTGATGATAAACTTTTACCCTCTGGAGACAAAGCTCTGAATGACGCACAGTTTGGAAATGCTTGGATATCGAACACCAGCTCTGCACGGTAGGATGATCCCTTTTCCTCCCCCCATCTGAGAAGCTAGAGCACGCTGGAATCGGAAGACCCAGAAATTCTGATGGGCCCAATGGATTCCAGGATATCAGGACAACAGCATTTGAGAAGAACTGTTTCAGAAAGAGAGCAACTAAAACATTTTAATCAAACAGATCAGCTAGTCCTCTTCCGTACAGCTCAGTCTCTTGGGTGATGAGTAAAAATTTATTTATTTATTTATTTATTTTATTTTATTTATTTATTTATTTTGTCAAGCATGTATTAGATAACAGATATAGGTATAAACATGGTTATTATTACAAGAAATGGGTACGAATAAAAGGGGACATTAGGACAGGGACGGTAGGCACGTTGGTGCGCTTATGCACGCCCCTTACAGACCTCTTAGGAATGGGGTGAGGTCAACAGTAGACAGTCTAAGGTTAAAGTTTTGGGGGTTTGGGGAAGAAACCACAGAGTCAGGTAGTGTATTCCAGGCATTGACCACTCTGTTGCTGAAGTCGTATCTCCTGCAATCGAGTTTGATGCGGTTTACCTTAAGTTTGTATCTATTGTGTGCTTGTGTATTGTTTTGGTTGAAGCTGAAGTAGTCATTGACAGGTAGGACATTGTGGCAGATAATTTTATGAACTACATTTAGATCAGTTCTAAGGCGACGTAGTTCTAAGTTGTCTAAGCCCAAAATTTCAAGTCTGGTGGCATAAGGTATTCTGTTGCGAGTAGAGGAATAGAGGACTCTTCTCGTGAAATATCTCTAGACTCTCACAATTGTATTAATGTCCGATATGCAGTGCGGGTTCCAGACAGATGAGCTGTATTTGAGAATTGGTCTAGCAAATGTTTTGTAAGCTCTAGTTAGCAGTACAATATTACCAGAGAAGAAGTTACACAAGATTAGGTTAACAACTCTTAATGCTTTTTTTGCAATGTTGTTACAGTGGGCTCTGGCACTTAGATCATTAGTTAATTAATTAATTAGTTAATTAATTAACAATGCTGTCAACCCTGAAGCTGACCTGACTGAAGCCATTTTTGACCGCTTTCAGTGTTGCCGCACTGGCGCTGAGGGATAGGGAGGGGGGAATTGAGATAGAGGGGAATCTGTAGCCAAAAAAACATATTTTTTCTTGGGAACCAAGGACATTCTCACACCTGGTCGGAGGAAGCCAGAGTGATGCCACCCGGTTGCCAGTCTGCACCGTGATTGGACTATGTGACTGATTGTTTTGAGATAGTAGAAAAACTTTTACTTTTAATTAGGTGAAAACTGTGGGAGGCTTCAAAGTCGGTTTTCACCAGATATGTGCCAATATGATAATTCCAATAAAAGTATTCTTTGAGGAATCTTACCTGCCTCGGAGTTTTGCTCGCTATGGATTTATTACTTGGAACCCTAACATATGCCATTGTAACTCTGTTCTTTGTCTATCTTTTTTCAGCTGTAAGAACAACACCAAAGACCTTGTTCCTTGCCCAAATCAACACAAGTACAAACAAATGTGTGCAATCCTAATGAACAGTTCAGGGCCTTTCTCTGAATGTCACTGGCTCAACAACCCAGACTTGTATTATGAATCCTGTGTCTATGATTTATGCCAGTACGGATCGGGCAATCGCATGTTCTGTATGGCCATTGAAGCTTATGATGAAATGTGCACCATTACTGGGGTGAAGGTGATGGACTGGCGGCAGGCAACAGGATGCAGTAAGCAAAATAAGAAGGGTGGTTCCCGTCAGGAAAATGTCTGTACATGCATTTGAAAGTCAAGGTGCAACATCTGTGTATAACATCTGCCCTTGGAAATGATAATTATCATGAATGAAGGCAAATGACCATATTTGATCATTTGATATACTGTACGACATCGAATTATCATACAAATAATTATCAAGTTTGTACTACCCAACTTAGTTTATTTATTGTCAGGCACAAGCAACTTGAACTAGTCTCAACCAGAAACTTTATTGTTAGTCACCTATGTTACAAGAATCTCACCAGACTGACTATATTCCCCTGGGAACGGTCAGATAAGGCTTCAGGGTTTCTGGGGAAAAGTCAAGTCTGTGCCATTTTCTCCAGTGAAAAGACTCTAAACTCAACCCCCTCTTAACACCACCTTCCAGTCTAGCCAGAGATTCTACCCCATGTATGTTACAAAAATAGCAATAGCAGTTAGACTTATATACCGCTTCCTAGTGCTTTACAGCCCTCTCTAAGCGGTTTACAGAGTCAGCCTATTGCCCCCAACAATCTGGCTCCTCATTTTACCCACCTCGGAAAGATGGAAGGCTGAGTCAACCTTGAGCCGGTGAGATTTGAACTGCCGAACTGCAGCTAGCAGCCAGCTGAAGTAGCCTGCAGTGCTGCACTCTAACCACTGCGCCACCTCGGCTCATATTTGGGGCGCGTTGTTTTGCCTGATGGCTGATGAGTTCCCAAACCCATTTGATCTTTTTCTTTTCAGGCATCACCTGTCCAGTTAACAAGTACTATGACTTTTGTGGCCCAGCTTGTCCTGCCACGTGTGCCAACCTCCAGGCCCCCGCTCTTTGCAAAAAACCTTGCATCTCAGGCTGCGTCTGCAGGGAAGGCTATGTTCTGAATGCCGGCGTCTGCATACCTCTGAAACTCTGTGGCTGCACACTGAATGGCCGCTATTACCAGCTGGGAGAACAAGTGATCCTGGGGGACACTTGTAACCAAAGATGCCTCTGCGTGCAAGCTGCTCACCCAATGGAATGTCAAGAACATGCCTGCAAAGCTCAGGAAATGTGCAAAGTTGTGGATGATGTACGGGGTTGTTACCCAATGACATTTGGCCTGATGCATCTATATGGCCCTTCAAACTATGTCACTTTTGATGGTGTTTCTTTTAGTTTTCAAGGGGCCTGCAAATACACCCTTGTTTCATACTGTGGTCCTCCAGGAAAGCTTCCGAGCTTCAACATTCAAGTATTAAATATGCATAAGGACTCTATCTTGGTATCCTGGATAAAGCAGTTGGAACTTGAAATCTATGGGGAGAAAATAATTGTAGCAAAAGGGCAGTATGGCTTAATAAAGGTAAGAGTATTGTAAATTCTAACTAGTTTCCATTGGAATGTCTGTAGGATCTAAAAACCTGCTTTATAATGAGTTTACATTAGCCCTTCGAGGTAGGCCAGACTAGGAAAGCAAAGTTATGAAATCTAATACTGCTTTTATTATAGGGTTATAGTAACAGAATCTTGAAAGTCTGAATGAATCTTCCTTCTCCCTCCCTTTATCTTTAAGAAAACAAGGGAGGGTCAAATTTATTTATTTATTTAGTTTGTCATACATGTACAAGATAACAGGTATAAGTATAAACATGAATATGAACACAGGAAATGGATACGAATAATGGGGACAGTAGGACAGGGACGGTAGGCATGCTGGTGCGCTTATGCATGCCCCTTACAGACCTCTTAGGAATGGGGTGAGGTCCACGGTAGACAGTTTAAGGTTGAAGCTATGGGGGTTTGATGAAGTAACAACGGAGTCAGGTAGAGCATTCCAGGCATTGACCACTCTATTGCTGAAGTCGTATTTTCTGCAATTGAGTTTGGAGCAGTTTACCTTGAGTTTGTATCTATTGTGTGCTCGTGTATTATTGCATATTAATAATAATAATAATACACATTATTATTATTATTATTGTGTATTATTATTATCTAAGACATTTTCTCAAATTACATTTCTGCCTTGGACTCAAAGTTCTTTTATCTAACCATTGTCTTGATTGCAGGTCTTCCTCCTGTCCCTCAAAGTTATTCTTATAGTTGGCTATACTCTGTCTGTACAACAAACTTAAGTAGATGTGCATTCAACAACATACTAACCTTGGTTCAACCCTAAAATGGCTTAATTCATTGATCAAGTTAAACATAAACCACTGAGCCGAGGTGGCGCAGTGGTTAGAGTGCAGCACTGCAGGCTACTTCAGCTGACTGCTAGCTGCAGTTCGGCGGTTCAAATCTCACCGGCTCAAGGTTGACTCAGCCTTCCATCCTTCCGAGGTGGGTAAAATGAGGACCCAGATTGTTGGGGGCAAGAGGCTGACTCTGTGAACCGCTTAGAGAGGGCTGTAAAGCACTATAAAGCGGTATATAAGTCTAAGTGCTATTGCTATTGCTATATAGTGTGAACCCTGTTAACAAGTTGATCAAGTAGAGTCTTTTTCAGTGAGGTTGGGAATCTACTTTCTACAGTGGCGATGTAAAAAGAAAGATAAAATTAGAATTACATTTGCAGAAAGATCTCTGAGGATAAAAGCATCTTTCTCCCAACCATCCCTACAACAGCCCTAAAAATCTGAGAAATAAGTTGGGTCAAGAAAGTGTGACTGTCACACAATGAGATCCATGGGTGATTGGGAAGTTGATTATAGGTATCCTTGATCCCAAGACAGTATTTAGCTTAGATTTTTGTTCAGGGAGCAGAGTTTGACTTGAACCCAAGAGGGTAGTTACTAGTGTTGATGTTATTTCCTAGACTAGACTAGTTTAACATGAATGAGAATGTCTTGTGTTTTCTGGGCTTGATGTTGAATAACATCCATCTGTTCTTCAACATCCACTCAGACCTTTAAGAGAATAACATTCAACATTAGGAAATTGGGCTGGAAATAGAAAATCTTTTCAGTCTAAGGTTACATTTACTTGAGAAGAAGTGTCCATTTGTCTATCTAATTTTCTATCCAGTGATACATCTATCTAGTCACTGGAAGATGGAGAATGTACAGATCATGGCAGGGGTGAAATGCTACCTGTTTGGACCGGTTCTGGCGTCCGGGTAGGAAATTATTTGATTGGTTCGGAGAACCAGTAGGGAAAATTTTGATTGGCCCCACCCACCTGTCCTCCCCCTCCTCTCACATCTCCTATATTCTGTTGTTTATTAGCTCAGCTGATTCATGTGGCAGAGCGGATTGCCACCTCAGCTGAGCTAAGAAATAGCAAATGAGATAGAATAATAAACTGACACTTTTTCCCGCTTTTTTCCTCCCCCCCACCCCCCCCCCCCGGGGGAGGGGAACCCCGCCCAAGCAGGGAAAGGAATACTAGCTTTAATGAGATGTCTGGGCATTCAGCCAAGGGCAATTATCACCTCGTTCAAATGTTGCAAGCTGCAAACCACCTTGCCTGAACAACCTACCCATTGAGAAACTGCCTCAAAAAGAAACTGCCTTTTGCTTCCTCTGGAGCGGGGGTCGGCAACCTGCGGCTCCAGAGCTGCATGTGGCTCTTTGGGCCCTCTGTTGTGGCTCCATGTACCATCACTGGTTAGCCCCGCCCCTCACCCCTTTTATTTCTTTTTGGGATATTTTTGGAAATCCGGGCTGAGGAACGATAGCCAGCTGCGGCGGAGGAGGCTTCCCTTCAGGCGATCCTCCTCCTCCCCCTCCTCCCCTCGTGACCCTCTGCCCAGCTGTGGCTGAGCCGGGAGCGTGCGCACACGTGGGGAGACCCTCCTCAAGCGAGCGCCAAAGCACAGGAAAGGCACACATGGGGTGGGCAGCTGCTCACTTGAGGAGGGTCTCCCTGCTCAGCCACAGCCAGGCAGGGGGTCATGAGAGGAGGAGGGGGAGGAGGGTCGCCAGAGCATGCAGGAGTGAAGTGGCCCTGTACCTGCCTTCCCGCCACATTTGCGTGTAAGGCAGCCTTCGCTTCCTGCTGCTTCGGGCTGGAGTTCGCGCCCTCCACGCTCGGCCGAAGAGCTGCCGGGGGTGGGGGACGACATGGCAAGGTGATGGCCGGAGCCTTACTGCACGAGAGAAGCCACGTCCTGTTAAGACCCTCCTTAAGCGAGTGGCCGCCTGCCCCACGTGCGCCTTTGCTGCGCTTTGGCAATAGCTTGAGGAGGATCTCCTCACTCATGCACACACTCCTGGCTCAGCCACAGGCAGCTAGGGGGTTGTGAGAGGAGAAGGAGGGGGGGAGGAGAACGGTCGCCCAAAGGTAAGCCTCCGCCGCTGCTGGCGATCGTTCCTCTGCCAGCCTGGATTTCCAAAAAGAAGAAATAAAAGACGTAGCGAAGCGCCCCAAGAAGAGCTTGCTGGGTTGGCCCAGCCGCGGCAGAGAGAGAGAAGGGGGTGGATGGGGAAACCTTACTTTTCTTACCACTGAATTGCATTTTTGGCCTAGCATTCAAGTCTATCAAAATCCTTCTGGATAACCATATCTTCTAAATTTAATTGACTGTATCTTCTAAATTTAATACATATGTAGGGGGAATGTAATGAAATGAAGGTACAAAAGCTAAAAGGAGAGAAAAAAAAATACAAGGCTGCATCTTCCTGATAGCAACAACTTAGTGAGATATTGGTTACGTAAGGCCAGCTTGGGAGAGTCTATGAATTTGAAGGATGCTAAGATCTTAGTGCTTTTCTGCCATGTATCCAATCCACAGAGAAATTTAGATTAGTAATTGGGCTAGTTTCAATTAATTTTCTTCTATTACTTAAAGATTTGCAGAGTACAGCATGTACTAATGTGCTTTGAGACTGGAACATTTGGTTTAGTAATAGGACTGCTAAACCCAAAGGCCTTGGGAAATGAGTGACACTAGAATGACAAAATATCAAAACTCTCTCTCTCAAGCACCTATTTATCTTTCAGCTATGCCAGAGGCAAAGTGTTTTTTCTCCCTCTTCTTTGTGACCTGAACAACAATGTAACCTCTGGAGCAAAAGCAGAGAGCCTCTTCCAGTGAAGATTTATCTGTGTCTTCTATTTTTCTTCCACAGCAGAACAAAAAAGCCTCTTCCTGTGAAGGCTTTTCCAGTTCTTTATTCTGATTTTCTCCTGGAGCAAAAGAAAGCCCTTTCTAGTGAAGTCTTCCCTGTGTGTTTATTCTGATTTTCATCTGGACTGGAGCAAAATCATCTGGTGGAAGGCCTTAAGTAACAATGCCAAACTTATTTTACTCCATGCATGGCCCACCCACTATTTAATTTACCACTTCTGTCTGTGCCTCTTTCCCAAACTGTATACTTGTCTTCCCCCCCCCCCCTCACACACACACAGGTCCATGGTAAAAATTTCTTCCATGAAACCAGTCCCTGGTGCCAGAAAGGTTGGAGACCTCTGAATTAGACCATGCAGGGTCCCTACAGGAGAGCCCTTTTAAGGATTATGTATTAATAGAAAAGCAACTAACGTAGCTCTGATCCTAAACTGTTGCACAAAAAAACAGAGGAGCTCTGATCAACTATCACAGCCAGAATAGGTGTCAGAATAACAGAATAACACTTAGAAGGGACTTTGGAGGGGACCCTATACCATTTCAGAGAAATGGCTGTCCAGTCTTCTCTTAAAAACCTCAAGTGATCAAGCACCAGAACTTCTGGAGACAAGCAGTTCCACTGGTTAATTGTTCTCACTGTCAGGAAGTTTCACCTTAGTTTTAGGTTGCTTCTCTCTTTGTTCAGTTTCCATCCATTGCTTCTTGTTCTGCCTTCTGCTTCTTTGGAAAATACATTGCCACCCTTCTTTGTGGCAGCCCCTTAAAAGCCTGTTGCCTATCACACTCTTGGGCAAAGCATGTGAGCCATTTCCTCCTTTCAGTGGTCCATGAAAGTACATCTATAGTATGTAGATAATAAAGTCGAAAAAAGGTGAACAACATTTTTACAGAACTATAGATATGTTGAGGCTGGGTGTCACAAGGAATGGCTGGGAGGGGAGGGGCCAGGCGAGGCACCCCTTGATGTGAGTGACATTGAGTTGGCCATGCCCACCCGGTCACATGACCACCAAGCCACGCCCACCAAGCCACGCCCACAGAACCGGTAGGGAAAAATTTTAGATTTCACCACTGGATCAGGGGTGTCAAACTTGATGCTCAAGGGCTGCATCTGGCCCACAGGGTGCTTAGATCTGGCCTGCGGGGCTGCTGTGGAAACAGTGAAGGACCAGCCTGCAGTGCCTCTGCCAGCAAAAACGGAGCTCGGGAAAGTTGCACGCCACCAAACTCCATTTTCGCTGGCAGAGGGTTGCAGGAGGCCGTCGCAGCTGAAAACAGCTTGCAAGCCCGTTTTCGCTGAAGAGAGCGCTTGGGCCACCACAGGTGCCTCCAACATGAGTGACGTGAAGCTGGCCATGCCTACCCTGGGCATGCGCACCTCAGCCCCCCGAGGTCAAACACAACCCTGATGCGGCCCTCAATGAAATCGAGTTTGACACCCCTGGTATAGATTAATTAAATGAACCTATCTATGAATTTGACAAGGACATTGTTCCTCTGACTTTGTCTTAGGTGAATGGCCTTCTAATGAATCTTCCCATCACTCTTGCAATGGGAAAACTCTATGCCTATTCTACTACCACCTTCCTCACTATTGAGACCGATATGAGCCTCTCTGTTTCCTATGATTGGTCTTACCACGTGTCAGTTTCAGTTCCCGAAATTTACTCAGGGTTTCTCTGTGGCCTTGGTGGAGATTTCAACCAGAATCGCCACAATGACTTCAGGATTCCCAGTGGTTCGGTGGTTCAGGATCCAGAGACTTTTGGCAACAGCTGGAAAGATTCTGGCTCCCCATTCCACTGCGCAGCTGTCGGGCCCTTACCAAATTGCAGTGAAACGGAATTGGCCCAATACAGATCTCTGGCTTATTGTGGACTCATTCGTGATATGAATGGGCCATTTCAAGACTGTCATGACCAAACGGAAGCTCAGCATTATGCAGAGCATTGTGTGAAGATCCTATGCACAACACGGGGCAGCCGCAAGATTCTGTGTGAAGTACTATCTACGTATGCCCAGAGATGTCAAGCAAACTACATCAAGATTCAGCCATGGGGAAAGATCACTGGGTGTGGTAAGTGATATCCAGTAGAAAGACTGGTTTTAAAAACAGAAATGAACATTTGTGCAGGTTTGCAGATAAAATATGGTGTCTCTTAGATATGGCATTCCATTGTCTGAGAATCTTGCTTCTCTTTCTGCAAAATAGTTTTTTAAAGAATGAATGAAAGAATGCATGAATGAATGTTTGTGTGTGAATCAGACCTTCACTCCTGTCAATCTGCACTGGAAACAATTAATGAACAAGCAAAACACTTGGAAGGAAGTGTGTAACAACGTCACATAACAACAACTGTGTGTTTTAAATAAAAGTACTTTTCATGAATGAAAGCAAATATATGTGTCCCAGGATAATGTTGCAAGATCCAATCTGGGTGTCAACTCTGAAGTGAACCTGGCTGAAGCCATCTTTTGCTGCCTCATAGTTGCCATGAACCCTGAGAGGGGGAAGGGAAGGGGGAAATAGATAGACTGGCTAACAGTCAAAACAAAAAGTTTTCTTGTGGGAACCAAGATCATCTCGACAGGTGGCAGTTGAAGGAGGAGAGGAATGACCAAGCAGCCGGCCAGCTACTTTCATTGGACAATGTGACTGGTGACATCTGGGAGGGGGAACTTTTACTCTTTTAATTAGGGAAAAACCGCAGGAACTTTTAGACTTGGTTTTCCACCGGCTGTGCCAATATGATGTATCCAATAAACATGTTCTTTGAGGAATCTACCTGCCTCAGAGTTCTGCTTTTGGCGGACGCATTACTCAGCATGCTGACATTGGGTCAGTCACCAGGACCAGCGGTTTAGTCTTCCAAGCTTTTCTGCTTGTGCTCGGGTCTGAAAACACACCAATCAACCAATAGGAAGGCACCACATAAATACGATGCATAGAATAGCCCAAAGCACATATTCCAGTAGAGAGAAGTTCCCTGAAGATGGGCTCCAGCACAAGTTCAAAAGCTCGGAAGACCAAACCTCTGGCCTCAGTGACCGACCCAGATTGGATCTTGCAAAAATAATTTTCATTACTGTTCCTACTCCTTTGTCCCCATTATGTTAATTCCAAAATCTGTCTTTGGTATTAAAACAAATCATTCAATCTTTTGCGCTTAGAGTTAACTTGCCCAGAGAACAGCCGTTATGTCTTTTGTGGCTCTCCCTGCCCTGCCTCTTGCACCCAACCAGCTGGACCTCCAAACTGCTTCCAGAACATGTGTGTAGAAGGATGCCAGTGTGAAGCAGGGTTTGTGCTGAGTGGCACTGGCTGTGTGCCGTGGGAGCAGTGTGGCTGCAGCTACAACGGACGGTATTACTTGAAAGGGGAAACGTTCTTCCTGGAAGGAGAAAACTGCACAAAAAAATATCGCTGTGATGGCTCCATCTCTGCCATTGAAGCTAATGGGTCCTTCTGTGGCCCGGAACAATTCTGTGGCACTCAGAAGGGAGTGTATGGTTGCCACACGTTGGCAGATGGCATCTGTCAAATTTCTGGATTTCTTCACTACACCACCTTTGATGGACAACCGTACAGCTTCCAAGGCACCTCTATGTACGTCTTGGTGGAACTGTGCCCATTATCCAAGCTTTTACCCTCTTTCAGAGTTGAAGTGAAGAATGAGAAGACGCCTAGCAGGCTTTTTCCTGGGATGTCAGTGGTACTGGTTCTAGTGAACAACACCCAGATACATCTGCAGAGAGGGCACCACGGGAGGGCCTTGGTAAGGACAATTTCACCTATTTGCAATCTGAAAGGATGGGGTGGTTTCAAGCACGTTTTGTATTTGTTGTTATATTCCAACTGAACAAACATTTACAAAAGATGAATGTTAAAGCCATCCTCCTGTAGCCTCTGAGATAGCAAGCCAGGGACCATAGGATGTATCACCCTGGAAGTTTGGGATTTAGGCTTTAACTTCAGAGGAGAAATATCTGCTTAACTTCCAGCCTTAAGGTAAAGGTAAAGGTTCCCCTCGCACATACGTGCTAGTCATTCCCGACTCTAGGGGGCAGTGCTCATCTCCGTTTCTAAGCCGAAGAGCCAGCGCTGTCCGAAGATGTCTCCGTGGTCATGTGGCCGGCATGACTAAACGCCAAAGGCGCACGGAACGCTGTTACCTTCCCACCAAAGGTGGTCCCTATTTTTCTACTTGCATTTTTTAACGTGCTTTCGAACTGCTAGGTTGGCAGAAGCTGGGACAAGTATCGGGAGCTCACCCCGTTACGCGGCACTAGGGATTAACTTCCAGCCTTAAAGGATAATAATTCCCAATATGGGAAACTCTGATATTGAGAAGGCCAGCACAGAAAGATCTATCATGAATGAGGTTGAGGGCGACCAGGAGAGGCCGTGAATCCTAAACCTTCAGAGTCTCCAATATGCCTCCACATTTGGAACATATTTAGACTAGGTCTTTGAAAAGTAAACCAGCTTAAAGAGATGCTAAAAGGTTTTCTAACTTCATCTCTGCTCTGTCAGAGATGCTCCATATTGCTCCATATTAAATGTTAGCAATAGCAACAGCACTTATACTTATATACTGCTTCACAGTGCTTTACAGCCCCTTCTAAGCAGTTTACAGAGTCAGCATATTGCGCCCAACAATCTGGGTCCTCATTTGACCCACTTTGGAAGGAAGGAATCTCCCTCCTTCCCTCCCTCCCTCCCTCTCTCTCTCTTTCACTCTCTCCCTCTCTCAAACACACACACACACACACACACACACACACACACACACACACACACACACACACACACACACATTCAAGGCAGTGGTGAGATCCAATTTTTTTACTACCGTTTCTGTGGGCGTGGTGTTGTGGGCGTGGTGTGGCTTGGTGGGCGTGGCAGGGGAAAGATACCTAGATACCTCCATTCCCACCCCACTCCAGGGGAAGGATACTGCAAAATCCCCATTCCTGCAAAATCTCCATTCCCACTCCACTCTGGGGCCAGCCAGAGGTGGTATTTCTCCGAACTACTCAAAATGTCCGCTACTGGTTCTCCAGAACCTGTCAGAACCTGCTGGATTTCACTCCTGGTTCAAGGTTATCCTATGCATATCATGATGCCTTGACACACTATTTCAATATTTATGTCAGGGAAACTATCTAAATCCCTTCTTTCTTTCTAAACTCCATTTTCGTCCAGGAAAGTCAATCTCCTAGCAATATCTGATCACTAATTTTCTTTCCCATCATGCCCCATATTGGCCCTGCACCAGAAATTACAGGGAATTAAAATGGTGGCTATGTACAATCGACTGGGATCATCATCCAGTTCTGAGTCAGAAGAGAAAATGTTAAGTATCCAGAGTAGGCATCATCAAATGTTGGCATGAATAATTCAGTTGCAAAGGCTTGAGGTCTTTAGGGTCATATTTCCTGCAAGTTAATAGTGATTAGGGTGTGTTCACCATGAAGCAAATGAAGGTGTCATCATTGGTAAATGGTAATTGAGAAAAAGATGAGTTCTAATAGCAGTTCTAACTTAGACTTATATACCGCTTCATAGTTCTTTACTGCCCTCTCTAAGCAGTTTACAGAGTCAGCATATTGTCCCCAATGATCTGAGTCCTCATTTTATCGACCCCGGAAGGATGGAAGGCTGAGGCAACTTTGAGCCGATCAGGATTGAACTCCTGACAGTGGGCAGAGTTATTTTGCAATACTGCATTCTAATCACTGTGCCGTCTTTTTTTTCTTCTTCATATAGATCAATGGTATAGCTCTGCACCTTCCTGTCCATTTGAAAAGCCAGAGGGTTGCCATTTATCAACATGGATTTTATGTTGTTTTAACAACTGACTTTGGTTTAACCGTGAGCTATGACCTGGCAGACAGCCTCTTTGTAACACTTTCCTCTAAATACCAAGGGCAAGTATGCGGGATGTGTGGGAATTTCAAGAGAGCCAACGACGGCGATTCTAGCATGCAAATCAACTCCATAGCAAAACACCCCTTGGACCTTGCTAGCTTCTGGAGTTCATCAGCAATCACAGGTAGCTTCGTGCCTCCTAGATTTGTTAAGGAATATCTCATCCGGTCTAAATCCATGTGCTGGATCATCCAGAATGCCGATGGGCCATTTGCTTCTTGCCATTCTCTGGTCAATCCCGAACCCTATTTAACAAATTGCATTTTGGATGTTTATGCATCAGCTGGGGATCCGAGGATCTTGTGCCTTTCCATTCAGACATATGTAGCAGCCTGCCAGAGGGCCAATGTCACCCTCAGACCTTGGAGGATTGGATCATTTTGTGGTGAGTCAATTAGCAAAGGCCAATATATTTTATGAACACTTCTAGGACATTATCTAATATTTGGTTTATGAATAGGTGTGTGCATGCAATACATTTACCTAACTTTAAGGTTAAAGAAAAGTCAAGCAAATGCATTCCCATAACATGCTAAGTTTGGTTACTGCAAATGTTGGCTAGTTTGTTAGTGTGTTATGTGAAGCCAGCATGTATTGTTTGCTTATGGTTCAAGACAGTGGTGAAATCCATTTTTTTTTACTACCGGTTCTGTGGGCATGGCGTAGTGGGCGTGGTGTGGCTTGGTGGGCGTGGCTTGGTGGGCATGGCAGGGGAAGGATACTGCAAAATCCCCATTCCCTCCCCACTCCAGGGGGAAGGATATTGCAAAATCTCCATTCCCACCCCACTCTGGGGCCAGCCAGAGGTGGTATTTGCTGGTTCTCTGAACTACTCAAAATTTCCGCTACCGGTTCTCCAGAACCTATCAGAACCCGCTGGATTTCACCCCTGGTTCAAGATAATGTGTGATAATGTGTAATCCCAGAAAATGGATTAATTAAAATAAAATATGTTAAAAACAGTACAGTGAATCAGCAATTTACCTAGGAGCTTTGGAAATCAAATCCATAGCTTTGGTGTGGGGTGCTGGCATTTTTGAAGGCTCCAGTTTGAAGCCTTCTTTTATGATAACCCAGGGAAGAAAATGACTGGTTGATTGGATGAAGGGAATATTCTAGAAAAAACTTCCACCTGAGCAGACTTGGAAATATTATAACATTGTGCTGTAACCTTGGTCATTTTTACATATTTAACATGAGTTATTTGGAATGTTTTCTAGAAAAGAACATTATGAGATTTCTGGGCAGTGGTGGGAAAATGCTTTTTTTTCGAATGCGAAGGAAAAGCTACTGTAAATAAAGGCCACGTTATTGTTGTTTAAAATAAAACCCACAAAAATGCATCAAATAGCATCACGCCTGGTTTTGAAAGACTTTCTTCTCATGGATAGGATCGCCAGCAAAATTACTGATTCCTTCTCCCCCCACTTCTCTCTTTAAAGATCCAGATTGCCCAGCCAACAGCCATTATGAACTCTGCCAGCCGCCCTGCCAGGGTTTTTGCGCTGGGGCCACATTTACGCATCTCTGCAACCCCCTATGCTCTGAAGGATGTGTCTGTGATGCGGGATACTTATGGAGTGGGAACAAGTGCATTCGGCACGAGCAGTGTGGCTGCGAACACAATGGCCATTATTACAATGTAAGTCAAGTTCTCCCTTTGAACCAAAGGTCAGTGTGGTGAAACGGGGAAGGTTAAGAGACCCAGATACTACAGGTAGTTCAGGGGTGGGTTCCACTTACCTTCCCCACCGGTTCGCATCGCGACATTTTGCGTGCGCATGTTCCCTCGTGCAATTTTGCTTCCGCACATGCTCAGTAGCTGCAATCAGCCCGAAACACAGCTGAGGAGCTGATCAGCTGTGCCTCGGGCGAAGGAATAAAGGTCAGTATAAACCCAGGGGCGGGCAGGAGGGCCCTTTTTCAAGCAGCAGAACAGGAAAAACCTTCCAAACAGTAAAAAATTCGCAAAAAAATTCACAAAAAAAGATGGCGGCGCCCACGAACCAGCACTGGCCGATCCACTTCAGTGATGTCACCAGCGGGTCGCTACCGGTTTGGGTGATCCGGTCCGAACCGGGAGGAACCCACCCCTGAGGTAGTTCTCAACTTATGACCACAATTGACCCCAGAATTTCTGTTGCTAAGCAAGAGAGTTGTTTTAAGACCTTTCTTGCCTCAGTTGTTAAGTGAATCACGGCAGTTGTTAAGTTAGTCATATGGTTGCTAAGTGAATCTGGCTTCCCCACTGACTGCTTGTCAGAACGTTGCAAAAAGTGATTACAGGACCCCAGGACACTGCAACCGTCATAAATACATGCCAGTTACCAAGCATCTGAATTTTGATCATGTAACCATGGGGGTACTGCAAGGGCTGTAAGTGTGATAAATGGTCATAGGTCATGTTTTTCAGTGCCATTGTAACTTTGAATGGTCAGTAAACGAATGGTTGTAAGTCGAGAACTACCTGTAGTTCACTTCAACAGTTGGAGCTCACTCATAACTTTGGACCAGTCATTCTCTCTCAACCAAAAGCCAGTGTGGTGTAGTGGGGAAGGTGCTGGAGTAGAAATGGGGAGACCCAGGTTCTCGTCCCCCGTCAGCCTTAGAAGTTTGGTGAGTGATTTAAACCAATGCTCTCTCTTGCAGCCCAGCCTGCCTCACAGGATGGCTGTTACAGCAAAAGCATTTAGACTTATATATCGCTTTACAGTGCTTTACAGCCCTCTCTAAGCGGTTCACAGAGTCAGCATATTGCCCCCAACAATCTGGGTCCTCATTTTACCCACCTCGGAAGGATGGAAGGCTGAGTCAACCTTGAGCCTGGTGAGATTTGAACTGCCAAATTGCAGGCAGCCGGCAGTCAGCAGAAGTAGCCTGCAGTACTGCATTCTAACCACTGTGCCACCAGAGCTCATAGAGATAAAATGAAGGGAGACCTTGAATATACACATTAAAATCACTTAAGAGCAGATCTTAAGTACTTAAATCTCGTGGAACCTGAAATGGTTCCCAAGAAAGAGTTCCCAAACTTCTCACAGGTCTTTTTCAAATTAGGAAACATGAGCAGCTACAGACAGTGATGAAAAGAGGTACTGTATAGCCCAAAACAAGAGTAGCAGCAGGGGCAGCATTCTAAGGTCCAACATACCAAAAAGAATACTAGAAATAAATCTAGTAAAATATATAAACAAAGCCTATTTTGCAGGGGTAGGAAACTGTTCTGAATAAGATGGGCAGATTGGGGCATAGTGTTCAAGTCTTGTCTTAATTAATTAACTACTGGTTTACTTCTCAGGTTGGAGACCTTCTTTGGCTTTCTGATTGCACAAAAAGGTGCAGCTGTGAGAATTCGTTGACCTTTCATTGCGTCCCAGCCAGTTGCAATCCTGGCCAGCAATGTGCAATTCAGGATGGAAAGCTGGGCTGTAAGAATCAGCTGACCACTTGCACAGTTTCTGGGGACCCTCACTATTTCACATTTGATGGGGCCATAGCCCATTTCCAGGGCAGTTGTGCTTATGAGATCTCAAAGACACCCAACTCCTCCTTGGATTTCTCCTTCCGGGTTGTGGCTACTAATAAGAATTTCCAGAATCCCCGAGTATCTTTTATTTACCGAGTGGATATTTGGCTTAGCTTCAAACAGTTCAGTTCTCACGTTGTTCTGGAACAAGGAAAAGACGTGAAGGTGAGGACAACTTCTTGATCCATGCCAAAAAAAGGAGGATATCATCATAATCAATGGCCATTTGGAAAATATGGATGATGCTGATGCTGATAATGGTAGCAAAGGTTTTAAGAAATAATGTTTAGTTTGGAAATGTAAGATCTGGCAGGTTGTGCATACATATGATATGTTATTTCTTGAGATGATAGAATACTAGATTTTAACTGAATCTTACTGGATATTTTTAGTGATAAAAGAAGGTTGACAATGAAATTATCTAATGGGTTGTTGACCTCAACTTTGTTGAAAGTCTTCAAGAAGAAGGTGAAGTCCCATTTGTTGGGATGTTGTACTTTTCTATATCTAACTGAATAAGGAACAGCACATATACCCTGTTTCCCCCAAAATAAGACATCCCCTGATAATAAGCCCAATCAGGCTTTTGAGTGCATGGCAATAAGGCCAAGCGCTTATTTCAGGATTCAAAAAAATATAAGGCAGGGTCTTATTTTCGGGGAAACATGGTAGGTCCCTCCAATTCTTAGCTGCTATGATTCTGCATCAGTCAAGAATTTCAATGCTTAGGAGAAAAAAACAAACAAGTAAATTAGTTAACCAACTAGTGGCTTTGTCCACCGTGATGGAAGAACATCACTCTGATGTTAGAACAGGTAGTTTTCCCAAGAACAAGACGTTCTTGACTAGGGATTGAATCTGAGCTTTTCAAAGCATGTTCTCATAATATTGAGATACAGGAAACATGAGATTCGGTTCTATATATCCAGTTCTTAACTCTGATTTGACCTCTAATTATTATGCCTAATTAATCTATTATCCTTATCTTTTCTTCAAGAGAGCTCAAAACAACTTCAGGGGGTTTCTTTCCCAAGTCACCAGAAGAATTAAATGTGTCCCATTCCTTTAGACTATCCCCTGGGTCAGGGGTGGGTTCTAACTTACCTCGCTGCCGGTTCGCTTCCTCCCGTGCCGTGTGGCCATGCCTCGCCTGAATAAAAATAAAAATAAAAAATTTCAAAAAACAAACAAACAAACAAACAAAAAAACCAAAGATGGTGGCGCTCACGGACCGGCACCGACCGAACCGGATCAGTGACATCATCGTGACATCACCAGCGGGTCACTACCGGTTCAGGTGAACCGGGCCGAACTGGGAGGAACCCACCTCTGCCCTGGGTGTATTCTCACCCAGTGTCTTCAAATTCATATGAATTGGTCTGCAAATGATCATAGCTATTACAGTATAGAATAGGAATCTATGCTCCCCTGTTTTTCCCAAGAACATTTATTTATTTATTTTATTTATTTATTAAATTTGTATGCCGCCCAACTCCCAAGGGACTCTGATCTGATCCAACATCCTGATCTGAGGGATTAGGAAATACAAATAGGGACAATTAAAACAATGGCGACAATCCTTTGGAATCTCATCCATCATGTGAGATCATGTGGGATTCATGTTGTGCTGAAGCCATCAACTACTTCTTCTCCCCCCACACAATTGATTACTTATACCTAATTGGGATTTCCACTATATTTTTAGGTTGATGGCAGACCAGTTGCTTTGCCAGCAAAACTAGAACACTTAGCCAACATCACTAAAAGAAGCCAGATGGTAACCGTAAGAACCCATCCCAGTTTGGAGGTCCAGTACAATGGCCGCCATGCTTTGTTTGTTCGTGTGGGTCCTGAATATTGGGGGAAGCTGAGTGGGATGTGCGGGAATTTCAATGGCTATCGTGATGATGACAAAGTCTTACCTGATGGGAAAAAAACTAAAAATGATGCTGAATTTGGAAATGCTTGGATGTCCGACATCAGTCCCCCAAAGTAAGTTGATTTATAACTGAGTTCTTTATCCTTTATGTTTATTTTAAAGAACAATTTTATGATTTTTTACAAAAATAATATGAGGCATACAAACTTAGTCCCTGCATCTCTTTGGAAGAGCTTTATAGTTCCCGCTGCCTTAAGAAAGTTCAAAACATTCTTAAAGATCCATCTCATCCTGGGCACCCTTTTTTTGAACTATTACCATCTGGCAGACGGTACAGGACAATAAAAACAAGGACAAATAGGCTGAAAAACAGCTTCTATCCCAGAGCAGTAACTATATTGAATTCTACTGTATAGTGCAATATTAATGCAGTATCAGGGGTTTTCAATTCAATTGTATAGAATGTGAAGGATGTGTGTTTTATTTTTTATGTATAATGTACGCTGAAGATGGCATTTAATTTCATTGTACAAGGTACAATGGCAATAAAGTAAATTAAACTAAACTACAAGTTGCCAAGTTTGAAAAAGTACTGATTTAAGCAAAGATGCATTTAAAAAAAAAGATATTATTAAGAGCAGATGCCATACAATTAACGCTCAATATAATGTCTGTATATAACGTAATGAGCTTTTCTTGCCTTTCAGATGCACCAATGATACAGGTGCTGTTGCACCCTGCATAAATCACCTAGAATTGGAGCAAAAGTGTGGAATTCTCACAGATCAATCTGGGCCTTTCTCAGAGTGTCACTGGCATGAGGAGCCTGCTCCATATTACAATTCCTGCGTTTTTGATCTGTGCCAGTACGGACAAGGCCATGACATGCTGTGTGAGGCTATAGTAACCTATGAGGAGATGTGCCAGACTCTCGGGGTGCAGGTGCCCAGCTGGAAGGAAGAGCTGGGATGTGGTGAGCAAGGAGCCTTTTTCCTTTTGGTCCCTCAAAATGTCCTGGTGTGAAAAGGCACTTTTTAAAAAAAGATTTATTTATTTATTTATTTATTTATTTATTTATTTATTTATTTATTTATTTATTTATTTATTTATTTATTTATTTATTTATTTATTTATTTATTTATTTATTTATTATATTTGTATGCCGCCCAACTCCCAAAGGACTCGCTGTTTTGTGTTTCCTTTCAAGGTAACCAGGAATTATAGGTAATCTTCAACTTAAAATCATTCATTTAGTGACTGTTTTAAGTTACAAATGCACTGAAAAAAGTGAGCAGTTTTTCACACTTATGACCCTTGCAGCATCCCCATGGTCAGGCGATCAAAATTGAGATGCTTGGCAACTGACTCATATTTGTGACGGTTGCAGTGTCCCAGGGTCATGCAATCCCATTTTGTGATCTTCTGACAAACAAAGTCAATGGGGAAGCCAGATTCACTTAACAACTGTGTTATTAACTTAACATCTGCAGGGATTTACTTAACAACTGTGGCAAGAAAGGTCATAAAATGGGGCAAAATTCACTTAGCGACTGTCTGACTTAGCAACTGAAATTTTGGGCTCAATTGTGGTTGTAGATTGAGGACTAACTGTGACTACGAATTGTCTTATTAATATCCATGTTCAGCTTGCTTTATTTATTTATTCATTCATTCATTCATTCATTCATTCATTCATTCATTCATTCAGTCAACAAGTACAAGGAAACAAGTATCAGTATAGACATAGACATGGACACAAATAAATGGCACAAATAAATGGATATAAAGAAGCAAAACATAGCCATAAACACATAAAATGAGTACATATAAATAGGGACAGTAGGACAGGGATGGTAGGCACGCTGGTGCGCTTATGCATGCCCCCTTAGGGACCTCTTAAGAAACGTGTAAGGTCCACGGTAGACAGTTTAAGGTAAAAGGTATGGGGGTTAGAGAAACTAACAACAGGATCAGGTAGAGTGTTCCAGACATTTACTACTCTATTGCTGAAGTCGTATTTTCTGCAATCAAGATTAGAGCAGATTACATTTAGTTTGTATCTATTGATAGCCCTGGTGTTATTGTGGTTGAAGTTAAAGTAGTTGTTAACAGGTAGGACGTTAAGGTAGTTGATCTTGTGTACTAAGCTTAGGTCGGAACGTAGACGGCGTAGTTCAAGGTTATCCAGGCCTAAAATTTCAAGCCTGGTAGAATAAGGAATTTTATTGCGAGCAGAGGAGTTGAGTACTCTTCTTGTAAAATACCTCTGGACCCTCTCTAATGGATATATTTTTCTACCGGCAAAATTTACTCGGAAAAGAACTGGCTGGCTACAACGCCAACATCATTTGCCTGCAGGAGGTATTTGTGGTTAACCTGGGGTCTGTGCCTGACGCCTTCGGTCTGGAGGGGCCTGGAGGGGCCTGGAGGGGCTGTTCCGGATTGAAGAGAGGCAGCACGAAGGACTGGCCTTTTTCCACCAGAGGGATAAACTCCGTTTCCCTAGTCAGCACGACATTGCCTTCAATCAGGCTTTGCTTGAGGATCCTTTGCATAGAGAACTGCAGGACAATTCCTTTTCTTACAGACTACCCTTTAAGTCAGCTAGGGTTGCATTTACAACACAAACTTCTTATCCGGTTTTAATTTACTGTCTAATCTTATTTTGGGGGTGTGTGCGTTTGTTTATGTATGTGGGTGTTTGGTTTGGATGGAAGATGTGGGTTTGGAGTGGTTGAATTGGTCTTACAGACAAGTCATCTAGGGTTGCATTTACAACACAAACTTATCATCCGGTTTTAACTTACAGTTTAATCTTATTCTGGGGGTGTGTGCGTTTGTGTATGTATGAGGGTGTTTAGTTTGGATGGAAGGATGGAAGAA
>QLTV01000817.1:293065-307152 GCA_003457575.1 Thermophis baileyi
TCATCTATCCATCCATCCATCCATCCATCCATCCATCCATCCATCCATCCATCCATCCATCATCTCAGCTGCTCCACCTTGGGAAGAAAAAGCCATTTTATCCCTTGTACTATGCATTTCTACCATACCATCTTAGCAACCGCAACCCCCTCCCTTCCACATCCATCTTATCGTGAGCCCGCAGTCTGAATCATCTAATACCAGTCCAATTCCCCCCCCTCTTCATTTAGGCAGAGAGCCAAGGTGTGCAACGTTCATTAAGTTCCCACCCCTTTGCTTACATCACAAGGCCAGTCTTGATCGGAAGACTGGTAGCTTCCTGGGGGAGGTGCCTTTATCCCAGGCGAGTGGATAACACACCTGCTTTTGACTATTGATCAGCAAATCAGGGTCCTTCAAATTTCATCCAAACCTTCCCCTCCCCCTCCTTTCTGTGTGTGTGGGTGGAAATTGATCAACCTTTTGGAGTTTGATAGGCTTCATTGGGGGTATATATCTGGACTGCAAAACCTCAGACGACTATTTTATTCCATAAAATAACTCTGTTGCCCAACTCTGTTGGTGGTCCTGAATTTTGGCAGCTCAGAGGTGAGAACCCTATTTGGATTAAAAATCCCTTTATGCCATAAAGTTTATGGCACTCCAGCAAGATCCGTGTGACTCTAAAGCCCACCAGAGAGCAAAGGCATATAGGGACAGAGGGGGGAAAATAATCTGGATTTGTTCATCACAATAATGCACAAAGTAAATGTTTACAGTAAGTCTCTGTGTGTTTGTAAAGGAGTTATTTGTGGAAAGGGACTTGAAATGTTGCACCAGCCCAGCCGGTGCAAAGCATGGTTCCTGCTTTGGGGTGCTGTGGGAGAACCTGCACCATTGCTTCATAACCTGTGGTTTCAACACCTCAACAATGAAAACAAAACTAGGGAGTTTTGTAAAACACCCCATTAAGTTCGTCCCATCTGGGGGAACCATGGGGACCATCCTTTAACAACTGGGAGCTCTGCACCCCGATTGCCTCTCCCATAATACCCAACCTCCACAGCCATACTGCTTGAGAATGATGGGAACTGTAATCTATGCCGTCCTGAGAGTGCCAGATGGAGGAAGGGGAGCAGTTTTTGAAGATGGGGAGCTCTGCAGCGTCCCCCCTCCATTCTCCTTTCTCTCTAACGAAGCAGGCGCCCCTTCCTCCCCCCCTCACCTCCCTAAAACAGGGAGGCCAGGCCGCTTCGGCGGCCCCGCCGGCAGCAAAACCTGTTCCTCCGTATACCTGCCCGCGCAGGTTTGGGTGTGGTCTGCCCTAGGTTCTACTTAGCCAGGCCGACAGGAGGGGCACCCCCGCCCGCCGCTGGCTTTCCGGGTCGTTTGGGCTACCAAGCTGCTTATCCCGAGTTCTCCCGGCTGGCTGGGGTAAGAGGAAGGGGTCGAGAGGGGGCTGGATCGGGCCGTTTTTCGCGGGGAGGGTCTTTTCTGGACGGCCGAAGGGGAGAAGAGCTCGTTTCCCTGCGGGCTGGCCTCGTTCTCGGCCGGGTTGGCTTCGCCCTCGTTAGTTGCGCTTTGATTTCGAACCAGGCTCGAAAGGGGCAGCGCGTCTGCCCCGCGATGCCTTCGGCTGGCACGGAGGGCCGGGCGAAGCGGGGTTCCCCATGGGCTGATCTGGGCCTCTCCAACCCGAGGGGGGGGGGGAAACTTTCTTCGCAACTTCTGTTAATGTCCCGAGAGCAGCGGACAGCGGCTTGAATCGTGATCCCCCCCCACCTTGCAAAACAAAAAAAACCAAAAAGCAAAAAAAGAATAATAATAGACGCCTCGGGTGGCACTTCAGTAATTATGGCGGGCATTAAAACAAACACAACACGCGCACATATCATTAGTGGCACTCTTGTGGTTCTCCAAACTCGCTTATACGCGCCTTGGTTGAATCGGGAAGTCCCAGCTCTGGATTTGCCCTTTCTTCAGCAACGTTCGCGCAGAAAATGGGTCTGCTTTATTTAGAGGCCGTGCATAGAAATGGGAGCTCAGATTTTAATGGGGTGCATATGTTTTGCATTTTATGGGTGAAGGGATGGACTTGTTGGAAACACCGAAGCTGGTGGGGGCTTCCTGGGGGCTTCCCATCTCGGATTCAGTCTCCTTAGACCATATTGTGGGCTTGTTTATGCTTAGTGTACAAAGCATGGGATGAGCTCATTGTGTTGTATGCAATTAAAATGGGGCTTTAATAAGCCATGTCTACGTGGGGTGGGTCAATCCAGCCACTGAGTTGATGTCAACAAGCAAAGCCAACTTCGAGGGACCAAAGTGTATGGGATAGTTAAGACTGTTTGATTTGCTTTCACAGAATTGGTGCCTTTCAGACATAATTACGTTTCTCAGCTCCCATTGTATGTTGACTGCACTGTGAAATGTAGACCAACTTATTTAGAGGCCGCCAAGGAAACCAACACTGTCAAAAAAATCTACTGGGTTCCCATGAAAAGTGGAAGTGTGGGATAGGTGGTCTGAAGTAAGCTTGATATTAATGGTTAATATCAAGTTTTTAGTTTTCGATACCCCTTTCCGCCAGCAGTTCAAAGCAACATCCTCAACACTTCCTCTAGCTATGAATTTAGCTATGAATTTCTGGAGAGGTATCCAAACTTTTTTTGCAGGAAGAAATATTTTTGGCCTAAGGATAACCTGCATAATGTGAGGGAATCCCTTTAGAGAAATAGGCATGGTCTGTGCTCATATAACATTTGAAGGGACACCAGCAAATTCGACTGAGAGAAGGTCAACCTATCTTCCAAAGCATCTGAGGGCAGGTCAAGAAGTCATAGATGGAAACTTATCAAGGAGAGATCCAACCTTGAACTAAGGAGAAATTTCCTGACAGTGAGAATGAGTGGAACGGCTTGCCTTCAGAAGTTGTGGGAGCTTCATCACTGAAGGTTTTAAGAAAAGATTGGACAACCATTTGTCTGGAATGGTATAAGGTCTCCTGCTTGAGCAGAGGGCTGGACTAGAAGACCTCCAAGGTACCTTCCAATCCTTCTATTCTGTTTTATGTTCTATATCCTGGTTGATGTCCATGGGCACATTATTTTCTAGGTGTATAGAAGTGATTTAGCATTGTCTTCTGGGGTGATTTTTTCAGCTTCCCAGTCTAGCCAACAGCAACAGGTTTTTTAGTGGTTCCTCATCCATGTACTAAATAGACCTTACCCAATTTAGCTTTTGAGAACAGCCGAGGTCAACTAGATGTGTCTCCCTGTTGACGATACTACACAACAGCTTGTTTTTTATTCAACGTGTTGTGTTGGGAACCCAACCATCATATCACAGTGGGCTTCCAGCACAATGAAATGAAAGGAATCCCGGCCCTCACATCTTATTTATACAAGTTCTCTTCCTGAAATGGTTTATTACTCTGTCTGTGTAATGAAAAGGCTGAAGACAGGCAGAAACTCACATGGTTTAGAAGGTTTGTTTTCTTCATCCTTGGGTGTTATGTGTGTCCCATTATTGTCTTGTGGCCATCTCAGTCAAGAATGTGGCCATCTGTTACCACAGTGGCCCCCAACCTTTTGGGCACCAGGGAATGGTTCCATGGAGAGAGGTTTTTCCACGGACCGGAGGGGGCGAGGTTTTACGTACTGCCTGCATCCCCCAGATGGGGCTTTGCTTCTTTGCGTGGCCTAGTTGCTGGCATGCGTGGACCAATGCCTGTCCACAGACCAGGGGTTAGGGACCCCTGTGTTACAGGACCACTTGTTGACTGATTCCTGGGGTCTACATAGTGATCGGGGATCCAGTTTTCTTGGGGGGGGGAGCAGTGGTGGGTTGCTGCTGGTTCGGACCAGTTCGCCCGTACTGGTGGCGGAAATTTGCACCCGCTTGCTGAACCGACAGCGATGGCTGGCTGTCCACGCCCCGAACTGGTCCTCCGGTCGCCGCGGCTGGCAAAGAACCCTCTGCACATGCGCAGAGGCATCTGCGCATGCGCAGAGGGTCATTTCCCCGACATGACATCGGCACGTGTGCTTGCTTCGCTCGCGCGCAAAACGCACACTTCCATCGCGATGCGAACCGGTAGGGAAGGTAAGTGGAACCCATCCCTGGGGGGGAGGCCTTTCTGTTCAGCCAGGGGAGGCAGGGGTTGGAAGAGAGTTGAAACTGTACGAGCAAAGCCCAAAGTGATTGTCTTATCTAATTCACTTTTGCTTTTCTACCTGGAATATGGGCAGTCACTGATTTGAACTGGTTGGTTTTAACAGCTTCTTCGAAAAGCCCTCCAAAAAAATTGTAGGTGTAAAAATTGCAAATATCTTCAAGAAATACAGGATTCCATGGTTGAGGATGAGGTCTATTTTAATGAATTTGGAAATTCGGAATCGGTCAAACGGGCACACACACTTTCTGGCGGAATAGCTTTACTTTTATAGTAAATTTTTTATTTACTTTTTGATTTAACAACCTTTCATTTAGTGACCATCCAAAATTACAATGGCACTGAAAAAAGTGACTTCAGACCAGTTTTCACACTTACACGACCGTTGCAGCAGCCCCATGGCCACGTGTTCGAAATCGGGCACTTGGCAACTGGCATGTCTTTATGACATGATCCTGCCTCAGGATCACAATGATCTTTTGAACGCAAACCATTGCATACCTTTTCTAACTTTCCCAGCTAAGCTCCGAACAAGCAAAGCCAAATTTCACTTCATGACCACCTGATTCACTTAACAACAGCAGTGATTCGCTTCACAACGGCGGCAAAAAAGCTCGTAAAATGGGGCAAATCTCATTTAACCACTGCCTTGCTTAGCAAGAGAAAATTCGGAGCCCCAGTTGTGGCCGTAAGCCGAGGACTGCCTCTCCTTGGAAACTTTGGCCTCCCAAAGTAAGCATGGCGACTTGAAAAACAAGGTCTCCTGTTTTGCATCCATATCAGGAAACCCGGAACCTTTTGTCAAACTATTGCATCACCTCAAGCTATTGTTGGTGGAGTTGCAGAAAATTTTCAGCCTGAGCAAGAAAAAAAAAAAAAAAAAAGGGGGGGAACTCCAAAAAAAAAAAAAAAAAGGGGGAGTAACTCCCAGTCCGGATTAAATACAAAGGTGTTTTCTGCCCTCAGATTTAATGGCCTTAAGGTAATAAAATGGATCATTCTCTCCTTGCTTGTATTCAGAGATTGATCCTGCCATTCTGCAGAAAGGAAGCTGAACTTTTGTCCTGGACAAAGTTTTATCTAATGACATGGGTTGTGTGTTTTCCTCTATCTTTGTCTTTGGGAGACGTTGTTTCCCTTGGGAGTGGGGGGCAGGGGGAAAGAAAGCAGAAAGGAACCAGATCAGAAAACCAGAGATTTACACAAGGGGAGGGAAGACAAGGGACTTAAGAACGTTGTTAAAGAGAGACAGGAGGATCAGATATCACAGTATTCTGTTTTTCTATTCTTTTTATACTGTGCTACTTAAGAAGATAAGCCGGGGTGTCCAACCTTGGCGAGACCTTTAAAGACCTGTGGACTTCAACTCCCAGAATTCCCCAGCCAGGATACCTTGCCACCATGTGCAAATTACATACCTTTTGATCTTTTGTTCTGTAAAATTTGAAAGAAATTTCCTTTGGGCAAAGTTTCTTTCTCAGGGGTGGAAAAAGCTATTTCAATGGCTGTTGCGCAAAAGCCCCAGGAAGATAATATCTTGAAGCGCAAAAGTTATCAATGTGTTTTCACCTCCTCCAGCCTTTTGAATGGTTAAATCGAGCTGGAAGGAAGAGAGCAGGCAAGAAATAAAGATACTTATTTAAAAACATCCAAAAAAAGAGCTGAAAGCTTTTTTTTCTGCTTTCCTTTTCCCCCTCCTTTCTACTTTTGTATTTTAATCGTTGTTAAAATTTGCTTTGTTCGTCTTTTTTTTATTAGAAACATGCACACACCATATTAATTCACAATACAATGTTAAGTAAAGTATTAAGATTGAAACTTTTACTGGACAGCAATTACTTTGATGCACCCTGCAATGGCTTTTAATGATATATTTAATTCTGGGTGAAAAAAGCTGAATAAACGTACACTCTTTTAATATTTTACAGCTAGTCTAAATGGTAATTGAGACGGAGGAATCCATCACTAAGCAATGTAATTGTAAAACGGGATGTCACGTGGTCATGGCATTTTCAGCAAATCCCTTTTGCATCAGTTGCTGTCATTAAATAAGGACCTCATGTAAATGTGACTTCTGTCAGCTTCCCCAATGATTTTGCTTGTGGGAAGCCAGTAGGAAACCTCAAAAATTGTGATCATGTGACTTCAAGGATGCTGCGATAGCCATAGGGACCCACTGTAAATACCCTTTGTTCAATGAGATTGCAGCTTTGAACAGTCGCTGACCAGACAGTTGTAACCCGAGGACTACCTATAAATCATAAGTAGTACTGTTATAATATTTATTTCTTCTTTTTCTCTTCAATGGATTTCAACATTCATTAATAACATTAAGTAAAGACCATTATATTAAGAAAATGCATTATGTAAATTTCACAAAATTATTACCATTAAAAAAAAACAACTCCAGACTGCTTTGCTGTAAACAATGCTGCTTGACACATTTTTGTCAGCGGAAAAATTTTGAAAAGATTTTGAAGGGATATTTTTAAAAGAAGGAGCATACGCTAAGTTGCCTGAATTGTAAAGTAACTTGGTATACATCAAGATATTTCAAATTCTGGTAGTATAGGTCAGGGGTGGGTTCTAACTTACCTTGCTGCCGGTTCGCTTCCTCCAAGCAGGAGACCCTGTACCATTTCAGACAAATGGCTGTCGAATCTTTTCTTAAAAACCTCCATTGATGGATCACCCACAACTTCTGGAGGCAAGTCCTTCCACTGATGACAGGTAGTCCTAAACGTACGACCACAATTGAACCCAAAATTTATGTTGCTAGGTGAATTATGCCCCATTTTACAACTTTTCTTGTCACATTTGTTAACTGAATCACGACAGTTGTTAAATTAGTAACACGGTTGTTAAGTGAATCTGGTTTCCCCATTGACTTTGCTGGTCAGAAGGTCACAAAAGGGGATCACATGATCCCGGGGACACTGCAGCCGTCATAAATGTGAGTCAGTTGTCAAGCATCCGAATGGAAATTATGTGACCACGGGAAATGACTGTAATGGTCATAAGTATAAAAAAACGGTCATAAGTCTCTTTGTTCAGGGCTGCTGAAACTTTGAACGGTCACTAAATGAACTGTTGCAAGTCGAGGACTACCTGTACTGATTTTAGAAATAATCAGCATTGTTCTGAGACAGGAGGCTTCTAGCTACGGAGGGATGTGAAACTTCTAGGAAACAATCCCCTTGAATAAAAACAGTTGCTTTCTCATAGCTTTCTCAGCCTCATGTTGATACAACACTTAAGGATGTGGATAAATAATATAATAACTTCTCTTCTCTATTGACACGTTTCAGCAATTCTCATTAGGCCAGGCCTTTTAAAGCTATTTTTATTCTCTGCAAGCGTTACACATTGCATACATTTATCAAAGTGGCAGCCTGCTTTTACCTTGTTTTATTTCCTGGTGTGAGCTTTGTTACCGGGCGGGTCTAGTACATAAACTGAGAAGCTGATTGTGCATTTTGCCTGCAGCAACTTGAAAATACCATATCTGATTCCTTTGCGAAATTGGAAGGAGGCTGTAAATGAGAGCCCTACGCAACAGGGATAATGAGCCTGTGTTTTCTGTACAGAGAGTCCTCGACTTACGACCAGAAATGAGACTGTAAAATTGGTCGTTAAGCGATGTGGTTGTTAAGTGAGGCATCACACGACCGTGCCCAATTTTATCCTCTTTTTGCATCGGTCATTAAGGGAGACATTGGAGTGGTGCGGTGGCTTAGAGGTGGAGCTCTTGCCTCACACTCAGAAGGCTGAGTTCAATCCTAGGTAGAGGCAGATGTTTCTCTCTCTGGGCCCACTTAGAATATATCCGCTGAACAAAACTTCGCATTGGCGACAGGAAGGGCATCCAGCCATTAAAACGCTCAACTAGCTCCATGCAGTTGCCCAGACTCCACTCCGCAAGGGATTATGGGGTCATTAAAAATGATGATGATGATGATTAAGGGAGACATTACATGACTGCAAATTGTGACGTTTCCTGCAGGCTTCCCTACTGACTTGGCTTATCAGAAGTTGACTGGGAAGGTCACAAATGGCGATCATGTGACTGCAACTGTCATAAGTGCGAGCCAGTTGCCAACCCTCTAGATTGTGATCATCTGTTGGGGTGCTGTGACGGTTGTAAGTGCGAGGACTGGTCATAAATTGCTTTTTCCAGCACTGTTGCAACTTCGAACAGTCGCTAAACGAATTGTAAATAGAGGACTACCTGGATGTTTGGACTACAGGTCTCCCAGCTGTTGACAGTTGTATTAGTTGTGACTCATGGACATTTGGAACACATCCAGATGTTGTGTACCTACTGCTCTAGAAAATACCGAGCCAGATCTGGCCAGTGGTTTGACTTAGTTGAAGGAATTTTCCTCAATTCCTTTCTTACAAATCAAGGCTATATAGTGGAAGGGTGAGCTTCAGATGCTGCAGGCAATTGTTTGGCTAAATCATGGTTTGTAGTAACTACCGTTTGCTGGACAAGCCATAATAAAGTCATTTCATTGAACTATAACGGGGGTGTCAAACTAGATTTATTGAGGGCCGCAACAGGGTTTGTTTGACCTTGGGGCGGGGCATGGGGGGGCGTGGCCAGCTTGACATGACTTGTGTTGGGGGCGCCTGTGGTGGCCTGAGCACTCTGCCACCTAAAACGGGTTCCTGAGCTCCGTTTTTGGCTGCGACGGCCTCCTGCAACCCTCTGCCAGCGAAAACAGCTCCCAAGCTCCGTTTTCGCTGGCAGAGGCACCGTGGGCCAGTTCTTCACTCAGAGGTGGTATTCAGCCGGTTCAGACCGGTTCGCCCGAACCAGTAGCGAAAATCGCCCGCCCACCCGCCCCGGCTCTATTTCGTCCTATTTAGGCACGTTTTTGAGGCCGGGCGCATGCGCAGAAGGCGCACGAGTGAAACGAGGGTGCACGTGCACGGCGAACCGGTAGTAAGAAAATGTGAAACCAACCGCTGCCTTCACTGTTTCCAGGGCGGCCCCACGGGCCAGATTTAAGTAGCTCGTGGGCCAGATCCGGCTCACGGGCCTTGAGTTTGACACCCTGACCTATAATATGTGTTGATTTTGTTTGATTCGGTATGTAATGAGTATCCGCCGAGTTGTAGCTCATGGTTTTTAACTTGGAGTGTTGTTCAAATGTAGCCAGTGCTGCTTTTGTCAACAAACCATGCATAAGCCAACCATTGTTAAATATAATGCTCATACCTGTTAAGCATACACAAGTGGTTTCTGGCAGAGATTTGAACCTGTGTTTCTCAGAAGCGATTTATGAAAGAAAAGCTAATTACCTTCCTACTTGTAGAGACATGCATATACACACAGAGACTGAATTCACTGCTTATTGAATTAACCTATTTTTCTGGGTGGCTGTAAATCCTTCCACTTTATTCTAAAATCCATGATTGACATTGTTGTCCTGGTTTTGTCTTTAAAAAACAAACAAACCCTGTCTGTATTGATAATTATTGCCCTAAGTGGTAACACAGTTTCATAACACAACTTTTTAGTAGTTCCACAATCTCTTTTTAAACTTGGCACTTGGCCTCTCTCTTCATTTCCAGAACATTTTAAAAAATGCTTTACATTTTGGGATTAAAGCTGCCATAATCAGAGCTGGCTGGCTTAGAGCCAGAGGCTTCCTGAGCTTGTGGTAACTTGTTTTTCTTTCACAATAACGCTGTCATAATGAGCTAGAAACTGGAGTTTTCCAAGGAGATCATTGTTCTCTGTTTTGCCAATCAGATTATTGCTTTGGCACCCGGTGGCTTTGGACACAAAACTCACAATAGTCTCCAACATTCTTTGCAGCATTGCTCTCTATCCCAAATCAGATGATAACACAGGTAGTCCTTGAGTTACGACCACAATTGAGCCCCAAATTTATGTTGCTAAGCGAGACATTTGTTAAGTGATTTTTCTCCCATTTTACGGCCTTCCTTGCTACATTTGTTAAGTGAATTACTGCAACTGTTAAGTTAGGAACACAGTTGTTAAGTGAATCTGGCTTCTCCATTGACTTTGCTTGTCAGAGAGTCCCAAAAGAGGATCACATGACACTGGGACACTCCAAAGGTCATAAATATGAGTCTGTTGCCAAGCATCTGAATTTTGATCATGTGACCATGGGGATGCTGCAATGGTCGTAAGTGTGAAAAACAGTCATAAGTCCCTATTTTCAGGGCTGTTGTAACTTTGAACAGTCACTAAATGAATTGTTGTAAATTGAAGGCTATCTGTAATAGCAATAGCAATAGCAATAGCACTTAGACTTATATACCGCTTTACAGTGCTTGACAGCCCTCTCTAAGCGGTTCACAGAGTCAGCATATTGCCCCCAACAATCTGGGTCCTCATTTTACCCACCTCGGAAGGATGGAAGGCTGAGTCAACCTTGAGCCTGGTGGGATTTGAACTGCCAAATTGCAGCTAGCAGTCAGCTGAAGTAGCCAGCAGTACTGCACTCTAACCACTGTGCCACCTCTCCCCGCCCCCCCATTTACCAACCCTACTATTTCAGAGGCCACCTTCTAGCCCAGGGGTCTCCAACCTTGGCAACTTTAAGACTTGTGGACTTCAACTCCACAAGCTTTGCTGGCTGAGGAATTCTGGGAGTTGAAGTCCACAAGTCTTAAAGTTGCCAAGGTTGGAGATCCCTGTTCTAGCCTACTTTGTTCTCCTCTCTTCCTTCATGAGGGGCTCTTGTCCCACCTGAGAATTAAGTTCTTATGTACCAGGGGTGGGTTCTACGGTAACTTACCTCGCTGCTGGTTCGCTTCCTCCCGAGCCGCGTGGGCGCGCCTCGTGCATGCGCAGTGCCGAAAAATAAAATAAAAAATCCCCCCCCCCCAAAAAGCCTAAAACAAGATGGCGATGCATGCGCAGTGCCGGAAACTCAGCTTCTGCGCATGCACAGAAGAAATAAAAATAAATTTAAAAAAAAAATCCCCCCCCCCCAAAAAAAAATCCAAAAAAAAGATGGTGGCACCCACGGACCGGCACCGACCGAACCGGCTCCATGACGTCACCGTGACATCACCAGCAGGTCGCTACCGGTTTGGGCGAACTGGTCTGAACCGGGAGGAACCCACCTCTGTTATGTACCTCTTGAAGTGGATTCTGATCTTCTAAAGCAGTGGTTTTCAAGCTAGGCAACTTGAAAGTGTGTAGACTTGCAACACCCAGAATTCTGGCTGGAGAATTCGAGGAGTTGAAGTCCACTCAGCCACCATGCAGTCCCCAGTGTGAGAATTCCAGCTGAGAATTAAGGGGTTTTTTTAACAGTTTATTTATATATTTTCTCTTTACATACTGAAGAAAGTTAGCACCCACTCCTCTTAGAAGAATGAAATATTTTAGGAAATATTAAAAAGGCAGAATATTATATTTTCCCTAAAGGAGAAATCTGTTTCTAAAGACAGAAACTCAGAGTCTCAGCTCTCTGCCCCAAGTAGAAACTAAAGGACCAACTTTTAGAAATGCAGATTTGGTAATCCATTCAAGACAGGATTAAAACCCCAAGGAAGCCAGCATCTAGGATTAATTACATTTGTTAAACAAGATTAAAAAACCCCAACTCATTGTGGGCCTTCCGAGACAAACTAATTAAAATCAAATAACAAAATACACAAAACAAGCCTCTAAATTACAAAAAGCTGTAGAACAAACTCTATAAAAATCCATGTGCTCATCAAACCAGATGGTCAGCTACCCAGAATCACACAGTGCTTGGCGGTTCTGCTTCACCATTAAACCATCTTTCCAAGCAGCTTCCATGTTTCCAGTGTCTTTCTCCCCACTTGTAACTGAACCCAGATGGACATTTCTTCCAACAATACACAAGTGCTTTGTGAACAGCGTATTGTCTGGATCAATTTGCTTATATAATAGTACTTTTCCAGTTCCTAATTTCTACCTCTATTATCCAACCGTTGATAAAACAAGTCCCATGTTTGAAAATATTCTGTATCTCCTTTTTCTTGTATCTTTAATGTCAGTCTGTCCATTTCTGCACAGTCTAGTATTTTTTTTAATTACATCTTCTGCTGTAGGTCTTTCTTCATTTTTCCAGTGCTCTGCAAACACTGAGAATTAAGTTCTTATAGATCTGTTGAAATGGATTCTGATTCAGAAGCAATGTTTCTCCAGCCGGGGCTGGCTGGAGAATCTCTTCCTTGCTGGGGAATTCAGGGATTTGAAATCTGCTCATCTTCAAGTTGCCCGGGTTGAGAAATACTGTTCTTTTTACACTTTGCATTTGGAGAAGACTCTACAAAGGGCTGCAGATCTGGGCTGTAGAAAAGCAGCGGAGCACCAGGTATGCAAGCAGAGAGGTGCAGAAAAATCTTAGCTTTGTTGGCATCTAGCAGGCATCAGGATTTTTGCAACACAGATTTGATAGCCTGTCTCAGGGACCGCCGAAAGGAGTTGCCTTGGGTCTCCTCCTGTCTTCTCAGTGTTTACCTCCAGCTTTTGACCCAGAATTGCTCTTGAGATTTAAGGGCCAAGAAATTTTCTCTGGAACCAACTGGTCATCTTGCCTCCTATACCAGTGAACTGTATTACCTTTCAACATGTTGTAACTGCTCCTTTAACTGCAGGGAGTAGATTATACTCTTGGGTTCTTATGCAACCTACTTTGCTTAGCATTAGGAAAAAGAATCCACTACAAAGAAGCTGGTTCTTACCGATTTCATTTGGCATTTTATCACACATTTGCCTTTATTGATTCTCAACAATTCCTACATGCTCTTCTTTTCTCTCTCTGTGATTTAGCTTTGATTGATCCTTCGCAGCCAGTCATTTTAAATAATATAAAAGTCCCTCAGGATTAGCCCTGGTCAGATCAAATATTTCCTCTTTCTGTTATCTTCCTGGTTCTTTTTATTTTTTAAAACACCCTTCTCAGTGTTTCTTTTCAGCCCTTCCAACATTCTTCGCAGCTTGGCTCTCCATCCCAAATCTTGCATGAAGGTACTATCCAGTTTTCAATGCTGATTATAATACAGCTGGTCCTCGACTTACGAGCACAATTTTATTTTATTTATTTATTTCATCAAGCATGTATTAGATAACAGATATAAGTATAAACATAACTATGGATACATGAAATGGATACGAATAAAAGGGAACATTAGGACAGAGACAATAGGCACGCTGGTGCGCTTATGCAGGCTCCTTAAAGACCTCTTAGGAATGGGGTGAGGTCGACAGTAGACAGTCTAAGGGTAAAGTTTTGGGGGTTTGGGGAAGAAACCACAGAGTCAGGTAGTGCATTCCAGGCATTGACTGTTACTGAAGTCACATTTTCTGCAATCAAGTTTGGAGCGGTTTACCATAAGTTTGTATCTAATGTGTGCTCGTGTATTGTTTTGGTTGAAGCTGAAGTAGTCATTGACAGGTAGGACATTGTAGTAAATAATTTTATGTACTACGCTTAGGTCGGATCGAAGACGGCGACGTTCTAAGTTGTCTAAGCCCAAAATTTCAAGTCTGGTGGCATAAGGTATTCTGTTGCGAGCAGAGGAGTGGAGGACTCTTCTCGTGAAATATCTCTGGACTCTCTCAATTGTATTAATGTCCGATATGCAGTGCGGGTTCCAGACAGATGAGCTGTATTCGAGAATTGGTCTAGCAAAAATTTTGTATGCCCTAGTTTGCAGTTCAATATTACTGGAGAAGAAGGTATGCAAGATTAGGTTAACAACTTTTAATGCTTTTTTGGCAATGCTGTTACAGTGAGCTCTGGCAATTAGATCATTTGAGATGAGTACTCCAAGGTCCTTGACAGAGTGAGGGTCGTCTACGAGGTCGTATCTGCCCAGGTTGTATTTTGTGTTCTGATTTTTTTTGCCAATGTATACGACAGAGCATTTGTTGGTTGAGATTTGAAGTTGCCAATTGTTTGACCGTTCTGAG
>QLTV01000817.1:310045-323787 GCA_003457575.1 Thermophis baileyi
GGTATTATTTAGCAATCATAATGAACGTAGAAAGAGGATGAGATTGTCAAACTTTAAATCCACTGCATCACTTCTCACCATACAAATAGGTGTTTGTAAAGAAAGCCAAAACAACTGTTTCACTTTTAAATCCCTATTTCAATAAAATGGATCAAATGCCAAGTCATTTTTCATTCTTTTTGTCGAAGCTCCATCATATCAGTGTGTAATGGTAAAAAAAGGGTTTCTTTTCAGAAATCAGGGAACCTCAGGAAGGGTTCCAGATACATTTAGACAAATATTTGTTCCTATCACCCATCTCTCCCACTTATGACTGCAGGACTATAACTTGTTGCTTGTATCCTTACGATTTATATTAATATTGTTTCCTGATTGCTTATTTGTACCCTATGACAATCATTAAGTGTTGTACCTTATGATTCTTGATGAATGTATCTTGTTCTTTTATGTACACTGAGAGCATATGCACCAAAGACAAATTCCTTGTGTGTCCAATCACACTTGGCCAATAAAGAATTCTATTCTATTCTATTCTAAAAATGCTGCTTGGGCTATTTGGTGGAATTTTAAGCTGCTGTACTTTTTTTAAAAAAATTTAAAGGAGCTAATTATTGTCAGCTTCTTCAATTTCCATTTTCTCAACTTTAAAACAGCTGAGTCTTCTTTGGAAAATCTTTTGTGACACCAGACAGCTATAAAAGACTATTTTGCAATGTCTGGCTGAGATGATCTGATATTCTTCAAACGTGCTGGACTACAACTCCCATTCTTCTTGATTACCGTGGCAGTTTGCCAAACCAGCTTGGCAACAAGGAAGATGTAATCTTATGGAGGCATCAGATTAGATAAGATGGTCTGTGCAAGAATAAAGAAAAAGTGACCATTCAATTGTAGCTGATGATAACCCAACCATCAGCATTCTCTTAGAATGAAGGATGTGGGCAGTTATAGTCCAGTTCTAGATGCAAGATCAGAAATCTCACATCCCTGATTCTGGGTAAGAGTCTTGTTTCTGGTGTTGGGTGCCTGGAGTGCAAGCACAAAACCTGCCCATTTGTCCTCTGTCACAATTTTGCACAAATGCACAGCCCTAAAGTCTTGAATTATACATGAGAATAAAATGGACAAGGAGGAGATGTTTCCCTCCTCCCAAAACACTAGCATCAGAAGATCACCCTATGAAATCTTTGAAGAATCAAGAGAGACAAAAAGAAATAATTCAATTTTTGAATTTGCTATTATGAAATGTGGTGGAATTAAGGTTGTGTTATGGCCAATCTTGAACGTCATTACTTGACCAGACCTGGGTCTAAGGTGGATCAAAAGGGAACTTCTTTCTTTAGTCAGAAAGAAGAAAGGATCCCAGGAGATATTTACACCCTTGGTTACAATTTTCCATTTATTTAAATGTATTAACAATGAACAATACTGTAAGGTAGGTAGGTAGGTAGGTAGGTAGGTAGGTAGGTAGGTAGATAGATAGATAGATAGATAGATAGATAGATAGATAGATAGATAGATAGATAGATAGATAGATAGATAGATAGATAGATAGATAGATAGATAGATAGATAGATAGATGATAGATAGATGATGGATGGATGTGGATGGATAGATGATAGATAGATAGAAAATTATAGAATCTTATTTAATTAGATTAGCTAAGAACATGGAATTGGCTAATAAAAAAAAAATCTAAATTGGCCGTTGTTTTTTTCTTTTTCCCCCCCTAGATCTCATTCTATACCAAGATGAAATCCGCCGCCATGAATATCCTCCTTTGTCTGTTGATTGGTAAATGTGCTTGCCATTCTTCATCTTTGGTCTTCTCTAGGGTAGATTTAGAGTATTCTTGGGAATCTGTCAGGCACAAAAGGTCAGGTCCACCCAATTAAACTGATTTATTGCCTATGCACAGGAGTCTTCCCAACTAACAATTAGCAGTTGCTTGGAATTAGATAAGGTTCAGACGAATTTATGGCAGGTTGGACTTAGTTTGCTTGTGGCTATGTAAGGATTCTAGGCAGATCCCTTTTTAATTCCGCCTCCAGGTTCTGCCAGTCCTTCTGATCTTTTTTATAAAAGCTGTGGTCACAGAGATAGCTCCCTTCACCTTGGGGCAGGCTAATGTCCGACTTTTATCCCTAATTCTTTTTCTCCCAATGGTTGGTGGTCTCACAGCGCTGGTTGCACAAAGCAAGGAACAATTTCAGCAACCAATTTTCCCAGGGGTGGGTTCCAACTTACCTCGCTGCTGGTTCACTCCCTCCCGCGCCACGTGGGCGCGCCGCATGGGTTACCATATGCAGTAACAAAAAATCCGGAAAAAAAAAACCAAAGCCGAAAAAAAGATGGCGACCGCATGGACAGTGCTGGAAGTTGGCTTCTGCGCATACTCAGAAGTAAATAAAAAAAAAATTCAAAAAAAATTCAAAAAAAAAAAAGATGGCGGCTATGTAAGGATTCTAGGCAGATCCCTTTTTAATTCCGCCTCCAGGTTCTGCCAGTCCTTCTGATCTTTTTTATAAAAGCTGTGGTCACAGAGATAGCTCCCTTCACCTTGGGGCAGGCTAATGTCCGACTTTTATCCCTAATTCTATTTCTCCCAATGGTTGATGGTCTCACAGCGCTGGTTGCACAAAGCAAGGAACAATTTCAGCAACCAGTTTTCCTAAGTTATAAGCGGTATACTTGCCATTGGAAAGAGGTACCCCACATCACCTTTTCAGATCCTTCTCTGAGGCAGAGCCTTTCCCCAGGCATGAACCAACTACCATGGTAGATTTGTAGAAACTGGACTTGAAAACCAATATTTACCATCCGTTTCGAGAAATTTAGAATGTTTATCTCATGTGGCTAAGCCAATCATGAGAACACAGGCATAGTCCTTCATGAGATTGATCCTTTGGGACATGGCCTGAGGAAGCTGGAGTCCTGAGAAAATTGGGCAGTGTGTTTGAACTAGGGCTGCATTCATTAAACCACTGGGTTTGACTGAATGTTTTATGAGCCAATGAGTGCCATCGCCTCCCCAGTGAATGATGTAGTGCAGAAGAGATGTAGAGAAAGGGATTGTCTCTTCTCTATTACATTCGCATGATACCTTCTCTTCTCAATAGCATCTTTAGAATTGGGAGGCAGAAATTAAGGGCTGTATTTTTCTCATCACTCAATATTTTTTTTTCATCTCATGTTTGCAGGGTTCCCTGTTCTGAAGGCAAATGACCCTGTAGGTGAGTAACTTCATAGGCTGATGTCTCGTGGCTTCCTATAAACAGGGCAGAAGACCTCTTCGAAATTCTACTGAAGATAGCAATAGCAATAAGACTTATATACCGCTTTACAGTGCTTTGCAGCCCTCTCTAAGCGGTTCACAGAGTCAGCATATTGCCCCCAACAATCGGGGTCCTCATTTTACCCACCGCGGAAGGATGGATCACTCAATATTTTTTTTTCATCTCATGTTTGCAGGGTTCCCTGTTCTGAAGGCAAATGACCCTGTAGGTGAAATTGCAGGCAGCCGGCAGTCAGCAGAAGTAGCCTGCAGTACTGCACTCTAACCACTGAGCCACCGCGGCTCATCGTGAAAAACTAGACCAGGGATCCCAAACTCTTCATCTCATTGATGCCTTCTTGATTCGTCAACCCCTAAACATTTATTATATGGAAATAATTTAATAAATACTGTACTACTTTAATTCATAGCACTATGAATAATGAGAGCAACCCCTTGGATATCCCATTGACAGTTGGGGGGGGGTTGTCACTACTGACCACTTTGAAGATCTCTGAAGTAGACTATAGATGTCCCTGCTGAGCTTTAGTAGAATTTCTAGATGGATGTTAGAGGTGATGGGTTTGGAGAGATTTCTTTCAAGCCAGATGAAATCCCTCAGGCAGTGGCGGATTAAGGCTCACTGGTGCCCTAAGCACTGACAAATCTTGGTGCCCCCCTCCTTTGTACATACTGTACAAACAAAGCCAAGTTTAGGCTACATAAAAGTTTTACAAAAATGCAATACAACATCCATTTTAATATTTCACAAGTTTAATGTATCACAGTTCCAATTGTCTTGATTTGAAAGGCATTTTTCTACATTTCATTTTCGCAAAACCACTGATAACAGCCTCGAAATTAATACTTCTCAGAATGTCTGCTTCAATCTTTAATATACACAGTGAGTCGAGTCTTCTTGAACCATAACTGATCTCTTTGGGTTTTTTACATGTTTCAGTTGTGAGAAAGACCTCTCTGCTGTGCAGTTGGTGACCATTAATGTTAAAAATATTCTTAAGGCAATTTCAACATTTGGAAAGGCACTCTCTAGTTTGTCTTCTGTAATTGTGTTGTAAAGTTCCATGTGAATGAAAGATGTTCACAAAGGGAGGAGAGCAGTGGTGGGTTGCTACCGGTTCGCCCCGGTTCAAGTGAACCGGTAGCGGCGGCGGGAGGTTCCGCCCACCTGCCCGGATGTCATCACGGACGATCTGCGCATGCGCAGAAGGTTCTACGCATGCGCAGAAGTGCCGCGCGTGAGCGAAGCAAGTTCACAGTTCCGAACCGGTAGCGAAGGTAAGTGAAACCCATTATGGAGGAGAGGGCATTTACTTTATAATTATCCTTCCTCTGATCATGCTAGTGATAATCCAAACGTGTGCTTCAGCAGAGTAAAAGTGATCTCCCACGTGCAGCTTTTCACTAGGAACCACACCATCTTTTGGTAAACAAGCAAAAAATAAGTTTACTCACATTCAAAGACATGCCAGGGTATCTGTCAAGGCACGTCTACTCCATAGCAGTTCAAAAAGGAGAGAGAGAGAGAGAGAGAGAGAGAGAGAGAGAGAGAGAGAGAGAGAGAGGAAAAGGAAATACATAGGATTAGGAATCCCCTTTACTGTGTTTAACCGTCTAGTTACTCACATCATGTATAATATTTGGCTGCCATTGTTCCCAACAAGATGTTTTAGTTTAGTTTTATCAATTATTTTTTTTTACAAATCTTCATTGGGTTTTTTTTCTTTCTTTCTCAACTTTGTGGTGCCCCCTTTGGGCCTGGTGCGCTAAGCACATGCTTAATGGTTAATACACCACTGCCCTCAGGGCATAATTGAGATCAGCCAACAGGGATTAAGATGTGCTGATCTCCAGTAGGTTATTCCTGAGGGTTCTTTGAGTGACATGTCTGGGGAAGTGAGACATAAGAGTGGACAGGATGCAAAACAGAGCTAGGACAGAAAGATTTACAATCTCAATAAGGTTGAAATAAGGTAAGCAAGTCCTCCAGATCAGTGGTGGGATTCAATTTTTTTTACTACTGGTTCTGTGGGCGTGGCTTGGTGGGCGTGGCTTGGTGGGCGTGGCAGGGGAAGGTTACTGCAAAATCCCCATTTCCTCCCGATCAGCTGGGACTCGGGAGGCAGAGAATAGATGGGGGCGGGGCCAGTCAGAGGTGGTATTTATCAGTTCTCCGAACTACTCAAAATTTCTGCTACCGGTTCTCCAGAACTGGACAGAACCTACTGAATCCCACCTCTGCTCCAGATGTTTCCAAACATCACCTTCAGTGCCGTTGTGTATGCTGGCTTGTATAGTTAGTGTTGTAGCTCAGCAACATTAGGGCAGCTACTAGTTGTACACTCAAGAATAAAGCAGGGTTCATACCCTTGCAATGTTTTCGGCTGCATTTAAACAAAAAATGATGAACATATTTGGAACTTTTGGTTTCTGTCTTTAAGCCTAACGATATTTATCCATGTAGCAGGCTGTGTTGCTATTATCCTTCTCATCTTTCTCATCTTCTCATCTCTCCCCTATAGTATCTATGATTATCACTTGTGGTTGTATCTTATGATTACTGATTGTAACTGTGATATATATGACCTATCACTTAGTTGTTTGTATGTACACTGAGAGCTTATGCACCGGAGACAAATTCCTTCTGTGTCCAATCACACTTGGCCAATAATGGATTCTATTCTATTGTACGTAGCCTGGAATCCTTTGCTACTTGCCTAACTAGAGTTGCAGATCCTAGGCAAACAGAATGTTAACTATCTATCTTTTCCTTTATCCAGATAAAAACGACCCCTTTACTTATGGTAAGTATATCTCATTCTCTGCAATGTTTTAATAGCATGTGTGTGGATGTAGGGCTTATAAAAAGGAGGAAAAAAATATGGGGAAAGATTGTACCCCAAAATAGCCTGTTTCCCCCATCCATAGACTCGTGTGGCCTATTTTGTATGCATCTCCTTCAAGAATGTTATTTTCCCCCCCTTTCCACAAAAATGGTCCCTAAACAATCTTTTTCTTAGCCAACTGGAATTCTTCAGCCCAGGGGAAAGCTGTCCTCACTCCACTTTTTCTTGTGAAGTGGGCAGTATTGAAATGAGCAAGACAGATTTTGCTGCTAATCTAAACAAATCTCAATGGTCTCCTTTCTCTTCTAGATTGGCAGTCGCTCCAAATTGGTGGTTTGGTCTTTGCAGGCGTTCTGTGTTTTGTGGGAATTGTTATCCTCCTGAGTAAGTGGAAACAACAATGAAGGGAAAGAGAACAATTCTGGGAGACGGGGAAAATGCTGTCTGTGTAGAGTCCTTTCGGTCTGGCTGTTCATAAGAAAGACTTTTTGGGGGTTGCATTGTTTTATAATGTATGTTTAGGATCAGATTCTTCCCTGGGCTAAATAAATGTCCTTTCTCAGTTGAAGTGTCGAAGTATTTTATGGTGATCCTTGAGAGGAAGCATTCATGTCCTCCCTCCCTTTCATTCCTTCCTAATGAAATGATTATTGTAGGTGTTTGGTTTCTCTGTTTTTCCTTTGCTCTCACCATTCGTTTTTCCTTTTGCGCACTCTCTCTCTCCTCCCTCCCTCTCTCTCTCCCTCCCTCTCTCCCACTCTCTCCCTCCCTCTCTCCCTCCCTCCCACTCCCTCCCTCTCTCCCTCTCCTTATCTCTCCTCTCCCACTCTCCCTCCCCCTCTCATTCCCTCCCTCTCCCTCTCCTTCTCTCTCTCCCCTCCTTTCTCTCCCTCCCTCCCTCTCTCTCTCTCTAATTACAGTTGTCAAACCAAAGAGAGGTCTGCTATTTTTAAAAGTAATTTGATCTGTAAGCCTTTCAGGCTGCTGTGTAGGATGCAAATACTTTAAATAGATTTACACCCACCCCAAACACCAAGAATTAACCACAGCTACCCCAAGACTTTTAGTTTCCTAAGGTCAAGGACTAATTTTTGTTTAAACACAATGTCCCCTCTCACCATTGTGGAGTAGGAAATTACATGAGGGCGATTGTGACTAGCCGGGTGAAATACATAACCTCCTCCTTCAAAAGAGGAATCACCGGGAGCTAAGAACTACTACAGGTAGTTCTCGACTTACAAGTTCATTTAGTGACCGTTCGAAGTTACAATGGTGCTGAAAAAAGTGACCTATGACCGTTTTTCACACTTATGACCGTTGCAGCTTCCCCACAGTCATGTGATCCAAATTCAGGCACTTGGCAGCTGACTCATATTTATGACGGTTGCCCGCCATCACGTGATCACCTTTCGGGACCTTCTGACAAGCCAAGTCAACGGGGAAGCCAGATTCCCTTAACAACCGTGTTGCTAACTTAAGAACGGCAGTGATTCCCTTAATAAGTGTGGCAGGAAAGTTTGTCAAATGGGGTGAAATTCACTTAACAACTGTCTTGCTTAACAACAGAAATTTTGGGCTCAGTTGTGGTCATAAGTTGAAGACCACCTGCAGTTGATACAATGACTTACTCCTACCTTCTACCATCTGTAATCTGAGTTGGTTTCTCCCTCGGCCTATTCACAGGACCCCCCCCCACCTCCCAGTGCAATCATTGCCAATGAAACAAATGTGTGTCAATCAACCTCACCAGAGCTTTGAAGAAATGTTTGTGGTCGCTTTTCAGTTAATCCTGATTTTTCAGAGAAGAGATGGGGAGTCCATGACACGCGAGTGATTTGAACAATTCCCAGGATTCATGAGACATACCTAGTTTGGGCTATTGGATGTTCAACAATCCCTTATGGGACTGATTCCCTGCAATTGGATTCACATTCTCCAACATGCCATTACGTAGATCTCTTGGCTTTGTCTCAGCCATGGTGGAACACAATGATAGCAATAGCAATAGCAGTTAGACTTATATACCGCTTCATAGTGCTTTACAGCCCTCTCTAAGCGGTTTGCAGAGTTAGCATATTGCCCCCAACAATCTGGGTCCTAAAAATAGCATGATGGCTTAACTAATCCACCATAGCTATTGTATGCAACTAACAGAGCAAACCCTTTTACATTACTACTCTTTTTGCATTTTAGTATTTTAACGACCATGGGCCTCACAGTTTTAAGGATTGATATTATAGTATAGTTAGGCCATGTGTAACTGACCGATTGGATGCCAAATTGTGATTTTAATATAGATTTTATCTATTAGTTTATTCTAGAATTTTTAACTGGATATTCCTTGAGTGTTTTTATTTGTCCTGGTAGACATTGACTGTAATAAACATGGTTTGATTTGAATTATGGTTTAACGTAGGATAGGAATCTGGCCAATATCTTCCATATGCAAAGTGTGTTTTAAGCAGAACCTCATTGTCTTCTGCCCAGGTCTATCTATCCCAGTGTTTCCCAACCTTAGCCATTTTAAGATATGTGGACTTCAACTCCCAGAATTCTGGCTGGGAATTTTGGGAGTTGACATCCACCTCCCTTAAAGTAGCCAAGGTTGGGAAACACTGATCTAACCCATAGAGTATTGCAACACAGTGGCTCTCCTGCTTCCTACTAGATGTTTTCTAGCCGCTCTAGGAAGAGGCAGGAACTGAAGCTGATTGTTTTGCCTGCTAAACTGGCTTAGATATGTCAGCTGTCCTTGATGATTTTGCCGCATCCTTTTCTTGTTTTAATTGTTGTCCTTCTCATCCCCCCCCACCAGGTGGAAAGTGCAAATGCAAGCCCAAAAAGAAAAGCAGGTAAGAGATCTTTTCTAAAACAGTGGTGGGGCACGTTAAGACGGAAGGGGTGGACTCCTGTTAAGGCAGTGTTTTTCAACTTTGCAACTTTAAGATGTGTGGACTTCAACTCCCAGAATTCCCAAGCCAGCATGGAATTCTGGGAGTTGTCCACACTTCTTAAAAGTTGCAAGGTTGAAAAACACAGGGTTTTAAGCTCACTTGGGTAAGCACATTTGGGCTTCACGCTCCTTGTTTGGGACAAGAGTGATGCTGAATCTCCTTTCCAAAAACGAGAAGGGGGAGAGAGGATGCAAATCTTGGCTCCAGCTTCTTCCTTAACCTCAATTTCCCCCCCTTTCATCTAGCATGCACGTCAGTGGGGCACCAAAACAACCCCTTGCAGGTAAGAGACCCTGCAGAGGATTCTGTGGGGATAGAGAATTTGTCTCGAGAGTCAAATTTTATGTGGGGTGAGGGCAGTAATGGGTTTCACTTACCTTTGCTACCAGTTCAAAGATGTGCATGCGCGCATGCGCAGATCATCCGTGATGACATCCGGGTGGGTGGGTGGAGCCTCCCGCCGCCACCGCTACCAGTTCGCCCGAACCGGGACGAACCGGTAGCAACCCACCACTGGGTGAGGGGAAAACTACGCCATTTCTCTTACCTAAAATGTGCCTTGTTATTTGGTTTTCTCACCTGTGTCTTCTAGGAGCCAGCGAGTGCTGAACGGAGCTCCTTCTCATGATACCACCAGCCCTGACTGTTCTTGGTGAAATGGCTCTCCGCCTGACCAATAAGCCACCGGCTTGTTTTGTTGCCTTTTCTTCTTGCACTTGTTTTGTGAAATAAAATCTCACTGCCAGGTAAAAAAAAAATGCCCCCAATATATGAACAACTTTACGCTGCAATAGAATTGCTCGGCCACCAGAATGAGTAGAATCTACTTTGTGAGAAGTGGTTGGCTTAACTCTGATTTATTAACTAAACAAGACCAGGGTTGTGCTATGCAGAAAATCAGAAACAACCTACCTATGCTGACTTGTTCCACTCGTCCTTGACTTATGGCCACAACTGAGCCCGTAGTTAAGCACGGCAGTTCTTAAGTGAGATTTGTCCCATTTTATGACCTTTTTTGACACAGCTTTTAAGCAAATCACTGCAGTTGTTAAGTGAATCATATGGTCACTAAGTGATTTTGCTTGTCCAAACCCAGCTGGGAAGGTTAGGGTTAAACCCTGTCAATGGTGGCTTATTCAACAAATCCTAGTTCAAGAAACGGTGGTTTAACATAATATGTCCAATAGCTATGTTACCTTTTTTGACTCAGTGTTTCAGTGCTTTGACCGTTGCAAAGAGCTTGTATGAAAAGGATTGTGGGTTTTGCTCCGGTTGTTGTTTTAAGGCCAGGGGAATCGATCCCCCCCCCCCGCTTTGGCTCTGAGTAGCTTCCTTGAGCTTTTGGAAAGTGGAGACACGTCCGAACACTCACGAGCCCACAAACAATATATTGACTCTCCAGAAGACTCTGAAGATAAGGACCATCAACACAACACATGCCATCCCATGGAACCGATCAGCCCACATGGGCAAGACCACATTTCCTAAGAGCCACTTTTCAGCGTGTCATTCAAAAAACCCAAAGTTGTTTAAATTAAAGTAGGCACGTTGTGAATATAAGTCAACACTGATCAGCAGGATCAGCCAGTTTGGAAAATAAAGTGAAAAGAAGGCTGGGAAAAAGACACCACAAACCCAAGCAACCTCTGCCTACATCAAATTTCCCCTTTCCGTTGGCCACAAGATGTGCTTGTATGAGACTTCAACTCCCAGAATTCCTAGGTTTCTCCAACACATCTGAAGGATGCCACTGGTTTAGATTGGAATTACTACATTTCTTAAGAGAGAGAGAATAATAAGTATCCACACATCACAAACCACTTTCATTTGATCCTTGACAAATCTGTACACTTTCTAATAAAGGAGAATATTTGTATTTTCTCAAGCACCTCTCCACCAGCAATCAGCACTCAGATCAGCATAGATTAACTCCAAGGTTAACATCAGACCAATAATCAAGGAAAGGGAATCCAATGTCAAGCAAGATCTTTTTTTGGTACGCAAGACAGAAAATCCTCAATAATCAGAATGGCAATCTATGAGCAAAAATAGCTAACAAAGACCATTCTTCTCCCCATTATGGAGAAACCAAGCAAAGAGCTAACCTATTTGGCTGACCCTTCCAGGATAGTAATACTTGCTGATGGAGGCAACTCTCCGCCTTTGACTCATGCTAGGGCGGGCAGTCCTTCCTCGCTGGAGGGCACCCAAAGGACAAAGGATGACCTACCAGTGGTGATGCAATTGAACCCTCCAGGGCGCAGTTCGCTGAGACTGGTGCGGTTCAGCTCAGCCGGCGAGTGGCACTCGATGGGCTCCACCAAGGCGCTGGTGTGGCTCAGCCATTCCACCAGCCATTTCAGCTTACAGTCACAGTGGAAAGCATTTCCCCGCAAGTCCCTGTTGGGAAAAAAGTTGGTGGGTGATCAGCCGGAGGGCAGGGTGGCAGCCAAACGTTCACCCAGAGCCAGCTTCATGTCTTCTGGGGTTGGGGTGGGGAATGCCTTCCCATGCTTCAAGCACTTGGGGCTGAGGATGGTTAATTCTTTTGTCAGCCCATCGCTCTTTTGCCATGATTCACACCCTTCTCTTCTTCCTCCAAGCCAAACCCGGGAAATAGAACATAGAGCGTAGAATAATAGAGTCGGAAGGGACCTTGGAGGTCTTCTAGTCCAACCCTCTGCTCGAGCAGAAACCCAATGCCATTTCAGACAAATGGTTATCCAATCTCTTCTGAAAAACATCCAGTGTTGGAGCACAACTTCTGAAGGCAAGCTATTCCATTGGTTGATTGCTCTCACTGTTAGGAAATGTCTCCTTAGTTCTAGGTTGCTTCTCTCCTTGGTTAGTTTCCATCCATTGTTTCTTGTCTTGTTTTTTTGAAAAATAGTTTGACCCCCTCATCTTAGTATGAGCCCCTCAAATGTTGGAACACAGCTATCATGTCTCCCCTAGTCCTTCTCATTAAACTAGACATACCCAATTTCTGTAACCATTCTTTGTATGTTTTAGCTTCCAGCCCCCTATGCACAGCTCTCAAACCACAGGCAGTCCTGGGGAATCTTCAGGCCGGTCAATCAAACTCTAATAGTACAATTTTGAGTGAGCTTCAAACCTGATTTTACGACCTTAATTGCGGTGGTCGTTAAGTGAATCCATGGCCGTTAAGCAAAGCTACTGTTCACTGTCTTAATTAGGAAGTAAATGCCGATTTTCAACAAAAACTTCATAAATCAACTGATGCTCTAAATGCTCTAAATTCAGGCCAATTGTTTAGCACCTGAAATGTGGTGATGTGACTGGGGGGGGAGGGGCAGCCATTGCAACTTTGGAATTGGATTGTAGGTACCTTTGGGGGAGGGGCAACCATCATAACTTTGAACAGTCACTATGTGACTGGTGATAAGTCAAGGACTACCTGTATGACTCTTATCCTCCTTGGTAAGGGGGAGTTATGGTCTAAGCCAGGGGTCTCCAACCTTGGCAACTTTAAGCCTGGCAGACTTCAACTCCCAGAATTCTCCAGCCAGCTGGCTGGGGAATTCTGGGAGTTGAAGTCCACCAGGCTTAAAGTTGCCAAGGTTGGAGACCCCTGGTCTAAGCCATCTGAAAGCCAGCGGACAGGTGACCTATAATCTCCAACCATCTTTGGTGTCAGATATTGATCTGTTTGGATTGCAAAGGCAAAGGAGCTGTGGCTGTGCCCTTTGGTTGTTCTCGTGACCAGGAGTGGAAGTTAGGCTGAGTAACAACATTTTCTATCCAAAATCATACCCTTGTTTCTTTTTGCTGGACCCACAACTTACATTGAAGTCAGCGAATCCAGGCCTCGGAAGAGGTGCCTTGGTAAGGTCTGTAAGTTGTTGTTGGCTAAATTCCTGTGAAAAATGGAAAGGAAAAAGAATATCCTTCTTAAAGCAAGTTGGCAGGTTTGGGAACATGATGTGTGTTGCATGATGACAATAAAACAGTCCCAATACAAGACAATATTTGTGGCTCAGGGTTGAACTGTGGAGTCCCTGATCTCTCTAAGCTTGGTTGTTTGCTTGCAGAAGTTTCATTACCTAACTAGGTAACCTCATTAGTGCTGATAATGTTACCTCATTGGGAAATGAAATGTCTGCAAGCAAGCAAACAACAGATAGCACCAAGAACCAAAAATAAAGGAGTGTTTGGGATAATCAAGGCATCCAAACCAAGCAAAATTATAGCCGTCTTAGGCTAAGTTGCCAGGTGAGACCCTCAAGGCATGTATGTCACTTTAAGTTTACTCAAAATAAAGGATGGATATAAAATCTAATAAATAAATAGTAAGCAAAGTTGTGTGGTAAACTTTGCCAGAACCTCCAGAAGTCCAAAGAGGAACCAGGAAGATGTCCCACAAAGTACTCACAGATGAAGAAGAGTCTTCAGGCCTCTGAAGGCATTCTTGGAGATGGCTTCTAGTCTGTTTTGTTCAATGAACCTGGCAAGGAAGAGAAGTCCTCGTAAGTCTCAAGAAAGGAGCAAAAAGGGATGGGGCAGTGGTTAAGACGTTGGACGAAGGATGGGCTAACGCCAACCCTCAGATCATGGGGGGATTTGGGCCAGTCAAGCTTTCTCAGCTCAGCTTGCCTCACAGAGCTGTTCCTGTAAGTAGAAAAATAG
>QLTV01000817.1:324688-348704 GCA_003457575.1 Thermophis baileyi
ATTCTATTCTATTCTATTCTATTCTATTCTATTCTATTCTATTCTATATTTATTCTATTCTATTCTATTCTATTCTATTCTATTCTATTCTATTCTATTCTATTCTATTCTATTCTATTCTATTCTATTCTATTATTTCTATTCTATTCTATTCCACTCCATTCCATTCCATTCTTTATTCCCTTTTGCGGTTCTTTCAGGCTTAAAACAGTTCATAGAACATAGACTCATAGGGCTGGAAGGGATTACTAGTCCAACCCCCTGCTCAGGGCAGGAGAGCTTATACCATCCTGATCGAATGACTGTGTTGGAGCACCCACAACTCCAGGAGGCAAGCTGATCCATTGATTAATTGCTCTGTCAGATCATTTCTCCTTACTTCTAGGTTGGATCTCTCTTTAACAAGCTTCCACACATTACTTCTTATCCTGCCCTCAAGTGCTTTGGAGAATAAGTCAATCCCTTCTTATCTGTGACAGCCTCTCCCAACAGTTTCTCCATATAGTTCTATAGCTACAACTCAATCTCTTAAATCCTAGGAGCCCCTCTCTTTATGAGCTACAGTCTCTGCCTCTTCTCTGCAATATACAGCAGTCCAGATGTTGATAGACTGTGACTCCATCCACCCTCACCAAAATTCTTGGTGGAAGTAATGAATGAGGGTCGCTGTCCCATCACATGGGAAGGGGCCGTGCTATCCTGTCCTTGATCGAGATCCTGAGCCTTGGCAATTTGCTGGCGTCAACCCATCTTGGTCCTCACTGATGTACTTGCTCCTCTTTTCCCAAACCCGCCACTGTTGCATACTTACAGATATTCCAGGTGTATCAGTCCCACAAAAGTGTCATCCCCAATCAGTTCCAGGGAGTTGTAAATGATCAAGCTAAGGGGGAAAAGGTAGATACAGATTAACAGAGTTGGAAGGGACCTTGTAGGTCATCTAGTCCAATCTCCCGCCCACGCAGGAGACCCTACACCATTTCTGACAGATGGCAGTCCAGTCTCTTCTTGAAAGCTTCCAGTGATGAACCTCCCACAACTTCTGAAGGCAACTTTTGTCCATGGGTTGATTGCTCTCACTGTCAGAAAATTTCTCCTTATTTCCAGGTTGAATTTCTCCTTGTTCAGTTTCCATCCATTATTCCTTGTCTGGCCTTCAGGTGCTTTGGAAAATAGCTTGATCCCCTCCTCTCTGAAGCAGCCCCTCAAATATTGGAACACTGCTATCATGTCTCCCCTGGTCCTTCTCTTCACTAGACTAGCCATGCCCAGTTCCTGCAACCGTTCATCGTATGTTTTAGCCTCCAGTCCCCTAATCATCTTGGTTGCTCTTCTCTGCACTTTTTCTAGAGTCTCAACCTCTTTTTTATAGTGTGGTGACCAAAACTGGATGCAGTACGCTAGGTGTGGTCTTACTAAGGCTTTATAGAGTGGTATATTAGTACCTCCCTTGATCTTGATTGTTGGGGGGAAAGCAGGCAAGCTGGTCAGTTGAAAGAAATACAAAGGAGAAACAGCCACTTATAGGGGTCCCTAAAGGAAACACCACCTCTACGAAGAACGAAAGTGCTCTGAACAACCAGGAGTGTTGCAGGATGGGAAGATAAGAAGACCCTGTGCTAAGGGTCAGGGAAGCCTAGGGGATTCAGGCTGCTAGCTAGAGAGGAGCCAGGGTTGAGGAGGCCTTGAGGGCATCAGGTCTTGCAACATCTGTTGGGAGATGGCTCAGCAAAACTGGGATTAAAGCTGGCAAGAGGTAAGAGCTAATGCCTATACAGCTCCCTGTAGTTAAATGTCTATGGAGATTCTCAGTCATCCAGGTCATGGTTGTCCCAAAGGTGCTTTTTCAAGAGGCAACTGGACTTTCTTATTTTTTGTTTGAAGATGTTTCGCTCAGGGGTGGGTTCTAACTTACCTCGCTGCCGGTTTGCTTCCTCCTGGGCGCGTGGCCGTGCCTCGTGGGTGTGTGCGTGCTTTGTGCGCGCGCATGCGCAGTACCGAAAAATCAGAAAAAAAATTCCCCCCCAAAAAAGTCCAAAAACAAGATGGTGATGCATGCGCAGTGCTGGAAATTTGGCTTCTGCGCATGTGCAGAAGAAAAAAAACCCAGAAAAAAAATTCAAAAAAAAAATTCAAAAATTTTTTTTAAAAAAAGATGGCGGCGCCCACAGACCGGCACCGACCGAACTGGATCCATGACATTACTGTGACATCACCAGCGGGTCGCTACCGGTTCGGGCAATCCGGTCCAAACTGGGAGGAACCCACCTCTGGTTTCGCTTCTCCTCCAAGAAGCTTCTTCAGCTCTGACTGGATGGTGGGGAATGGAAGGATTTACATTCCTTGCAGACAGCTGGTCATTTGCATCCTTTTAGAGAGTCATTGAGGCCACTTGGAGGTCTATCTGTGTCCTCAGGGTCACCTGAGTAGTGCAAATGAGTGTTGAGCCTTCTTGGAACTGCTGAAAGGACTGTGTTGTGGAGCTGTGCTTTCTGCAGGATATTTTCTGCCCCGTGTCCCTTGAAAGTGTGTAGACTTCTGGCTGGAGAATTCAAGGAGTTGAGGTCCACTCAGCCAGCATGCAGTCCCCAGTGTGAGAATTCCAGCTGAGAATTAAGTTCTTTTTTTTAAACATTTATTTATACATTTTCTCTACATACACAAGTGCTTTGTGAACAGCGTATTGTCTGGATCAATTTGCTTATATAATAGTACTTTTTCAGTTCCTAATTTCTACCTCTATTATCCAACCGTTGATAAAACAAGTCCCATGTTTGAAAATATTCTGTATCTCCTTTTTCTTGTATCTTTAATGTCAGTCTGTCCATTTCTGCACAGTCTAGTATTTTTTTTAATTACATCTTCTTCTGTAGGTCTTTCTTCATTTTTCCAGTGCTCTGCAAACACTGAGAATTAAGTTCTTATAGATCTGTTGAAATGGATTCTGATTCAGAATCAGTGTTTCTCCAGCCGGGGCTGGCTGGAGAATCTCTTCCTTGCTGGGGAATTCAGGGATTTGAAATCTGCTCATCTTCAAGTTGCCCGGGTTGAGAAATACTGTTCCCCGTGTCACAGGGGTTTGTGTGGGCAAGTTTTCCTCTTTTCACGGATTTCCCCCCCCCCCCCGTTGTTTTTAAGCAGCGTGAAGTCCATTTTTACACTTTGCATTTGGAGAAGACTCTACAAAGGGCTGCAGATCTGGGCTGTAGAAAAGCAGCGGAGCACCAGGTATGCAAGCAGAGAGGTGCAGAAAAATCTTAGCTTTGTTGGCATCTAGCAGGCATCAGGATTTTTGCAACACAGATTTGATAGCCTGTCTCAGGGACCGCCGAAAGGAGTTGCCTTGGGTCTCCTCCTGTCTTCTCAGTGTTTACCTCCAGCTTTTGACCCAGAATTGCTCTTGAGATTTAAGGGCCAAGAAATTTTCTCTGGAACCAACTGGTCGTCTTGCCTCCTACACCGGTGAACTGTATTACCTTTCAACATGTTGTAACTGCTCCTTTAACTGCAGGGAGTAGATTATACTCTTGGGTTCTTATGCAACCTACTTTGCTTAGCATTAGGAAAAAGAATCCACTACAAAGAAGCTGGTTCTTACTGATTTCATTTGGCATTTTGTCACACGTTTGCCTTTATTGATTCTCAACAATTCCTACATGCTCTTCTTTTCTCTCTCTATGATTTAGCTTTGATTGATCCTTCGCAGCCTGTCATTTTAAATAATATAAAAGTCCCTCAGGATTAGCCCTGGTCAGATCAAATATTTCCTCTTTCTGTTATCTTCCTGATTCCTTTTGTTTTTTAAAACACCCTTCTCAGTGTTTCTTTTCAGCCCTTCCAACATTCTTTGCAGCTTGGCTCTCCATCCCAAATCTTGCATGAAGGTACTATCCAGTTTTCAATGCTGATTATAATACAGCTGGTCCTCGACTTACGACCACAATTGAGCCCACAATTTATGTTGCTAAGCGAGACATTTGTTAAGTGAGTTTTGCCCCATTTTACAACTTTTCTTGCTACATTTGGTAAGTGAATTACTGCAGTTGTTAGGTTAGGAATTATTAGGTTAAGTGATAAACTTCAAAAAACCCAGCCGATGCATCAGACGAGTGCCCAGAATTCCCCAGCTGACATGGTCATTCTGGGGAATTCTGGGAATAGAAGACCACACATCTGGAGTAGTCAAAATGGGGTTGAGTTGTTCCAAAGCAATTCATCATTCAAAAATGTCTTCTATTCACCGGACTGTTAACATTTGGCCCTTAAGGGCATCCTGAACGATTAGAACACTGATAAAGCATTCATTCTGTTTGGAATATTCTGCCTTTGTGCCACCTTTGTTAGGCAGTTATGGATTCTACTTGGTTGCAGGCATACATAGCCATGTATTGTGACTGATTCTCTTTTAGTCCTTCCTCGGTCGTTTCTCCCATATTTATCTCCCAAAACGTTCTGATCATCACCTCTGCATTGGAGTCCTTCTGAGATTGTCACAACAGTGGCATCTACTTCGTCAAAATGCATTTTCAAGGCTATTTCTCCATAAGGGTTTTGTGTGCGTGAAAAAATCCTGCTTGCTATGTGATTTTTAGAGGGGGTTTCAAAAATATTGTATTCCCTCTGCAACCGTCCGATGATTCTTACCTGTGACCTCATCACAATAGATTTACTTAAGGACAGAAAAAAAGTGGATTAGTAGCAGAATTTCGATATTATTAGGAAAGGACAATCTGGAAGTACCTCAGGTGAGATTCACAGCATGAACCTAAGCCAGTATATGGTGTTGTATGAATCCAGCCTTTGTAAATTATAAAGAGTGGTTTATAGCTAAATGTATTAATGATGGCTTAATGGTTTAATATTAAATCATGATATGGCTGAATGCACTGTCAGAAACTGTTATTCTGTATTAAGTTGTGCATTGTGCATTCAAAAAGGCTTTCAGATAAGCAACAGAGTCACTTTATCGGTGAGATGGGCGGCATATAAATTTAATAAATACATTTAATAAATAAAAATAATACATTACTTTTTCCCCCGGTATGTTAAAAGAATTCTTTTCAGAAATGTTATGAAATGCTGCTTGGGCTATTTGGTGGAATTTTAAGCTGCTGTACTTTTTTTTTTTAAATTTAAAGGAGCTAATTATTGTCAGCTTCTTCAATTTCCATTTATTACAGCTATCATTATTAGGAAGGATAGCAGTGATTAAAATGAATATATTGCCAAAATTGTCAATATATTGTCAATATATTGTCTATTCCAGACAGTCCCTATAAAATTAGAAAGGAGATTTTTTGAAGAACTGAATAAAATAATCAAAAATTTATTTGGCTGGGTAAGAGAGCACGGATAAATATGAAAACGTTACAAGACAGTAGAAGTAGAGGTGGCTTTGGACTCCCAAAATGGGAACTTTATTATCAAGCTGCGGGGCTATTATGGATCAGGGATTGGATAAACTTAGACAATAAAAGAGTGCTAACGATTGAAGGACATGACTTACAGGCAGGCTGGCATGCCTTCCTATGGGATAAACATAAAAAGGCACATTTATATTTCTACCGACATCAAATAAGAGAAGCGTTGATATGGACATGGGGAAAGGTTAAAAGGAAACATTATATGAAATTGCCAAACTGGGTTTCGCCAATGGAGGCAACGATCTATCCGAACACATTGGATAAAAAAAAGATGATAAGATATAAAGAACTATTAGACAGCCAGGGGAAACTCAAATCAAATCAAGAATTGAAAAAGTATGGAACAAGAACTGTAAATTAACATTGTCGACTGCATATAAAGAAAATCAATATAAAATGCTTTATAGGTGGCATCTAACACCGGCGAGATTGGCCAGAATGTACACAAATATGAAACCGGACTGTTGGAAGTGTAAAAATAAGGATGGAACATTCTATCACATGTGGTGGCAATGTCCTAAAGCAAAGAAATATTGGGAACAGATAAGGAGATGGTTACAGGAGATAACAGGAGAATAAATTGAATTTAAAGCTGAATTATTTTTATTAGGAATAATTCATCAAAAGATAAAGAAACAACTCCAATATATCATTTTACAAATAGTAACAGCAGCATGAATTGTTTATGCTCAATGTTGGACACTCGAAAATATACCAGCCAATGAGATGATTGTGCACAAGATATTAGAATGTGCCGAGATGTATAAGCTTACGTTAGAAATGAAAGGCAAGGAAGAAACAGAATTTTATGAGGTGTGGGATAAGTGGTATAATTGATTAGAACAGAGAAACAAAAATATATAGAAATAAATGTAAATAACTGTAAGAGACATATGACACAGTACTGTTAAAAATGTTTATTGTTATTTTGCAATGTCTGGCTGAAGCGATCTGATATTCTTCAAACGTGCTGGACTACAATTGCCATTCTTCTTGATTACCCTGGCAGTTTGCCAAACCAGCTTGGCAACAAGGAAGATGTAATCTTATGGAGGCATCAGGTTAGATAAGATGGTCTGTGTAAGAATAAAGAAAAAGTGACCATTCAATTGTAGCTGATGATAACCCAACCATCAGCATTCTCTTAGAATGAAGGATGTGGGCAGTTATAGTCCAGTTCTAGATGCATGATCAGAAATCTCACATCCCTGATTCTGGGTAAGAGTCTTGTTTCTGGTGTTGGGTCACAATTCATCACAAATTCTGCACAAATCCACAGCCCTAAAGTCTTGAATTATACATGAGAATAAAATGGACAAGGAGAAGATGTTTCCCTCCTCCCAAAACACTAGCATCAGAAGATCACCGTATGAAATCTTTGAAGAATCAAGAGAGACAAAAAGAAATAATTCAATTTTTGAATTTGCTACTATGAAATGTGGTGGAAATAAGGTTGTGTTATGGCCAATCTTGAACGTCATTCATTGCCCAGACCTGGGTCTAAGGTGGATCAAAAGGGAACTTATTTAATTATTTATTTATTTATTAGTTTGTCAAACATGTACAAGATAGCAGGTATAAATCTGAACATGGACATGAACGAAGGAAATGAATACAGATAAATGGGGACACTAGGACAGGGACGGTAGGCACGCTGGTGCGCTTATGCACGCCCCCTTTACGGACCTCTTTAGGAATGGGGCAAATATTTAGACCCATTACAATTTTCCATTTATTTAAATGTATTAACAATGAACAATACTGTAGGATAGATAGATAGATAGATAGATAGATAGATAGATAGATAGATAGATAGATAGATAGATAGATAGATAGATAGATAGATAGATAGATAGATAGATAGATAGATAGATAGATAGATAGATAGATAGATAGAAAAATATATAATCTTATTTAATTAGATTAGCTAAGAACATGGAATTGGCTAATAGAAAATCTAAATTGGCCATTGTTTTTTCTCTCCACCCCCCCCCTAGATCTCATTCTATACCAAGATGAAATCCGCCGCCATGAATATCCTCCTTTGTCTGTTGATTGGTAAATGTGCTTGCCATTCTTCATCTTTGGTCTTCTCTAGGGTAGATTTAGAGTATTCTTGGGAATCTGTCAGGCGCAAAAGGTCAGGTCCACCCAATTAAACTGATTTATTGCCTATGCACAGGAGTCTTCTCAACTAACAATTAGCACTTGCTTGGAATTAGATACGGTTCAGACGAATTTATGGCGGGTTGGACTTAGTTTGCTTGTAGCTATGTAAGGATTCTAGGCAGATCCCTTTTTAATTCCGCCTCCAGGTTCTGCCAGTCCTTCTGATCTTTTTTATAAAAGCTGTGATGACAGAGATAGCTCCCTTCACCTTGGGGCAGGCTAATGTCCGACTTTTATCCCTAATTCTTTTTCTCCCAATGGTTGGTGGTCTCACAGCTCTGGTTGCACAAAGCAAGGAACAACTTCAGCAACCAATTTTCCCAGGGGTGGGTTCCAACTTACCTCGCTGCCGGTTCGCTCCCTCCCGCGCCGCATCTTGTGGGTTACCATGCGCAGTAACAAAAAATCTGAAAAAAACCCCAAAGCCAAAAACAAGATGGCGACTGCATACACAGTGCCAGAAGTTGGCTTCTGCGCATGCTCAGAAGGAAATTCAAAAAAAAAAACTCAAAAAAAATTTCAAAAAAATTCAAAAGAAATTTAAAAAAAATTTAAAAAAAAGATGGCGGCCCCCACAGACCGGCACCAACCGATCCGGTTCGGTGACATCATCGTGACATCACCAGCGGGGCGCTACTGGTTTGGGAGAACCAGTCCAAACCGGGAGGAACCCACCCCTGAGTTTTCCTAAGTTATAAGCGGTATACTTGTCATTGGAAAGAGGTAACAAGTACCCCACATCACCTTTTCAGGTCCTTCTCTGAGGCAGAGCCTTTCCCCAGGCATGAACCAACTACCATGGTAGATTTGTAGAAACTGGACTTGAAAACCAATATTTACCATCCGTTTCCAGAAATTTAGAATGTTTATCTCATGTGGCTAAGCCAATCATGAGAACAGAGGCATAGTCCTTCATGAGATTGATCCTTTGGGACATGGCCTGAGGAAGCTGGAGTCCTGAGAAAATTGGGCAGTGTGTTTGAACTAGGGCAGCATTCATTAAACCACTGGGTTTGACTGAATGTTTTATGAGCCAATGAGTGCCATCGCCTCCCCAGTGAATGATGTAGTGCAGAAGAGATGTAGAGAAAGGGATTGTCTCTTCTCTATTACATTCGCATGACACCTTCTCTTCTCAATAGCATTTTTAGAATTGGGAGGCAGAAATTAAGGGCTGTATTTTTCTCATCACTCGATAATAATTTTTTTTTTCTCTTGTTTTCATTTTTCCCTGTTCTGAAGGCAAATGACCCTGTAGGTGAGTAACTTCATAGGCTGATGTCTCGTGGCTTCCTATAAACAGGGCAGAAGACCTCTTCGAAATTCTACTGAAGATAGCAATAGCAATAAGACTTATATACCGCTTTACAGTGCTTTACAGCCCTCTCTAAGCGGTTCACAGAGTCAGCATATTGCCCCCAACAATCTGGGTCCTCATTTTACCCACCTCGGAAGGATGGAAGCTGAGTCAATCTTGAGCCTGGTGAGATTTGAACTGCCAAATTGCAGGCAGCCGGCAGTCAGCAGAAGTAGCCTTCAGTACTGCACTCTAACCACTGTGCCACCGCGGCTCATCGTGAAAAACTAGACCAGGGATCCCAAACTCTTCATCTCATTGATGCCTTCTTGATTTGTCAACCCCTAAACATTTATTATATGGAAATAATTTAATAAATACTGTACTACTTTAATTCATAGCACTATGAATAATGATAACAACCCCGTGGATATCCCATTGACAGTTGTGGGAGGTCAATACTGACCACTTAGAACAGTGGTTCTCAACCTTCCTAATGCCGCGACCCCCGCCCCGCGCGCGATGAGGTGACAAAGGGGGCATAGCGGGCTACCGCACACCTAGGCGACCCCTGTGAAAGGGTCGTTTGACCCCCAAAGTGGCCGCGACCCACAGGTTGAGAACCGCTGACTTTAGAAGATCTCTGAAGTAGACTACAGATGTCCCTGCTCAGCTTTAGTAGAATTTCTAGATGGATGTTGGAGGTGATGGGTTTGGAGAGATTTCTTTCAAGCCAGATGAAATCCCTCAGGGCATAATTGAGATCAGCCAACAGGGATTAAGATGTGCTGACCTCCAGTAGGTTATTCCTGAGGGTTCTTTGAGTGACATGTCTGGGGAAGTGAGATATAAGAGTGGACAGGATGCAAAACAGAGCTAGGACAGAAAGATTTACAATCTCAATAAGGTATGGGTAAGCAAGTCCTCCAGATGTTTCCAAACATCACCTTCAGTGCCGTTGTGTATGCTGGCTTATATACTTAGTGTTGTAGCTCAGCAACATTAGGGCAGCTACTAGTTGTCCACTCAAGAATAAAGCAGGATTCATACCCTTGCAATGTTTTCGGCTGCATTTAAACAAAAAATGATGAACATATTTGGAACTTTTGGTTTCTGTCTTTAAGCCTAACGATATTTATCCATTTAGCAGGCTGTGTTGCTATTATCCTTCTCATCTTTCTCATCTTCTCCCCTATAGTATCTATGATTATCACTTGTGGTTGTATCTTATGATTAATGATTGTAACTGTGATATATATGACCTATCACTTTGTTGTTTGTATGTACACTGAGAGCTTATGCACCAGAGACAAATTCCTTCTGTGTCCAATCACACTTGGCCAATAATGGATTCTATTCTATTGTACGTAGCCTGGAATTCTTTGCTACTTGCCTAACTAGAGTTGCAGATCCTAGGCAAACAGAATGTTAACTATCTTTCTTTTCCTTTATCCAGATAAAAACAGTCCCTTTTATTATGGTAAGTATATCTCATTCTCTGCAATGTTTTAATAGCATGTGTGTGGATGTAGGGCTGATAAAAAGGAGGAAAAAAATATGGGGAAAGATTGTACCCCATAATAGCCTGTTTCCCCCATCCATAGACTCGTGTGGCCTATTTTGTATGCATCTCCTTCAAGAATGTTATTATTTTTTCCTTTCCACAAAAATGGTCCCTAAACAGTCTTTTTCTTAGCCAACTGGAATTCTTCAGCCCAGGGGAAAGCTGTCCTCACTCCACTTTTTCTTGTGAAGTGGGCAGTATTGAAATGAGCAAGACAGATTTTGCTGCTAATCTAAACAAATCTCAATGGTCTCCTTTCTCTTCTAGATTGGCAGTCGCTCCGTATTGGTGGTTTGGTCTTTGCAGGCGTTCTGTGTTTTCTGGGAATTATTATCCTCTTTAGTAAGTGGAAACAACAATGAGGGGAAAGAGAACAATTCTGGGAGACGGGGAAAATGCTGTCTGTGTAGAGTCCTTTCGGTCTGGCTGTTCATAAGAAAGACTTTTTGGGGGTTGCATTGTTTTATAATGTATGTTTAGGATCAGATTCTTCCCTGGGCTAAATAAATGTCCTTTCTCAGTTGAAGTGTCGAAGTATTTTATGGTGATCCTTGAGAGGAAGCATTCATGTCCTCCCTCCCTTTCATTCCTTCCTAATGAAATGATTATTGTAGGTGTTTGGTTTCTCTGTTTTTCCTTTGCTCTCCCCATTCGTTTTTCCTTTTGCACCCTCTCTCCGTCTCTCTCTCCCTCCCCCCTCTCCTTCTCTCTCCTCTCCCGCTCTCCCTCCCTTCCTCCCCCTCTCCTTCTCTATCTCTCCTCCTTTCTCTCCCTCCCTCCCTCCCTCCCTCGCTCTCTCTCCTCTCCCTCTCCTGCAATTGGATTCACATTCTCCAACATGCCATTACGTAGATCTCTTGGCTTTGGCTCAGCCATGGTGGAACACAATGATGGCTTAACTAATCCACCATAGCTATTGTATGCAACTAACATAGCAAACCCTTTTACATTACTACTCTTTTTGCATTTTAGTATTTTAATGACCATGGACCTCAGTTTTAAGGATTGATATTATAGTATAGTTAGGCCATGTGCAACTGACCGATTGGATGCCAAATTGTGATTTTAATATAGATTTTATCTGTTATTTATTAGTTTATTCTATAATTTTTAACTGGATATTCCTTGAGTGTTTTTATTTGTCCTGGTCATTGACTGTAATAAACTTGGTTTGATTTGAATTATGGTTTAACGTAGGATAGGAATCTGGCCAATATCTTCCATAAGCAAAGTGTGTTTTAAGCAGAACCTCATTGTCTTCTGGAATATAGCCCAGGTCTATCTATCCCAGTGTTTCCCAACCTTAGCCATTTTAAGATATGTGGACTTCAACTCCCAGAATTCTGGCTGGGGAATTCTGGGAGTTGAAGTCCACCTCCCTTAAAGTAGCCAAGGTTGGGAAACACTGATCTAACCCATAGAGTATTGCAACACAGTGGCTCTCCTGCTTCCTACTAGATGTTTTCTAGCCGCTCTAGGAAGAGGCAGGAACTGAAGCTGATTGTTTTGCCTGCTAAACTGGCTTATGTCAGCTGTCCTCGATGATTTTGCCTCATCCTTTTGTTTTAATTGTTGTCCTTCTCATCCCCCCCACCAGGTGGAAAGTGCAAATGCAAGCCCCAAAAGAAAAGCAGGTAAGAGATCTTTTCTAAAACAGCGGTGGGGCATGTTAAGATGGAAGGGGTGGACTCCTGTTAAGGCAGTGTTTTTCAACTTTGCAACTTTAAGATGTGTGGACTTCAACTCCCAGAATTCCCCAGCCAGCATGGAATTCTGGGAGTTGAAGTCCACACTTCTTAAAAGTTGCAAGGTTGAAAAACACAGGGTTTTAAGCTCACTTGGGTAAGCACATTTGGGCTTCACGCTCCTTGTTCGGGACAAGAGCGACGCTGACTCTCCTTTCCAAAAATGAGAAGGGGGAGTGAGGATGTAAATCTTGGCTCCAGCTTCTTCCTTAACCTCAATTTTTCCCCCTTTCATCTAGCACGCATGTCAGTGGGGCACCGAAACAACCCCTTGCAGGTAAGAGACCCTGCGGAGGATTCTGTGGGGATAGAGAATTTGTCTCGAGAGTCAAATTTTATGTGGGGTGAGGGCAGTAATGGGTTTCACTTACCTTTGCTACCGGTTCGGAGATGTGCGCGCGCGCATGCGCAGATCGTCCATGATGACATCCGGGTGGGTGGGTGGAGCCTCCCGCCGCCACCGCTACCGGTTCGCCCGAACCGGGGTGAACCGGTAGCAACCCACCACTGGGTGAGGGGAAAACTACGCCATTTCTCTTACCTAAAATGTGCCTTGTTATTTGGTTTTCTCACCTGTGTCTTCTAGGAGCCAGCGAGTGCTGAACGGAGCTCCTTCTCATGATACCACCAGCCCTGACTGTTCTTGGTGAAAGGGCTCTCCGCCTGACCAATAAGCCACCGGCTTGTTTTGTTGCCTTTTCTTCTTCCATTTGTTTTGTGAAATAAAATCTCACTGCCAGGTTAAAAAAAATGCCCCCAATATATGAACAACTTTACGCTGCAATAGAATTGCTCAGCCACCAGAATGAGTAGAATCTACTTTGTGGGAAGTGGTTGGCTTAACTCTGATTTATTAACTAAACAAGACCAGGGTTGTGCTATGCAGAAAATCAGAAACAAACCTACCTATGCTGACTTGTTCCACTAGTCCTTGACTTATGGCCACAACTGAGCCCATAGTTAAGCACGGCAGTTGTTAAGTGAGCTTTGTCCCATTTTATGACATTTTTTTACCACAGCTTTTAAGCAAACCACTGCAGTTGTTAAGTGAATCATATGGTCACTAAGTGATTTTGCTTGTCGGAACCCAGCTGGGAAGGTTACAAAGGGAGGATCACCTGATCCCAGGACATTGCATTCATCATAAATACATGCCAGTTGCCAAGTGCCTAAATGTTGGTCACATGACCATGGGGATCCTGCAACAGTCATGTGAAAACCGGCCGTTAAGTCACTTTTTTTCATTATAACTTTCAAACGTTCACTAAACGAATGTTTATAAGTCGAGGACTACCTGTGCTTCATTCTGTACCACTGAGAATATGCCTTGCTCACTTTTCTGGATCACCCTTCTGGGCAAACCCTGTCAATGGTGGCTTATTCAATAAATCCTAGTTCAAGAAACGGTGGTTTAACATAATATGTCCAATAGCTATGTTACCTTTTTCGACTCGGTGTGTCAGTGCTTTGACCGTTGCAAAGAGCTTGTATGAAAAGGATTGTGGGTTTTGCTCCGGTTGTTGTTTTAAGGCCAGGGGAATCGATCTCCCCCTCACTTTGGCTCTGAGTAGCTTCCTTGAGCTTTTCAAAAGTGGAGACACGTCCGAACACTCACGAGCCCATAAACAATATATTGACTTTTATTTACAATGTATTGTACGTGGATGCCGCATCGCGAAGAGAAAGCCCATAGAGGAAATCAACGTGTCCTTCTGAAGAAACCTCGCGTGGTGTAATTTCTGCCTGAGCTGTGTCTCTCCCAGTCCAGCGAGAGGAAGGTATACAATAGAGTATCTCCACTCCTAGAAGGAGATTTGATGACTCTGAATAACACGATGGCTATTTATGGGTTGAAATATAAATGCCGGACTGTATTCCTTGCAAGTCCACCTCTGTTTCAGCTAACAGTTTTGTACAGAATGGTTCCCATCTGCCCGTTCTGTCAATGAGTCCATGCGCTTCTTATGTTACTTTGTTCTCTCTCCCCCCACCCTCCAAAGTCCTTCTCCGGTTGATCGAGATTTCCTGGGACCCCTTGTGTGCTTGACGCTAAGCTTGTGCTTCAGTCATGTCTCTCCCTGACATAGTTTGATGGCGAACATTGTGTATGTTTATACATCCTTAAACTGGGAAATAGAAAACGGCCATTAAAACATACTGGGTGCAACCAGCAGATGACTGTAACGTTACTTGATGTAGATCTGCTTTGGAAAAACGTCCGCTGAATGCAGGAAAATGTTCATCGGAAAATGCAGCCTGTCTCAGTGAAAGGTTGAGACAGGCTTCTAGTAGGACTGAGTGGGAGGCATGGGCTGGGCCAGGGGTCGGCAACCCGTGGCTCTGGAGCCATGTGTGGCTCTTTTGATCCCTCTGCTGTGGCTCCCTGTCGCTGGTTGGCTCCACAATTGATAGGGCTTTCGGTTAGGACAGGTAGAGGAAAAAGGACGCCACGCTAGGAGGACACTCTAAGGTGGGGGAACCGGACTTCCAGTTGGCTCCAGAATTGAATGGGGGGCTGCTGGTTAGGACGTTTGTGGCTCTTTGAGTGTTTAAGGTTGCCGACCCCTGGGCTGGGCTGTTAATCCCAGTTAAGATCGATGGGACTTATTCCTAGGGAAGTAGCAATAGCAATAAGACTTATATACCGCTTTACAGTGCTTTTACAGCCCTCTCTAAGCGGTTTACAGAGTCAACCTATTGCCCCCAACAATCTGGGTCCTCATTTTACCCACCTCGGAAGGATGGAAGGCTGAGTCAACCTTGAGCCTGGTGAGATTCGAACTGCCAAATTGCAGGCAGCCAGCAGTCGGCAGAAGTAGCCTGCAGTACTGCACTCTAACCACTGTGCCACCGCGGCTCAAGTATAACATACAAAGTATAACATACAAATATCATAAGACATTTAAAGGGGTTCCAAGATTCTTTGGCTGTGTTCACACAATGTTTTGGGCCCATGATTTGGGATAGCCAACACCCCCCCCCATGATAACTTAACATCGTGGCCTGGTTTCCACAATAGATTAAGATCCCCCCAAACTGAATCCCAAGCTATCAACCCCATTTTAAATGGCTCTGTCCACATTGTGTGAACTCAGCCGTAAGTTGGTGTTTGCTGTTTGAACAGGCTTGGATAGGTTACAGTTATCTGATGCAGGATTGCACGATTTTTTTAAAAAATGTTTTCAAAAGAAAACAGAGCCATACAAGCAAGCAGGCAAAATAAGCCAAAGAAAATAAAATAAAATGTTTCCAGGAATCCATTAAAAGGGAAGAAGAAAATCCAACCGAATCAACCTCATCCTCGTTAGGAAATGATAAGGGGGGGGGGGAGAATGGAAATTCTGAGCAATTCTGGAGAGGATTGACCTCTCTATAAAACGAAGTGCCTTGTTGGTGAGGGTTTCTGAGTTAACCCCACTGCAAAACTGCAAGCCCTCTGCCCTTTCCGGCAATGGCAGCATCGGTTTATCATCATTTGGCAGTTCAAAAGAAAAAAAAATCTGCTGACTTCTGCTGCCACTCAAGTTGCGTTTGCTAGTGATTGATTATGGCTCTTAAGTCGCCTAACTCCCACCTGCTGGCCAGCTGTTATCTCGTGCCATTGGAGAAGTGCACCCTCAACAGCATCTGCTTCCAATGCTGTCCCCCTAGTGGATGCCTCTGGTACTGCACTTCCCAGGAGCCAACGGTCTTCTGGGCTGCTTCTCCCTGCGGTAGCTGCCTCCTACCTTCGATCAATGCCCCCCAGCCCCACTGTCGCTGGGCTCAGGCACTCAGATCAATGATGAGGTGGCGGTAAATATGTGTCTTGCCCTTGAAGCTGGAGGCAATCAGGAAGTCTTGCTTGTCAACGTTGAGGTGGGCAAAGGAACGCGGGGCCTGGGTGTTGAGCTCCTGGAAGTGCTGGAAGAGGCCAGTGATGGGGTCATAGCGGTAGACTTTGCTGAAGGAGTAGTCATTGCCAAGAAAGGCGTAGCGATAGCTGGAGATGCTCAGCGGTTGGAAGACCATGGAGCCCCGTGAAGGCATCTGCTGGACATCTCGAAACATGGAACCATCCCAGTGCATCACCTGTGGAGAGCAGAACAGGACTCAAATGCAATTGCTTGAAGGTAGTTTCAGTCAAAGGGTGCACAGGTGTGCAAGCCCAGAGCAGTGCTTGTTGCCACTAAGACCACAGCAAGTCTTAGATGTGAGTGTTGTTATGGGGGAAAGGAACCGAATGTTAAGTCCAGATGCAAGGACAATGGGGAAAAACGGGAGTCAACCAAGGGAAGGGATTTCATTTATTGCTCAATGAGCAATCTACCTGATTCATAACCGATGACACATTGGAAAAGAGAAACCAATTTATCTTGGCCCAATAAATTGGATTTGATTGAGCCAAGATTGAACCATGTGCCTTGGCATTTTCTCTTCTCCTGGGATCAGACCTAGCAAGAACCATTAAGGCATAAGACTTAATGTACTTAATGTAGGAACTCATTAAAGTCCCAGAATTTCTAACTGGAGGCCTTATAGTCTAAAGTCAGCAAAGAGAGCACAGGTGAAATTGGATTAAATAACCTAATTTTTCCATCCCTCCAATCTGACAATGGGAAGGAGGTAACTGACTCAACTTTGTCTCTAAATGGGTCCAGAACAGATACAGTTGCTTTGAGCTTGAAGAGAAAGGACCAAGAGTAATAACCTGCATCCATCTTCTTGCTAGGATAGAACTAAACTGGTACACAATAGCAATCACACTAACTTCAGATAGCTTATTCTTTGGACCATCATGCACGTATGTATGTGCTATTTACTGTTTGTTAAATTTATCATTGCTTCGTCTGCTTATGTGCTTCCACTACAAATGGTAGCGTGACATAATGTCCACCAAAAGTACTCTCATCAGAAGCTCAGAAAATGTTCTGCTTTGCCATACTGAACACTACAGAAATATACATTGAGTACGGTTGTGTAAGCCATCAAAGGTCAGTTCTTTATGGGTTAATTGATGACTGTCCAGTCTTTTACTCAAAATCTTGTATCAAGGAGATGGGATGGCAACATTGGTATTCTGAGCAGCTGGTACCATGTGTTAAGTAGTTTCAACTATTGTAGGCTTTCCTAATGATGGGTAGGAATTAAAAGAGTTAACATCCAACATACCTGGAGGTTACTTCTAGATCTGTCCAGCCTTCAGGACCTCGATTTGAATAACTTGTGCTTCTCACTGAGATATGTTTTTGATTGGCAACAAGCAAAATTAATAGTTTTCACCAAGCACAAATATATTCCCCTACAGGCTATGTTCAAAGCTGCATCAGGTTTACTTGAAAATGCCACCGTGTCCTAAGGCCCACATATGTAACTTATAACCTCTGATCTGCAAGCCACAATGGTTGGATTCCCCCAACACGCTAGGCCAAATAGCCACATTTCTGGAGGTTGTAGACAAACCACATCGGGGCTCGGTGAAATGTGTGACCCTAGTGAAGCAGGTACAGTACCGAGCAACCACCCCAACCTCCAATCTCACCTTGGAATCGCCAAGGAACCGCGTCAGGCAAATGTACACGTCATCCTTGACCTTGAAATGCTTGACAGCGTAGACATCATCCATATCAGGAATGTCTGTACGGCGCACAAATTGCTGCTTGTTCCACTGGTAGACGACAGGGCGCTGAGAGCTGCTGGCCAAGATGAGATGGGGCTTGCCTGCAATCTCCAGAAATTCAGCATCCGTGTCACGATACCAAGAATGCAAGGACTGGTGGGAATAGAAGCCATGACCGTTCCAGCGGTACAAGGTGGTCGAGCCGGCCTTGGAACTGTCAGCCATGATGAAATACCAGTCTCCCTCCATTCGGAAGACCTCGATGTCATTGGGCTTGCGGATGCGTGAGCTCTCGATGACCTGGGTGTGCAGGAACTGTCCTGTAGCTTCGTGTCGCTTGTAGATGTGGGACCCTCTGAAGAGCTGAGCTACAACCACAAAGAGTTCACCCTCAATCACCAAGGGCTTGCAGACCACAGTGGAAGAACCTGAGAAGGAGAAAGGTGGAGTCACTAAACTGTGATGCTGGAAGCCTTCTTACATTACAGTTCTCTATTTAATTACTGTTACATTGTCTTAATTATGACATTACCATTCGGATGACTAGAAGACCTCCAAGGTCCCTTCTAGCTCTATTCTGATTGATTGATTGATTGGATCTGTATTGTTCCTCTCAATACTTTGGGGCCGGCAAAGAATGTAGAAGATGAGACAAGAATGTCATGCCATCCAAGTAAACGGTTCTTGATATCTTGTTTCCTCCTACCCTATGCAGTTTCAAGACAATTCAGGAAGGGATCTATTTGTTTTTGAGGTATGATAAGCTCTTTTAATAGTGTGCTATTACTTTTTTTCCTGCCCAAATCTCAGTGGGAACTTGTGCCCTCCATTTTGCTATCAAATGGCAATAGTTGACAGCTGCAAAGAATCAGCATGTAGCATAGAACAGTGCCCTCCAACCTTTCGGGCACCAGGGACAGGTTCTACGGAGAAAGGTTTTTCTGTGGACCGGAGGGGATGTGGTTTTGCATGTTGTCTGCATTCCGCGGATGGGGCTTCATTTTTTTGTGCGGACTGATTGCAGGCATGCCACGGACCAGTGCTGGTTCATGGCCTGGGGATGGGGGACCCTTGGCATACAAGTTTTATTCAAGCCTATACACAACAACCTTTTAAACTAAAGTTTACCACTAAATTGGTGTCAGGTAAAGGTCAACATAATTCAGCATAGGCTGGGTTTGGAGTACTTGTGGGAATGCAAGGACTCTAATCTGATGACACACTTAACTCCGCCCTCCAGCTCTGCCTGCTCTTCTCTTACAATAGTGCAGCAAATCTCTGGGTGTGTGTGTGTGTCAAGGAGAGGATTGGAGCTAAATAGAGACCATAGCTTAAAGACCTACAAACTACAGAGAAAGTTGACAGGCATAAAAAGGTACAGAAGGTTGCCCCTTATTTATTATGGGGTGTAACTTGGTGCTGCTGAATGTTCCCCACTGTATGTTTCTGAACAACAAAGGCAATGTCTCCACCTAGTAATGCTGGCAGGAGAAAAGTGATTGTGTGTGTTTTTGGGTTTCTTACCATTGATAGTGGCATAGCTGCGAAATTTCCCACTCACGTGGTCCCACTCCAAGAAGTTGCACCGTCCAGTAAAGGGCTGTGCAATCACTAAATTCTCTTCATCGTGATAGACGAATGTTTCTATTGAAAGAGACTGCTCTGGCAAAGTGTCAAAGAGAACAAGTTCTGTGGGGAGGAAGGTGGAAATTAGCATTCGATCAGGGGTGGAATCTCGCAACCCTGGTGGCCTTCAACTATTCAGAAAGGGAAACTCAGTTGGCAGCCTGGAATGCAATTAATGAATCAATGCATTTCTGCAAGGGCTGATGCTGTGTTTAAAGGTTCCACGCGGGACATCTTTATTTGCTCGTTGTGATTTATTTTGCTATGCCTTGTGGCTGATCCACAATGATGAATCCTGCTGGGTCAACCCAGACGAAGGGAGAAGAATTTGCAATTTGCCTGAGCTCCTTGCATCGCCTTGCAAAATTTGGCTGTGCCTTCAAGTCTGCCCTGAAGTTGCTACTGAATGGCAATTTTTAATGCAACAAGGAGCCAAATTTAGGTTTCGTCCTGCCTCTTCCCAATTCTTGGGATTGCATCCCCCAGCATGCTTCCCAAAAGTCAAATTCAGCTTTCAGACTAACAAAGTTGTCCATTGCAGATGCAAGAATCCATCTAATCCAGAATATTGCTTCCAACACTGACAACCAAATGTCTGTGAGATGCTCACTAACAGGTCATGAAAGCAATTAAGCTATTGTCCACCACTAACCTTCAGCACCCAGCATTCAAGGGAATAAGACCTCCAGAAATAAATGTTGTATATAATCATTGTGATGAATAGTCCTTGCAGAGACCTCTCCCAGCCCCTCCTCTTGGGATAATAAGTCCTCTCCAGAAGACTCTGAAGATAAGGACCATCAACACAACACATGCCATCCCATGGAACAGATCAGCCCACATGGGCAAGACCACATTTCCTAAGAGCCACTTTTCAGCGTGTCATTCAAAAAACCCAAAGTTGTTTAAATTAAAGTAGGCACGTTGTGAATATAAGTCAACACTGATCAGCAGGATCAGCCAGTTTGGAAAATAAAGTGAAAAGAAGGCTGGGAAAAAGACACCACAAACCCAAGCAACCTCTGCCTACATCAAATTTCCCCTTTCCGTTGGCCACAAGATGTGCTTGTATGAGACTTCAACTCCCAGAATTCCTAGGTTTCTCCAACACATCTGAAGGATGCCACTGGTTTAGATTGGAATTACTACATTTCTTAAGAGAGAGAGAATAATAAGTATCCACACATCACAAACCACTTTCATTTGATCCTTGACAAATCTGTACACTTTCTAATAAAGGAGAATATTTGTATTTTCTCAAGCACCTCTCCACCAGCAATCAGCACTCAGATCAGCATAGATTAACTCCAAGGTTAACATCAGACCAATAATCCAGTAAACAACACCCCAATCAAGAAACTGCCAAAGAGCCAGCAGTAAACAGCCCAACCAAAGAATCTCCAAGGCCGCCCCCACCAACACCAACAGGGCAAGCCACCAGAATATAAATTGACAGCAAACTGCACTCCTTACTAGCACTGATGATGTTACCTAGTTTGGGTAATGAAACGTCTGAAAGAAAACAAGGAAGCTCAGAGAGCACCAAGGACCCCTGTACACTTTCTGTTTGTCCCACCTGAGATGAATTCAAACTTCTTCCATTTCCATGGCTACAAATTCCCTAAGGAGGGAAGATGTCAATCTAAGACATTTGGCTACTTGAATAAAACCTTTTGACTTTCCCTGCAAGGGAATCCAATGTCAAGCAAGATCTTTTTTTGGTACGCAAGACAGAAAATCCTCAATAATCAGAATGGCAATCTATGAGCAAAAATAGCTAACAAAGACCATTCTTCTCCCCATTATGGAGAAACCAAGCAAAGAGCTAACCTATTTGGCTGACCCTTCCAGGATAGTAATACTTGCTGATGGAGGCAACTCTCCGCCTTTGACTCATGCTAGGGCGGGCAGTCCTTCCTCGCTGGAGGGCACCCAAAGGACAAAGGATGACCTACCAGTGGTGATGCAATTGAACCCTCCAGGGCGCAGTTCGCTGAGACTGGTGCGGTTCAGCTCAGCCGGCGAGTGGCACTCGATGGGCTCCACCAAGGCGCTGGTGTGGCTCAGCCATTCCACCAGCCATTTCAGCTTACAGTCACAGTGGAAAGCATTTCCCCGCAAGTCCCTGTTGGGAAAAAAGTTGGTGGGTGATCAGCCGGAGGGCAGGGTGGCAGCCAAACGTTCACCCAGAGCCAGCTTCATGTCTTCTGGGGTTGGGGTGGGAAATGCCTTCCCATGCTTCAAGCACTTGGAGCTGAGGATGGTTAATTCTTTTGCCATCCCATCTCTCTCTTGCAACCCAACAAGACAGACACAGACTTCAGAGGATAATCAGAACTGCAGAAAAAACAATTACTGCCAACCTGCCTTCCATTGAGGACCAGTACACTGCATGAGTCAAAAAGAGGGCCGTGTAAATAAACTTATTTACTGACCCCTCGCATCCTGGACAAAAATTGTTTCAACTCCTACCCTCAAAACGACGCTATAGAGCACTGCACACCAAGACAACTAGACACAAGAACAGTTTTTCCCCGAACGCCATCACTCTGCTAAACCAATAATCCCCTCACCACTGTCAAACTATTCACTAAGGCTTCATAACTATTACTATTAGTCTTCTCATTGTTCCTATCACCCATCTCCTCCGCTTTCATTCACTGCAGTGGAGAAATCTGCCAGGGCGCATAAATGGCCCCACTTATCTTCACACTGCTGAGGAATGAAAGACAGAATCAATGAATCATGCGTGTTGGCTGATCAGCTGCTCCATCAAAATGGAGCCGAATTCTGAAACAGTTCAGAGAATTGAACTTAAAGGTTGCAGAATATTAGCCAGGAGAGAAGCTTTTCTCTTTTTGGAATACCACAATATCACAACACCACAACAAAGAGAGCTTTCTTTGAAACATAGGAAGATTCTAGTCCTATTCAGTTCATCTATCTAATTTGTCCTTGGATGCCATTTTAGAATAGAATAGAGTAGAACAGAACAGAACAGAACAGTTTGAAGGGACCTCGGAGGTCTTCAAGTCCAACCCCTCCTCAGGCAGGAACCCTATGCCATTTCAGACAAATGGTTATCCAATCTCTTCTTTAAAATATCCAGTGTTGGAGCATTCACAACTTCTGAAGGCAAGCTATTCCATTGGCTGATTGCTCTGTTAAGAAATGTCTCCTTAGTTCTAGGTTGCTTCTCTCCTTGGTTAGTTTCCATCCATTGTTTCTTGTCTTGTTTTTTTGGAAAATAGTTTGACCCCCTCATCTTACTAGGAGTCCCTCAAATGTTGGAACACAGCTATCATGTCTCCCCTAGTCCTTCTCATTAGACTAGACATACCCAATTTCTGTAACCATTCTTTGTATGTTTTAGCTTCCAGCCCCCTATGCACAGCTCTCAAACACTATGTGACTGGTCATAAGTCGAGGACTACCTGTATGATTCTTATCCTCCTTGATAAGGGGGAGTTGTGGTCTAAGCCAGGGGTCTCCAACCTTGGCAACTTTAAGGCTGGCAGACTTCAACTCCCAGAATTCCCCAGCTGGCTGGGGAATTCTGGGAGTTGAAGTCCTCCAGGCTTAAAGTTGCCAAGGTTGGAGACCCCTGGTCTAAGCCATCTGAAAGCGAGCGGACAGCTGACCTATAATCTCCAACCATCTTTGGTGTCAGATATTGATCTGTTTGGATTGCAAAGGCAAAGGAGCTGTGGCTGTGCCCTTTGGTTGCCCTCGTGACCAGGAGTAGAAGTTAGGCTGAGTAACAACATTTTCTATCCAAAATCATACCCTTGTTTCTTTCTGCTGGACCCACAACTTACACTGAAGTCAGCGAATCCAGGCCTCGGAAGAGGTGCCTTGGTAAGGTCTGTAAGTTGTTGTTGGCTAAATTCCTGTGAAAAATGGAAAGGAAAAAGAATATCCTTCTTAAAGCAAGTTGGCAGGTTTGGGAACATGATGTATGTTGCATGATGACAATAAAACAGTCCCAATAAAAGAGAATATTTGTGGCTCAGGGTTGAACTGCGGAGTCCCTGATCTCTCTAAGCTTGGTTGTTTGCTTGCAGACGTTTCATTATCTAACTACAGTATGTCACAGAAGTGAGTACACCCCCTCACATTTTGTAAATATTTAAGTATATCTTTTCATGTGACAACACTGAAGAAATGGCACTTGGCTACAATAAGTAGCCAAGGAAGTGAATATACAGCTTGTATAACAGTGTAAATGTGCTGCCCCTCAAAATAACGCAACACATAGCCATTAATGTCTAAACTGCTGGCAACAAAAGTGAGTACACCCCTAAGTGATAATGTCCAAATGAGGCCCAAGTAGCCGTTTTCCCTCCCTGGTGTCATGTGACTCGTTAGTGGTACAAGGTCTCAGGTGTGAAGGGGGAGCAGGTGTGTTAAATTTGGTGTTATCGCTCTCACTCTCTCATACTGGTCACTGGAAGTTCAACATGGCACCTCATGGCAATGAACACTCTGAGGATCTGAAAAAATGAATTGTTGCTCTACATAAAGATGGCCTAGGCCAGGGGTGAAATGCTACCGGTTCGGACCGGTTCAGGCACACTGGTAGCGGTGGCAGCC
>QLTV01000817.1:365382-384976 GCA_003457575.1 Thermophis baileyi
CGCCGACGGCGCTGCGCCGGGACTAGCCGAGCCATGGCAACAAGTGGGGCCGCAACTGGGAGGGCCCCAACCTCAAGCAATCGTCCCGCCAGCCGCACAAGTGCAAGCTGCCGCCCAGCCAGCTCTGGCACAGCCCCCTCGGTTCCGTGCCACATTTGATGGGGATCCCAGGAAACTGGCCTACTTCCTACATCGGGTCTGGGTGTACGTCGACCAGTTTGGGAACCAATTCCAGTTGGACCGAGAACTGATCGACACGATAACTGAGGGGATGAATGAGGGGGAAGCAGCAGAGTGGGTGGCAGAACTCCACAATGAAGCGGCCCCCAAACTCAATGACACTGACGAGTTTGTCCAGTTGATGCAGGTCCGTTTTAACAACTTGGCCCAGCAAGTGGAAGCTGAGGAGCAGATTAAGGGGCTGAAGCAAGCGGGTCACCCAGCCAAAGAATTGGTGTGGGAATTCCAAAGGGCAGCAGGGAAGGTGCGAGACTGGCCCGAGCGACTCTTGGTGCACACGTTCTGAGACGCCCTGGACCCAGAACTGAGAAAGTCGTGTAACATCCGTGGAGTCTCGGACCAGATCCAGGACTGGTACAACACGGCCATCATCCTGGATCACGTGACCCGGGACCCCGAGAAGCCTCCGGCCGAAAGACTGGCCAGAAGGCCTCTGGCCCGCCGATCCCAAACGAAACGAGCCGTGGCCCCGGGCCCCGAGGCAACGAGAGGCGTGAAATGCTATAGATGCGGCCAAACTGGTCATCGAGCTTCGGAGTGCTTGGCACCGGCCCCAATTCCGCAACCGAGAGCCAGGCCAACTCCAGGGGTCCGGAAGAAGCCCCCAGAACCGCCAGACCAAAGTCGCTTGGCCCTACATGCGGAAGAGTCCCCTCCCCCATCTGACGAGGCCAAGGCATCGCCGGGAGAGGAACCATCTCCCCGATGGGATGAAGGAGGCAGCGGCGAAGACGACCCGATGGTGAGTGAAACCGTCTGCCCTTTTCTCATTAAGGCGAAAATCACAGTGCCAGAGACGGGGAAGGAAGGAGAGATAGACGCGATGATAGACACGGGCTGCTCACAATATTTAATCAGCAAGGCCATGGTAGAGAAGCTAGGGATCCTCACCAGGCCCTTAGCCAGCCCCATCCGATTCCAACAAGTGGACGGATCGCTGATTGGGGGGGGCGCCACTCTCCTCACCAAATTGGTTGACTTGCAGATAGGACGTCACCATGAGCTCATTCGGTTCATAGTTGCCCCCAAGATGTCAGAAACAATCATTTTGGGGCTTGTGTGATTAGACAAGTGGACTCCCACCATCAAATGGGAGGACGGCTACCAAAAACTAACCATGAGCATTGGGCCTTTAGCCCCCAAAGAGAAACAAAACAGCCGGGAGAACAGTGAGGAGGACTGCAACTACCTACCCCCTCACAGACCTACAGACTGTGCAATCAAATTTGAGCCAGGGGCCACACTCCCAAAACCAAAGATGTACTCAATGACCCCAAAAGAGTTGGAGGAGATACATCGATGCCAACCTAGAGCGGGGTTTCATCCAACCGGCAAAGTCGAGGGTCGTGGCCCCTGTGCTGTTTAAGGAAAAGAAAGATGGGGGGGGGGTCAGATTGTGCGTTGACTTCTGTGGGATCAACGCCGTGTGTGTGCAGAACACGTACCCCCTCCCTCTCATGAAGGATTTGCTGAACCACTTATCCAAAGGCAAGATATTCACCAAACTAGATTTGAGAGAAGCATACTATCGCATACGCATTAGAGAGGGGGATGAGGGGAAGACTGCCTTTAACTGCCCATTGGGAAGCTTCCAATTCAGATTTATGCCCTTCGGACTGCAAGGGGCCCCCGCGGTCTTCATGCAATTCATCAACGAGGTGCTCCACCCTCATCTGTACAAGGGGGTGCTCGTTTATTTGGACGATATTCTCATCTTTAGTGAGACGCTCGAGGAGCACGTGAAGCTAGTGCGGCAAGTCTTAGAGAAACTTCTGGCTGTCAAGCTGTATGCAAAGCTTTTCAAATGCGAGTTCCACAAAACCTCTCTAGACTACCTAGGATATCGCATCTCCAGCGAGGGGATAGAGATGGACCCAGGAAAAGTGAAAGCGGTGCTAGACTGGCAGCCCCCATGCACTCGCAAGCAACTTCAGAGCTTCTTGGGTTTCGCGAACTTCTATCGACAATTCATCCCCGCATTTTCAGAAGTGGCACTGCCTTTAACTGAGCTGCTAAAAACCAGCCCATCGCCCACAAAGCCAAAGCCCAATCAGCCAATCGGGTGGACTATGGAATGCCAAAAAGCGTTCGAAAGACTGAAGTGGCTGTTCGCTCAGGAACCAATTTTGCAGCACCCCGACCCAGAACGGCAGTTCATCATCCAATCGGACGCCAGTGATGTAGCAGTGGTGGCGGTGCTGTTGCAGCAGAACGAGAGAGTGTGCCAACTCCTGCCGTGTGCCTACGTTTCGAAGAAACTTACTGCCACTGAGAGGAGATGGGCCATATGGGAGAAAGAAGTCTATGCAGTACAATGGGCGCTGCTCACTTGGAGGCAATTCCTGGAAGGGGGCAAGGTGCCGTTCGAGGTTTGGACAGATCACAAGAACCTCGAGGCCTTGAAAACCCCTAGAAAGCTTTCACCCAAACAGGTCCGCTGGGCGCAATACTTCAGGAGGTTCAATTTCGAACTGAAGCACATCCCCGTGGGGAAGAATTTACTGGCTGATGCTTTGTCAAGGAAACCACAGTATGACAGCTGAAGAGAGCAAGAAGTGCACTCCGTAATCCCCCCCTCGCAGGGGGACACAGCGGGGCAAGTCCTTACCCGAGGCCAAGCCAGATGACCAAACAATCCTAGCCAGGACACATGGACTGCAAAGCTGAAAGCAGCCCTGCCTGGGGATCCCTGGTTCAAGGACAACAAGGAGATCCTGACGATGAGGGAAGGCTTGGCATGGAAGGGGTCCAAACTATACGTGCCTGTCAGCCTCAGATTGGAGGTGCTCCAACGAAGTCACGACTCCAAATTGGGAGGACACTTTGGATTCCTAAAGACTCTCCACCTAGCCCAGCAGCAATTTTGGTGGCCAAAGATGAAAGCTGAGGTGGAGGACTACATAAAGAGCTGTGCCACATGCGCAACCAGGAAGCATCAGCCAGGAAAGCCACCTGGACTGCTGCAGCAAGTGGCCAACCCCAGCAAGCCCTGGGAGGAGATAGCCATGGACTTCATCATAGAACTCCCAGACAGTAATGGAAACACAGTGATTTGGACAGTCATTGACTTATTCTCCAAACAAGCCCACTTCATCGCGTGCTCAGGCCTACCGTCGGCCAGAAAATTAGCAAAACTGTTCCTAAAGCACATTTACCGCCTACATGGAGTCCCAAAAAGAGTCATCTCCAACCGAGGCGTGCAATTCATCGCCAAGTTCTGGAGGGAATTCCTACGAGCAATTGGATCCACGCAAGGACTCAGCTCGGCTTTTCATCCAAGTACAAATGGGGCAGCGGAACGTGCGAACACAATGGTGGAACAATACATCCATTGCTATGTAGATTACCAGCAAGACAATTGGTCAGAGCTGCTGCCTTTTGCAGAAGTAGCGTACAACAACGCTGTCCATAGCAGCACTGGACTAACTCCGTTTCAGGTTACCAGTGGCCAGGAGTTCGTTCCCATGCCTGAGCTGCCTACGGAGGCCCCCACATCGGTGTCTCTAACAGAGTGGATGGAGACGCTGAAGAAAGGATGAGAGAACACCAAGAAAGCACTAGCTGAAGCAGCGGAAGCCTATAAGAAGCAAGCAGACAAGCACCGATCGCTCCAGCCCCCCTTCCAATTGGGGGATAAAGTTTCCTTGTCCACAAAATACATTCGATTGAGAATGCCCAGCAAAAAGCTAGGGCCAAAATTTTTGGGTCCATTCCCCATAGTTAAAATTATAAACCCAGTTACTGTGCAACTTGCATTGCCTAGAATATTGGGGAAAATTCACCCGGTGTTCCATTGCAGCTTATTAAAACCGGTGGTTGGGTCAAACATAAGACCACAAACCCAACCACCACCTCCCCCCGTAGTAATACAAGGAGAGACACACTATGAGGTGAAGAAAATCTTAGACTCCCGAGTGTTTAGGGGTCAACTACAATATCTAATCCATTGGAAGGGATACCCTTTGTCAGAAGCTACATGGGTGAAAAGTTGGAATGACAGATTAATTAAGATTAATTAAGCAATTCCACGACAAATACCCAGACAAGCCAAAGGGTCCCCCTGGGGGAAAATGTATTCTTTGCTATGGGAATTTGGGAGGGGTCATTGCATGAGGGATGTCTGCATGTAGCCATAACAAATTCCTTCTAGATCATCAAGATCATCCTTTGTCCTGCACCTGCACGGAAGCAGATGGGAGTAGCTGCCAAGTTGGCAGATGAAGATTGGTTCACGTGATGGACTTGAGGGTGTGGGGACAAGGGGTTGAACTTTCAACTGGTTGGAGAAACCCCTGGGACTTCAGATTTGGGTTTCTCCCAGATGTGCCAACATGGCTCTGTTAATAAATTGGAACTTTGAGGAATATTCTGCCTCAGACTCTGATTTAAAATTGGATGCTATTTGGAACCCTGACACTCCGAGTGACTCTAAAGTCCACTAGAAAGCAAAGATATATGAGGGGGGGGGAATAAGTAGGGTCACCCATCTTATATTTTACAGCTCTGGGTCACAAAACCATAGTAAAACCAACAACTCAAAACAAGTTTTAGTGCTTGAGGGAAGAATCCATTTATAAGACCATCTGGAACATTGGAATGGGGGGGGGGGGGGACTGCCAGCTTGAAAAAAGCTTGAGGGGTGACCCAGACATTGCCTGGTGATCCAAGCCATCCTGTTAAACCATGATGTGGTGGTGTTCCTGCAACCTTGCATGTTAGATGACCACTGCAATTATATTTTGTTGACTTGAGTTTGAGCATTGCCAATGCTGCATAAGCACTGCCCATCATAGTTTACTCAGCTCACCCCAGTTAAGTGAAACCTGGCTTAGCTCTCCACATCAGATCCAGGTGCTGAGTAGCTGAAGTTCATAAAACTCTCATCCTAAAGGCTGCACCATCTGCTCTTTAGTTCTGGTATTTTAGATTGGGCCAAGATTTTGTCCTTGCCTTCTTTGAAAGTACAAAGTAAGGAACCTGGCAGCTCTCGCAAGATTGATGCCATCTCTCCATCTCCAGGGAGTTGCCAACAACACTAATAGTTTCCACTCCCCCAAACACCCTCTTGTCCACCCCTCTCGTCCCGGCTCAAATGCCAAGCTGGAAAGCCGAGTGTGGAGCAAGGAGCTGGCCCCACCACTACAAAGAGCCCAGCTGTTTGGCCCAACGCCCTAGAAGCTGAGATTCCCGCCCAGGGCTCGGCATTTCCCTACACACAGCACAGCTTTGTTCTGCAAGTGCCTTGGGTGGGGTGGGGTGGGGTGAGGAGAGTGGACTTGAACTTAAAGAGCAGCTGTTGAAAGTAAGAGCAGCTTGTGGCAAAAGCAGATAATGATGGGCACTATACCTTGACATGGCTGTAGGTCTTCTGTGCTCTGAGGAAGAGGAGTGCTATGCTGGAGGTTCAACCATAACTGGACAAGTCTCATCAGAGGAGCCGGATAAAGGGTGTCTCTCCCACAAACAATATGGTGAGACCTAATTTACAGAAAACTATGCTGGATCAGTTGTCACCTGGGTCAGCATGGAACACGCTAGGTGCTGGAGTTCCTGGACATCTGGTGACAAATGGGCTGCGGGACTAAGGACTGTTGGCCGAGCAACCAGGACTACTGGAAGAAAAGTTGTTTACCCATATTGTATGCAAAGATTGAAAAGAAAGAAAGAATAATAATGATGGAGGAGGAGGAGGAGGAGAGAAGGAGAAGGAGAAGGAGGAGAAGCAGACGGAGAAGGAGAAGAAGAAGAAGAAAAGAAGAAAAGAAGAAGAAGAAAAGAAGAAAAGAAGAAAAGGAGGAGAAGGAGGAGGAGGAGGAGGAGAAGAGGAAGAAGAGGAAGAGGAAGAGGAAGAGGAAGAAGAAGAAGAAGAAGAAGAAGAAGAAGAAGAAGAAGAAGAAGAAGAAGAAGAAGAAGAAGAAGAAGAAGAAGAAGAAGAAGAAGAAGGAGAAGAAGGAGAAGGAGAAGAAGAAGAAGAAGGAGAAGGAGAAGAAATAATCATCTATTTTCTGGGAAATCTCAGAAAGTTTTACCAAGGGTGGGAGAGACCATTTCTGTTTGGGAGAGATTTGCCAGAAAACCGTCTCAACTTTATAATAGTCCCTGAAGTTAGCAACTGACCCAGCTTGGCCCAAATCTGTCTGCTTCCCATTTGCCACCCACAGAGGCAGAGAGGAATCTGGATGAGCTCCATTACTGTCTGGGAGACCCATTGGTGCCACTTTGACCAGGGGCTGGGGAAGAAATAAGGCCAGACCTCAACTCTCAATGCTTCGACCCTGGCTCCTTCTCTCTCTGACCCCCTTGGCAGTTGGCTACTTCTTTTCGTTGCTGAGACTCCTTTTTGTCTGTGGATATGGACAGGGCTCCCAAAATAATTAGTGGTACCCACAATGAGACATGCTCTGAAAAAGTTGTCTGGGTTTGAAGAAAAGGAAAGACAAATTGCTTAAAACCAGAGAAAAACACACAGACGAGGAAGAAGATGAACCTCATATTAAGGGAAAAGGAATTGCTCAACTCTTCCAAGCACTCATGGTCCAAAATAGTTAAGGATGTTCAAATCTTATAATGGGGACAATTGTCAAGACAATGTGTAATTTAAACTATGTAGACTCCAAATAAGCCGCCCAGAGTCCTTCGGGAGTTGGGCGGCATACAAATTTTGCTAAAATAAAATAAAAAATAAAAAATAAAATTTGCTACAAGCTGGATTTATCTAGCCCCACCCTATATATCATGGTGACAATCCTTTGATGGCCACAAACAGTAAGCGCCCTGGCTCTCTTTCTTGCCATCTAGTGGTCAAAGAGAAATCTGCAACTCATGCTGGAAGCTCTATATTTTTGTCTGTGTAAAGCAGTGGTTCTCAACCTTCCTAATGCCGCGACCCCTGCCCCGCCGCCGCGACCCCCGCCCCACCCAGCCCTCTCCCCGTGCGTGCGCATTGCCAGGCGAGAAGCGATGGTGACAAAGGGGGTGTGGCACCAAGATGGCGGGCTAGCGCGCGCGGCAACCCCTGTGAAAGGGTCGTTTGACCCCCAAAGGGGTCGCGACCCACAGGTTGAGAACCGCTGGTGTAAAGAGTCAGACTGGTGAAGAATCTATCAACCACAACCACCATGCCCAATGGTGAGATATGACACAGGGCTTGGTGATCGGAAGGACATCTGTCTTTTGGAAGAGTTGGCACAGTCCATGTCCCATCCATTAAACAGTGTACTGTGATGGAAACTAGGAAGCACGCCTTTGCCTTTTTAGCATCTGCTTTGTGGGACAACATCCCCCCCCCCCAGAGAGTCATTTGGCCCCCTCCGCCTGTCGCCTTGTTCAAAGGAGCTCTTAAAATTTGGCTCTTCCCTAGCCTGGAGCCTAAGTAGATGCATCCTCTTGGGATGTTACATGGTTCTTTTTTAAGTGGCTTGTGCTCATTTTCCAGATGTTTATGTTTCTTTTTCCAGATGTTTTATTTGCGTTTTGGAATAATGGTTGTTTTAATATGGTATGCCTCATGCATGAAATCAATCGATGGATCATTGGAGAGACAATCAAGGAATAGATAAGGGGGAAAGGCCTCCAGTGGTCAGCCTTGACATTAGACAAGATAATACTCATCTCTCTAAGGAAAGACCAGTCAACTCAGGACACCCAAGGCCATTAAAACTAGCATAGTGCTTTACAGCCCTCTCTAAGCGGTTTACAGAGTCAGCCCCCAACAATCTGGGTCCTCATTTTATCGACCTCAGAAGGATGGAAGGCTGAGTCAACCTTGAGCTGGTCAGGATCAAACTTCTGGCTGTGGGCAGTTAGCCTGCAAATACTGCATTCTAACCACTGCACCACCATGGCTACATCAAGCAAAATCATAACATTTTTTCTATAGTTTGGGCTTAAGCACCCTTTGTAAATTTGCCCTGGACTCCATAATGCCTGTCTGTCTGTCTGTCTGTCTGTCTGTCTGTCTGTCTGTCTGTCTGTCTCTCCCTCCCTCCTTCCCTCCCTCCCTCCCCTCTCTCTCCCCACTTCTCTCTCCCTTTACCTCCCCCTCTCCCTCCTTCCCTCTCTCCCTCCTTCCCCTCCCTCTCTCCCTCTCTCCTTTCTTTCTCTCCCTCTCTCTCTCTCCCTCTCCCCCCCTCTCTCTCACTCACTCTCATTCTCTTTGTGCACAAGTGTGTTGTTTTTGCAATCATTAAGCCTCAACCTAATGCAGAGAACTTCGACAGGTGGAGCTTTTCTGGTGAACTCATGCTTGAAAGAGCGTCACCTACTAACTTTCTGATGCTGGTCAGCTTTTTAAAGGCACAACAGAAGAGCCCATAAAAGAAGATGGGAATGTTAAAGAGAGAGACAGAGAGAGCAAGTCTTGCAGATTAACCCTAAAGAAGATACTGTAGTGTACACCTTTGTGTGACTTTTCTAACAGGTTGGCTTTGAGGGGATGATTGGTGGAAAAGGGTTGCCCTCTACTGGCTGGTCATGGAAAATCATCTAGTTGAAATGCAAGTGTAGGAATGTGATATAGATTTGTTATGCAATGGTTAATGCAGTGTTTCTCAAACTTGGTGGCTTTAAGAAGGGTGGACTTCAGCACCCAGAATTCTCCAGCCAGTGCATGCTGGCTGGAGAATTCTGGGTGCTGAAGTCCACCCATCTTAAAGCCTCCAAGGCAGGGGTGGGTTCTAACTTACCTCGCTGCCGGTTCGCTTCCTCCCGCGCCATGTGGCAGTGCCGAAAAATAAAAAAAAATTCAAAAAAAGCTGAAAACAAGATGGCGACACATGTGCCGTGCCAGAAACTCAGCTTCTGCGCTTGCACAGAAGAAAAAAAAATTCCAAAAAATTCCAAAAAATTAAAAAAAAAATTCCAAAAAAAAGATGGTGGTGCCCACGGACTGGCACCGACCGAACCGGATCCGTGACAGCACCGTGACATCACCAACCGTGACATCACCAGTGGGTCACTACCGGTTCGGGCGAACCGGTCCGAACCGGGAGGAACCCACCTCTGCTCCAAAGAAAGTAACACTGGGTTAAAGCATTGAGGTTTTGTGTTTGTGTGGGTGTCGAAGGGAAGGAATCCTAGAATGACCAGAAGGGACTTTGGAAATCATCTACTCAACTCACTGTCAAGAATGGAAATCATTAGACCATTCCAGACAAATGAGTGTCCGATCTTTGCTTGGAAACCTTGGAAGATGGGGCACTCATGACTCCAGGGGTTGGCTGTCCCCCTGCTTAATAGCTTTCACAGTCAGGAAATGCTCCTTTGTTTCAAGCTTGGGCATTTCTCTTTAAAACTTCCACCCAGTGTTACTTGGGAGCTACAGAGAATAATATCCATCTCCTCTTCCCTTTGTCTTCTCTTTTTTTAGGGTAAACAGTCAGTTTGATCTAGTGGTTAAAAGCCAGTTTGGATTAGTGGTTAAGGCACCAGGCTAGAAACCAGAACACCGTGAGTTCTAGACCTGCTTTAGGCGTGAAAACCAGGTGGGTGATTGTACGGTAGGTGAGTTACTCTCTTTCAACTCAGCCCAACCTCACAGGGCTTTTGTTATGGGGGAAAATAGGAAGAGGAAGGAGTATTAGGTATGTTCGCCATCTTGAGTTATTTAAGAAATGTAATAAAGATGGGATAATAAACGTTCCTAGTTCTTTTCTTCATTGGAGTTAGCATGCAATTTCCTTACCATGTAATGTAATGTTCATTACATTATTTTCAGTTCCTCAGCAGCCCTGAATCTTGGGACCATATTTATTTTCCTTTTCCATGGTCATTCTGCCAGCCTGCTGCACTACTAGTTCAGCAAAGAATCTATGGAGATTCTCAGTCATCCAGGTCATGGTTGTCCCAAAGCTGCTTTTTCAAGAGGCAACTGGACTTTCTTGTTTTTTTTTCCTTTTGAAGACATTTCGCTTCTCATCCAAGAAGCTTCTTCAGCTCTGTCCCTGAAAAAGAGCTGAAGAAGCTTCTTGGATGAGAAGCGAAATGTCTTCAAAGAAAAAACAAAGCCCAGTCGCCTCTTGAAAAAGCACCTTTGGTTCAGCAAAGAATGTGCCTTAAAGCAGGGGTCTCCAACCTTGGCAACTTTAAGACTTGTGGACTTCAACTCCCAGAATTCCACAAGTCTTAAAGTTGCCAAGGTTGGAGACCCCTGCCTTAAAGGCCTGAGCTGCAAAATTCTATATAGCCACTAGATGGCAGCACAGGTTCTGAAGACTCTTAGCTGCCATCTAATGGTTTTGCTCAGATCTGGTAGCTGTCAGCAAGTCATCTGAAGATCAGATAGTAGGGTTCCCCCCCCCCCAAAAAAAGTTTTATAATCAAGGGATGCAGCCTTCTTAGAACAGTTATCTCACCAAGAAGAGTAGGGCCAGTGTTTTTTGGGCTGGAGCTTTTAAAAATGCTAATAATTTTGCTAAGTCTCTTTGAGTTAAGAGGGAGGAGTAAGCTAAAAATCAATGGAAAGTCACCCTCAAGACCAGGGGTGAAATCCAGCAGGTTCTGACAGGTTCTGGAGAACCGGTAGTGGAAATTTTGAGTAGTTCGGAGAACCCGCAAATACCACCTCTGGCTGGCCCCAGAGTGGGATGGGAATGGGGATTTTGCAGTATCCTTCCCCTGCCATGCCCACCAAGCCACGCCCACCAAGCCACACCACACCCACCAAGCCACGCCCACAGAACCGGTAGTAAAAAAAATTGGATTTCACCACTGCTCAAGACTCAGGGTTGTGAGTTATACTACTGTTGTCATATCATGTGGTTGCCATTTGCAACCTTCCCAGTGGCTTCTAACAAAGTCAATGGGGGAAATCCGGATTTACTTAATGACTGCGTGTTCACTTAACAGTCGTGGCAAAACAGGTCATAAAATCGGGCACGGCTCATATAACAGTCTTGCTTAGAAACAGGAATTCTGGTCTCAATTGTAGTCATAAGTCAAGGATTATCTGTAAGGCCTGTTTGAGACCTTTAGGGGTTTCCCACTTCTAAAAGAAATTAAATATTGAGTTTGAAGAGGAGCTTATTTTCTTGGAATAAATTTGAGACTGTGTGAAAAAGAAATCTATGCTGACTTATAAGAATCCAAAGGGCTTTATAGCTCTCTGGGATAAGCGTTTGTTAATAGACTGAAGGTTATCAGCTTGATGAGGCTGTAGTGCGGATCACTTGATATGTGTTAATCAGAACTTTAATTCTGCTAAACTACAGGGTGACATTCTGCTAAATCTTAATGATGCAGTGAAATTAAATTGCGTTCCCAGGCATGTGACTGGGTGTTTTACATAGCAGATAAAGTAATGGCTTGGGTAACCACGGTTTGCGGAATAAGCCACATGTGGCTAATTTTCACCCTGCATTAAGATAGAAACCACAGTTTGCAAACCACATTGGCACCACGTGAGGATTCAATAAAATGATTGTTTTGTTTTGGCTTCACCGGTTGTGCAAACCAGCTATGGTGGGGACAAACTCTAACATAACATGCACCTAGCCTGCTAAGCACAATTAAACAAACCTACCAATTCACCTACAGAGGGGAACCAATTTTCTCTGCCAAGCAAGTTCACCGGCTGCCTTTCCCCAGCCTACCTTACAAGACGGGTGTTGGGGAAAATAGGAGGCAGGAGGGCTCCGTGGGCCGTCTTGTCCTCCTGCAGGCTCTGAATCGAAGGCAGGAGAATAAAATACATTGATTTTATATTCTTTTCTATTTTATTTGGGAGCAGACTTCTAACAGCCCGCACTGTCCCAGTCTGCTTCCAGTCTACGTCCGGCTTCTTCTCCAAGCACGGAGTCTGGGGCTGGGGCAGGGGCTGGGGCGGGCGAGTGGGAGGCGCTCGGAGGCGGGGCGGGGAGTCTCGCCCGCAAAGGGACAGAGAGCGCGGGTTGCCACAGGCTGTGGGCGAAGTGTGGTTCGCGTGGCCAGCGAGGAGCCGGGATCCTTGGCCAGGCGCACCGGGGTTGCGTCCGAGGCGTGGATTAAACTGCGGGGAGAGATTCGCCCAGATCGCTCAGAGCTCCGGACCTCCTGGGCGAGGAAGTAAGTGTGTGTGTGGGGGGGGGGACGGGGGGTCGGCGGCGGCCAGAGGACTTGGGGTTCCCCGAGTGCAAATGCCAGAGTCGGGGAGAGGGGCAGCCCCCTCGCCTCCCCCTTTCCAAGCCGATAGAGCGCCTGCATGGGAAGGAAAGGAAGGGAAGCAACTTGGCAGAAGTTGGGAAGCGCCCCAAAAGGAGAGCGGGGGGGGGGCGTGGACCCCGAAGTTGTGAACTGCAAGGTGGGGGCTTTTCGAAGCTGGGGAAGGGGGAGACTTTCCCCGCCCTGGGGACCCGCGCCTGCCAGTATCCTTGGGGAAGGGGCGGCTGGGGTAGGTCCCAGGGAGTTCTCGGTGCCCTCTTAAGGATGGAAAGAGGGGAGCGCCCTGGGAGCCCATATGGGAGACTTTTGGGGCGGAGGCTTTTGAAGTTCAACCGGGTAAGGAAAGGAGGGGGCGTGGAGTCATTCCTCCTAGCCTGCGTCGGACGGTAACATCACAGCTTTGGAGCACAACTCCAAACTTTCCTTGACAAAGCGGCTGCCTCTTTAACAAGCGTGGGCCGGGTACGAGCCTCGAGAGAGAGAGAGCGGCCCTTGCCAGAAAAGGCTCGCCCGGTCGAACTTCTGCCTGCCTTTAATCACGCGGCTGGGGGAAGGTGGAAAAGTTTGGGAGCTGCGTGGAGGAAGGTCCGTGGACGGGGAGGGGAGGTTTGTGGAAAGCGCTGGCCGCTGAAATGTCCCGTTGGACTTCCAAAACAACGGAGGCTTCTTCTGGCGGATTAGTAGCATCATTCCCCAGGCGATGCATTCCGCACTTGGCCAGGGGTCATTCGAGGCAAGGCTGGGCTAGGACTTCTCATATGATGTTTCAACTCCTACCCTCAAAACGACTCTATAGAGCACTGCACATCAAAACAACTAGACACAAGAACGGTTTTCCCCCCAACGCCATCACTCTGCTAAACAAATAATTCCCTCAACGCTGTCAAACTATTCACCGAGTCTGCATTACTATTACTATTAATCTTCTCATCGTTCCTATCCCCCATCTCCTCCCACTTATGACTGCATGACTGTAACTTGGTTGCTTGTATCCTTACGATTTATATTGATATTGTTTCCTGATTGCTTATTTGTACCCCATGACTATCATTAAGTGTTGTACCTTATGATTCTTGATGAATGTATCTTTTCTTTTATGTACACTGAGAGCATATGCACCAAAGACAAATTCCTTGTGTGTCCAATCACACTTGGCTAATAAAGAATTCTATTCTATTCTATTCTATTCTATTCTATTCTATTCTATTCTATTCTATTCTATTCTATTCTATTCTATTCTATTCTATTCTATTCTATTCTTATTCTATTCTTATTCTATTCTTATTCTTATTCTTATTCTTATTCTATTCTGTGGCATAAAAAAAAAAGGCCACAGAGCAACTTTATGGAAGTTTGTCTTTCCGAGGGTGCAGATGTCCTGTAGCTTGGCCAGCTTTTCAGGTGAGTTTAGGGCAGGGGTGGGTTCCAATTACCTTCCCCACCGGTTCGCATCGCGACGTTCCCTCGTGCAATTTTGCTTCCGCACATGCTCAGTAGTTGCAATCAGCCCAAAACACAGCTGAGGAGCTGATCAGCTGTGCTTCGGGCGAAGGAATAAAGGTCAGTATAAACCCAGGGGCAGGCGAGAGGGCCCTTTTTCAAGCAGCAGAACAGGAAAAACTTCCCAACAGTAAAAAATTTCGCAAAAAATTCACAAAAAAAGATGGCAGCGCCCACGGACCAGCACCGGCCGATCCACTTCAGTGACGTCACCAGCGGGTCGCTACCGGTTCGGGCGATCCAGTCCGAACCGGGAGGAACCCACCCCTGGTTTAGGGGAGATTTCCTCTTGAGGCAATAAATCCAAATGCTCCGTGCCTCTCCAGGTACCACCATATCCCATTTGCTTTGGATAGGGGCCATAGTCCTCAACTTACAACAGTTCCTTTAGTGACCCTCCAAAGTTACAAAGGCACTGAAAAAAGCGACCTATGACTGTTTTTCACAGTGACGACCTTTGTACCATCCCCAGGGTCACATGATCGAAATTCAGATGCTTGGCAGCTGGTTCGTATTTATGACAGTGGCAGTGTGCCGGGGGTCACATGATGCCCTTTTGCGACCTTCTGACAAGCAAAGTCAATGGGGAAGACAGATTCACTTAACAACCGGGTTACTAACTTTATCAACTGCAGTGATCCTCTTAACAACGGAGGCAAGAAAGGTCGTAAAATGGGGCAAAACTCACTTAACAAATGTCTCACTTAGCAACAGGAATTTGGGGCTCTGCTGTGGTCATAAGTCGAGGACTGCCTGCATTTCTCTCTTGCCCTGCTTGGGCAACAGATATGGCTGGTCTGCTGATGGCGAAGGAAAGATAGACCATCATTGACGAAATTCTTTGCTTAATGGAGGTGTTTGAAGAAGGAAAGGAGTGAAGTTTGTCAGGGGCCCATTGGGGAAATGGGTGGGTTCTGTAGAAAGTTGCTTGGTGCTCCCTGCAGATCTGGAGCGTGGTACCGTGAAGAATCTCATTGGGATCCTTCAGCAAAGGAACTGCTGTGGAAAATAAATTATCTGCAGCCAGAAGGTGGATTCGTACAGTGCATCAAGGTCTCATTTGCTTAAACCATGATTTATTGAACAAGCCACCATTGTCTGGATTAACATAGTGCCGCTTTACAAAACCCTAGTAAGACCACACCTGGAATGCTGCAACCAATTTTGGTTGCCATACTAACAAAAAAGATGTTGAGACTTTGGAAAAAGTTCAGAGAAGAGCAACTAAGATGATCAAAGGCCTGGAGACTAAAACATACGAAGAACGGCTGCAGGATTTGGGTTTGGCTAGTCTAGAGAAAAGAAGAATTAGGGGTGACGTGATAGCAGTATTCCAGTGTTGGAGGGGCTGCCAGAAAGAAGAGGGGGGTCAAATTATTCTCCAAAGCACCAGAGGGCAGGACAAGAAGCAATGGATGGACACTAATCAAAGAGAGAAGCAACCTGGAATTAAGGAGAAACTTCCTAATAGTAAGGACAATTAACCAGTGGAACAGCTTGCCTTCAGAAATCATCGGCACTCCATCACTGGAGGTTTTTAAGAAGAGACTAGACAGTCACTTATCTGAGATTGTATAGGTTCTCCTGCTTGGGCAGGGGGCTGGACTAGAAGACCTCCAAGGTCCCTTCCAGCTCTATTCTATTCATTCATATTGAGCTAAACCATAAACCAAGGCTTACAAACCACACTTACAAAAAACTCTGGTTGTCTAAATAAAACTGTTTCTTGAAATCGTGCAGAATAAGAGACTGAAAAAAATGTGTTGTGTTCGTGGTCTCACTGTGCAGCCCAGTGAAGCTTGAATAAAATGGTTTCCAGTCCCTTTTTTTACAAGTGGAGAAATTGAAACGGAGATGAAATTTTGCTTGAAAGCACAAATTGGCTGAATTCACAAAAAATCTCTTAACCAGGTTCCGTAAAAACAGATGCCTGCAATGCAAATTTTGATCTCGATTGTGGTGGTTTAGTTGAGGACTACCTGTACTGTAAGAATCTTTTCCACGCCTCTCCTCATTTATTAAAGCACCTTTCTGCTAATTTTGGGAATACCTTCCTGGAGAGGCATTCTTGATGCCAACTTGATTCGATTCTAATTAATCAAACGGCTCGTATTGGCTTCAATCTGTTGGCTTCATCAGATGCCAACTTTTTAGCTTGCATTTAGATGGGAATAGCAGGGGTGCAATTCGATTGGAAAGTCAAAAAAGATATTCTTCTGGAAATAGGCTTTGGCAAACCATTTCTGTAAATCTACCAAGGAAGCCATCGTGTCCATGCCTGGCATTAAGCTATTTCAATTTAAAAAAAAAATCCCCAAAATGTGGGTTTGAAATGGCGTGAGCTTCTGCAGTGCTGTTGACACTCTGGATCGTGAATGTGGTTGTTTGTTCTAAACTTTCTACATGCCTGGATTGGCCCCAGCTACTGTTTCTCCCGTTGCCAAAAAGTTTTCCCCTGTCAAGGACCTCTGTGAAAGGGTGGATAAGAAAGAGGTTAAAGTGGTGTCCTCTAACTGGCCATGTATCTACCCTGTTGCTATGTGCCTCCTCTAGGAGGGCTTGTACTGAACCCCGGCGTCACTTGGGGGCTGCATGTCACAGGGACTGAGAAGGGGGAATATTTATAACTCCAACATCTTGCCAGGTTTGATATATTTAGACAGCCCGCTGGCCAATAACAAATCAGATGCAGAGGGGCTCTAGAGCAGGGCTTCTAGCTACTGTTTGCTTCCTTCAGAGCTTTCCTTACCACGTCTTTCCATTCCAATAACTCATGAAGAAATAAAGTAAGAACCATGGGCCAACAAAGAGAGAAAATCCATTCCTTGTCCTCAAAGTTATTTGACTCTTTGGGTCAAGTCTTTAAGAAAACGCTCGGTTCAGCTTGGAAGCTAAGCAGGGTCGAGCTTAGTTAGGGTTTGAATGGGAGGCTGCCAGGCAGTTAAAGAGTTGTTGGCTAGACTGGGAAGTTCAAAGGAGGCCTGGAAAGAAGGCAACAGGCAAACACTTTTTCAACTCATTGCCAAGGAAGCTGCATGGATGCGTCCGTGAAATCGCTGAGAGACAAGCTTGACTCGAAGGAGACTATAACTAGCATTAAAAAACAATAAGTTAGCACTGCTTTGGTTTTCAGGGAAGACCTTTGGGGCCCTGAAGTGTTTTTGGAAATTTAGTGGTAGAAGTTGGCTTTCCATTTTTTTTAATAGGCCAGGGAAGTCAAGGAAGCAGGGCACCAGCCTTGTGATCTCAGTCCTTCCATCTTGGCCATCCTCATGGTGCCTGAAGATCTGCATCCCTCAGCTTTTCTGCACTGTTTTCTATTCTGCACTCGATTTTTTTGCAAAATGCTTATACGATGCTCAGTTTCCACCTTCCTGGAAATTCCTTCTTAACACAGTAGAACAACAGAATAACAACAGAATTAGAAGGGACCTTGGAGGTCTTCTAGTCGAACGCCATGCTCAGGCAGAAAACCTTAAACCATTTCAGACAAATGGTTATTCAATCTCTTCTTAAAAACTTCCAGTGTTGGAGCATTTACAACTTCTTGGAGGCAAGTTGTTCCGCTGATTAATTGTTCTCACTATCAGGAAATTTCTCCTTAGTTCTAAGTTGCTTCTCTCCTTGATTAGTTTCTACCCATTGCTTCTTGTCCTGCCTTCAGGGGCTTTGGAGAATAGCTTGACTCCCTCTTCTTTGTGGCAGCCCCTCAAATATTAGAACACTGCTATCATGTTACCCCTAGTCCTTCTTTTCATCAAACTAGACATACCCAGTTCCAGCAACCGTTCTTTGTATAGTTTAGCCTCCAGTCCCCTAATCATCTTTGTTACTCTTCTCTGGAGTCTTTCTAGAGTCTCAACATCTTCCTCCAAGCCTTCTCTTTCACAAAGATTGCTTATGCATGATCCTTTCTGACCTCGGTGGAAGTGAAGCCCATATCTAACCATGCTTTCGTGCGTATTTCTTCTCTCATTTTTTTTCTTTGTTGTCTCTCCCGCCCACTGCTGAATGTGGATCGCAAGCTCCTTCCTGCATGTCTTTCTCTTAAGTTGGCAAAGTGTGTTGATGGTTTTATAGACAAAGGGACATAACCAGGGGTGAAATCCAACAGGTTCTGACAGGTTCTGGAGAACCAGTAGCGGAAATTTTGAATAGTTTGGAGAACCGGCAAATACCACCTCTGGCTGGCCCCAGGAGTGGGGAGGGAATGGGGATTTTGCAGTATCCTTCCCCTGCCACGCCCACCAAGCCACACCCACAGAACCGGTAGTAAAAAAAATTGGATTTCACCACTGGGCATAACTGAGTTCTCATTTGTACTGTGCAAAAGCCTGATCTCGTGGACATATTTTTTTTAATTTTAGGTTTTTTATCCTGCCTTTATTATTATTATAAATATCTCAAGTGGCAAACGTACCTAATGCTCCTTCTGCTTCCTATTTTCCCTAAAACAATAACCTGTAATGTGAGTTGGCCTGAGAGAGTGGGACTGACCCGAAATTACCAAGCCGGCTTTTGTACATAAGGCAGAACTGGAACTCATGTCTCCTGTTTTCTAGCCTGGTGCCTTAACCACTAGATCAAACAGATAACCCACCATGATTTGTTCCTCTTATAACCAGTTCCAGCTTGGCCCAGCAGATTTTGTAGTACAGATTAGCTTTCTCCCAAGTTGCTGCCTTCCAGATGTGCTGGATTTCAGCTCCTGCAATCCCAATTCAGTACAGACCAGGTTGGGGGAGGCTGTTGTATAACATCAGACTAATAATGCTGGTTACTCACGGTTAATAATGGCTAAACTTACACCTTGGCTCTGTTCTCCCAGGATACTTAACCAGGTTATTTACAAACCTAGCAGCTTGGGTCTGCACGGCACCATAAACATGGTTAGGGCAGGGGTGAAATTCAAAATTTCCCCCTACGGGTTCTGTGGGCGTGGCTTGGTGGGCGTGGCAGGGGAAGGATACTGCAAAATCCCCATTTCCTCCACACTCCTGGGGGAAGGATATTGCAAAATCTCCATTCCCAACCCACTCTGGGGCCAGCCAGAGGTGGTATTTGCTGGTTCTCCAAACTGCTCAAAATTTCCGCTACCGGTTCTCCAGAACCTGTCAGAACCTGCTGAATTTCACCCCTGGGTTAGGGGTTTTTGGGTGGCTTAATGTGTGTTGCACATTCAAGCTGGTAGAAACCTGGGAAATGTGTAACTTAATAAACAGGCCAAGCATGCTGTGTGCTTATAATCCTTTTGTTAAATTTCCTCACCCTTTTGTGCCATTCGAAGTGGTCAAGTTTCCCAGCCGCAAAGCTTTGATTTGTTCCTGCAAATATGTGTTTATTAAAAAAAAAAAGAGTAGCCTTGGCAGAGCACGGTGAGGAGGGTGGCTTATTTCCCTTCCCTTGGCTTGGATCATGGCTTGGTCACAATGTCCTCTCTTCCAAGCTGTAGGTAGTTGCCAGTGGTCAACTGATACCCTTTGGTGGCATCACCTCAGAGGGGCCAGTCTTTACGGCAACTATAGATAATCCTTGGCCCCTGTGGGTGCTATGTAAATGCAAAATGTGTACAAGAGGAATGGTAAATTGCAATTAGGTCCTTAGATCTCTATGAAGCAAAAGAGAAAGATGGAAAAACCCTCCCTCCCTCCCTCCCTCCCTTCCTTCCTTCCTTCCTTCCTTCCTTCCTTCCTTCCTTTCCTTCCTTCCTTCCTTCCTT
>QLTV01000817.1:393982-413241 GCA_003457575.1 Thermophis baileyi
TCAGAAACAATTAAAACCCTATATGGCTGACACCTAAATACCAACAGGACAGTCTATTTCAAATGGATCGAACCAGTCCAATTTGTGATGTTGGGTAGGGATGCTTAGTATTCCTCCACCATGTGAGAGCTGGAAAAATACAAGAATTTTCTGTTTTTTCATCTATAATGCCTACCCTCAAGAGCAGCTTCCCACATAGAATCTGAATGGCTCCTCCACTGCTCACTTTCATAAAAACTTCAAAACAGTTATTAGAAGAGCATTTAATTAAGACCTTCTATCTTCTGTCATCAGTTTGCCTATTATTATTTTTTATAGTATTTTATGGTTTGATAATTTTAGAAATGATGATTTTTGCATGATTTCTATATGATTATTATCATCTTTATTTTGCCTTACTCTACACTATCCTGAGTCTATATCAGGGGTGGGCTGCTGGCGGTTCGCAGGGGTTTGGGAGAACCTCTAACTAAGATTCTGTGCAGTTCAGAGAACCCCCAAATCCCACTTCTGGCTGTCCCTGTCCACCCTATCCCACCCCTCCCAGGAGTACCCACACGCCTGTTTTGGATGCCAGGTAAGTGCAGGGCGTGCGTGGAGGCTTGGGGAGGGCGAAAAACGGGCCTACTGGAAGTTTGGGAAGGCCGGAAATGGGCCCGTTTCCAGCCTCCAGAGGGCCTCCGGAACCTGGGGAGGCCGTTTTCGCCCTCCTGAAGGCTTGAGGAAAGCCTCCGGAGCCTGGGGAGGGCAAAAATGCTGGGGCTCATTTATGGTCGTAAGACAAGGACTATCTGTATATTTTCAAGCAAAATAGATTTACCATCACATTTTTAATAATGATTTTTTTTTTATCCTGTGCCTTTTGATTGGGAATCTGCAGGCTTTGGAGAGACACCTAATGCTTTATTTTTCTGTTGCTTTTGAACATTGTAATGAAGCCACTTGAACAATTAAAACAATGGATTTTTATAGCAATAGCAATAGCACTTAGACTTATATACCGCTTCATAGTGCTTTACAGCCCTCTCTAAGCGGTTTACAGAGTCAGCATATTGCCCCCAACAATCTGGGTCCTCATTTTACCCACCTCAGAAGGATGGAAGGCTGAGTCAACCTTGAGCCGGTGAGATTTGAACCGCCGAACTGCAGCTAGCAGTCAGCTGAAGTAGCCTGCAGTGCTGCACTCTAACCACTGCGCCACCTCGGCTCACTGTACTTATGCAGTACAGACAGGGGTGGGCTGCTGGGGGTTCACAGGGGTTCGGGAGAACCACTAGCTAAGATTCTGTGCAGTTCGGAGAACCCCCAAATCCCACTCCTGGCTGGCTCCACCCACCCCGCCCCGACCCACCCCACCCCTCCCAGGAGTCTCCACGTGGCCTGTTTTGGATGCCAGGTAAGTGCAGGGCGTGCGTGGAGGCTTGGGGAGGGCGAAAAACGGGCCTACTGGAAGTTTGGGAAGGCCGGAAATGGGCCCGTTTCCAGCCTCCAGAGGGCCTCCGGAACCTGGGGAGGCCGTTTTCGCCCTCCTGAAGGCTTGAGGAAAGCCTCCGGAGCCTGGGGAGGGCAAAAATGCCCCCCCCCTCCCGTGGTGCAGGAGGCCAACTAGGCCACGCCAACCATGGCCACGCCCACCCAGCAACCGGGCAGAGAACCCCTTGCTAAAAATTTTGAAGCCCACCCCTGAGTACAGATAGTCCTTAACTTACAACAGAAAATCCAGAAGTCTTGAAATAGCTTTCAGAGACTAATGCAGATAAAAATATCAAGGATTTTCAATTACTGCAGTAATTGACAACTTTAATATGTACTTGTTTATTGAGTCTGTGATGAATTTTTTAAGCTAGAGCATAGAAAATTCACTAGAGGGCCAAATAAGTATGTAAAGTTCATTAATCACCGTTCAACGTTACGTCATTGAAAAAAAGAGACTTATGACCAATTTTTCACATTTACAACCGTTGCAGCATCCCCACGGTCATGTGATCAAAATCCAGATGCTTGGCAATGGACTCATACTTAATTATGGTTGCAGTGTCCCAGGGTCATGTGATCTCCTTTTGCGACCTTCTATCAAGAAAAGTCAATGGGGAAGCCAGATTCACTTAACAAACATTCTCCTAACCTAACCTAAGGGCAGTGATTCACTTAACAATTATGGCCAGTAAGGTCATAAAATGGGGCAAAACTCACTTAACAAATGTCTCACTTAGCAACAGAAATTTCGGACTCAGTTGAGGTCGTAAGTCAAGGACTACCTGTAACGAGTGAGAAATACTGAGGTTTCAGTTTACTTTTTCCAGTTTGAGCTCTCAGCTTAAGGTCAAAAAGTGTGGATCTCAAGGGCAGGAGTTCACATGCTCTGTGGGAAAAGCTTATTCAGTTGCTTTATATTTTTAGATGAATATAAAAATATATTTGCTGGTACATGAACTTTTTAAAAAAAAAAAAAAAAGCCTGAGAAACAGAGTTGATTCTTTCCTTTTAAAATTTCTTTCTTTCTCTTTTTCTTTGCTGGGAACTCAGATTTGTAGGGAGAAGTTTTAGTTCAGAGCCCAAACACAGTATTCCTGTTGATGGGGTTGTAATTGGGCTGGATGGCCTCCCGCTGCAAATGCGACGTTGCAACTCCAGTTGTCCCCTGACCACCAGGGTTAGAAAACTATTTTGTTGTGGTTGTGGTTCACGGAGAGAATATGTTGCAACTTTTGTTCCCCCCCCCCCCGCAAATCCCTTTTGTTTTTCCATAAAAGCACCCTAGACCATACGATGCCTGGGGTACTTGCCAGCTCAGCTTGTGTGCGAAGTTGGGCTGCTTTTGATTTCAACAATGCTGATCACACACACACACACACACACACACACACACACACACACCTCCCCATATGTCCTGACTAAGCATGGTCTGTAGGCATTTGCAATCTGGAAATTGCCTGGTGGGCAACAGCTGGCAGAAGGGAGGCTGGTTGCCACATCCCTGAACACCGTGGAGACAGGTTATCGTCTGCAAACATTGCAGAACGTTTTTTCCGCACTGTAAACATTTCACTGCCATAGTAACTGGCCTTTGTCCTCCCTCCAGGGCCAGCTGGGTCATTTCAGAATGTGAAATAGTGGGCCCAGCACCAGCTGTTCCAAGCTTGCTTTGCTCTCCTCCCCGCTCTGTTTCCTTTCCACCTGGCTGTTCTGGTCTCCCCCCCCCCCCCCCGCCCGCCTTCTCCATGCAGAATGCTTTCCTCTCCAGCTGTTCCAGCGGCTGCTGTCTCATCCTCCACCTTCGGCCCTATCTTGTCCATCTTTTCTTCAAAAATACATTGCGATGGGTTAGATATGCCTTTATAGCACTAGCAGTAGCACTTAGAGTTATATACCGCTTTACAGTGTTTTTACAGCCCTCTCTAAGCGGTTTACGGAGTCAGCATATTGCCCCCAACAATCTGGGTCCTCATTTTACCTACCTCAGAAGGATGGAAGGCTGAGTCAACCTTGAGCCTGGTGAGATTCGAACTGCCAAATTGCAGGCAGCCGGCAGTCAGCAGAAGTAGCCTGCAGTACTGCACTCTAACCACTGCACCACCATGGCTTATTTTGGAATGTCGCTCCTTTGCAGACTCCCATTTTTAAAATCTCAAATGCTCCCCTCCCCCTTCTAACTTTACTTTTGCTGACTTATTTTTTGATGTTTTGATTGTTGCTGTTGACAGCTGCAGTTGGGACTTGGCAAAGCTCCTGTGTTGAGCAGGAGAATTAAGAGGTCCCAGCACCCCGTGGTGTGTTTTCTTGTCCTGACAGTGCAGTGATTTGAGGAGAGAGGTTATCTGTTGAGTTTGGGGTGATTGCTTCAGCTGAGATGCTAAAGGCCCAGAGACAGAAAAGTCATAATCCTATGGTACCGTAATTCTTGATTTTCAGCTGTAATTGAGCCTGGAATTACAATCGTCTTTGCGGTCATAAATCAAGGCGTTATGTGACCTGACTGGATTTTTCAACATTTTTTGTTTTGTTCATTAAACAAATCAATTTTCCCCAATGGGCGTTTTTTTGCTGGAAACTGGAGGAAAATGCCAGAAATATCGTAAATGATGATCACGTGACAGTGGGATGTTTCAAATGGCTGTAAAGTTAAACTGGTTGCCAAATGCCCAATGTGTGATTATATGACTGTGGGGGAAGGGGGAATGTTTGCAGTTGTCATAACATTGAAAATGGATCATAGTTAGCTCTCAGAGGGTCATTAGCACTATAGCAATAGCACTTAGACTTATATACCGCTTTACAGTGCTTTACAGCCCTCTCTAAGTGGTTTACAGAGTCAGCATCTTGCCCCCAACAATCTGGGTCCTCATTTTACCTACCTCAGAAGGATGGAAGGCTGAGTCAACCTTGAGCCTGGTGAGATTTGAACTGCCAAATTGCAGGCAGCCGGCAGTCAGCAGAAGTAGCCTGCAGTACTGCATTCTAACCACTGCGCCACCACGGCTCATAAAGTGACTGGATGTAAATCAAGGATTACCTTATTGATTGCAGTTGTTTGGAATATGCAAGAAAAGAGCCACTTTGCATGAGTTTGCATGCCTAGGGGCTAGTACAGGTAGTCCTCGACTTACGATCACAATTGAACCCAATATTTCCATTGCTAAGTGAAACAGTTAAGTGAATTTTGTACCATTTTATGACCTTTCCTGGCACAGTTACTAAGTGAATCACTGCACTGGTTACATTAGCAACAGGGTTGTTAAGTGAACCTGGCTCCCGCATTGACTTGGCTGGTCAGAAGATTGCAAAAGGGGATCACATGATCCTGGGACACTGCAACCTTCATAAATAGTCAGTTGCCAAGCATCTGAATTTTGATCACGTGACTATGGGGAAGCTGCAATGGATATAAGTGTGAAAAAAGGTCATAAGTCACTTTTTTCAGTGACTTTGTAACTTTGAACGGTCACTAAATGGCTTGTAAGTCGAGGACTACCTGTACGGTCTAGTGATTGAGGCATCAAACTAGAAAGCAGGACAGTTCAAGTCCTAGAAATATTCAACCTAGAAATAAGGAGAAATTTTCTGACAGTGAGAGCAATCAACCCATGGAACAGAAGTTGCCTTCGGAAGTTGTGGGAGCTTCATCGCTGGAAGCTTTCAAGAAGAGACTGGACAGCTATATGTCAGAAATGGTATAGGGCTGTGATGGCGAACCTATGGCACAACTGCCAGAGGTGGCACACAGAGCCCTCTCTGCTGGCATGCGCGCCGTTGCCCCAGGTCAGATCTCCGTGGTGTTTCTTTCGTGAGCTTCTGTTTCCCTGCAAACGATGAAACAGAATTTCACAAAATAAAAAGATCTTACCTCTTGCCGCGCTGCCGGTGTTGGGATGCCCCGCCTTCCACCGGCCAGCTGGTCTTTGGGTCTCTGCTGCGCATGCACGGATGTCCACGCATGTACACGCGTGCACCTTTCAGTTTGGGCATGAGCGCGCATCAGGGGTGAAATGCTCCCGGTTCGCTCGTACCTGTCAGTCGCCGTAGAGCCGGTCGCCAAGGTAGTGTGAGGCGCCGCCCACCCGCCCAGACGCCGCCATTTGGGTTCTTTTACCCTCTGCGCATGTGCAAAGCATTCTGTGCATTCGCAGAGGGTAAAAGAACTCAAATGGCGGCGTCCAGGCGGGTGGGCGGCGCCTCACACTACCTTGGCAACCGGCTCTACGGCGACCGACAGGTACGAGCGCGCATGCAGTTTGAGCACTCGGTGTCTAAAAGGTTTGCCATCACTGGTATAGGGTTTCCTGCTTGAGAAGAGGGTTGGACTAGATGACCTACAAGGTTCCTTCCAACTATCTTAATCTGTTAAGGATCCTGCCTTAGCTGTGAAAGCCACCTGGATGACCTTGGGCCAGTCACTCTCTCTCTCAGTCCAAGCCACCTCACAGGGTGGTTGTGGGGGAAAATAGGGCAGGGAAGGTCTGGGATATGTTATTATTTGTAAAAATAATAAAGGCGGGATACCAATAAATAAGAAAAAGGAGGGGGCTAAATGAAGAGTGGAAGTGCTCCTGAAGAGGTCCATCACAGCAGGAACATTGGCGGGAGAATTAGGGGTAGAAAGGAACGGTTTGTGACTTGGTTTTTAGAAAGGATGCTTCATGTGACAGATCTTTCGTCCCCTTATTTTAGGCGTGGGTGAGATCTGAGGAACAGCTCACGGATGTCTTAGTCAAATATGATCAGATGGGAACTGTAGTTCAGCAACATCTGGCTTTCCACCCAGACATAAGGACGGAACAATTTGCTATTTCCAAAGTGGGAACCTGCCATTTCCTAGAAAGCAAAACCAAAACCACAGAATATGGATTGAGTGTTTCACTGTTGGGTTACATGCTCCAACTCCACTGCTTTCTTCCATCCAGGAACCTGACCGTCCTTTTTGTATTTTATCTCCTCTCATCTTGTAGACATGTGGCTCCTGCTTCCTCTTTGTGGGATCTTCATAGCAAACTCAGCGGCAGGTAAGGTCAAGTCTGGTCTTCGAGGACTTACGACAGACAGTAAGAATGCTGCCCTTCAGAAACACACATACACACACAAACAAGCCCATCCCACTGTAATCCTGCCTAGCGCAAAAACAATGAGACATAAAATTGTCATAATCTGAGTCCTGGATTGGCTGGGTTTTTCTAAATCCACCTTCTGTAACTTCATACAGGTAATCCTTGATTTACAACAGTTCACTTGGTGACTTTTCGAAGTTACAACGGCACTGAAAAAAGTGACTTATGACCATTTTTTCATACTTATGACCGTTGCAACATCCCCATGGGCACGTGATTTACATTCGGATAGCAATAGCAATATCACTTATATAGTGCTTAAATTACAGCTCTCTCTAAGCGGTTTAAAGAGTCAGTTTTATTGCCCCCAACAATCTGGGACCTCATTTTTCCCATCTCGGAAGGATGGAAGGCTGCAAGGCTGCGTCAACTTTGAGCCAATGAGGATCGAACTGCCGAACTGCAGGCAGCCGGCAGTCAGCAGAAGTAGCCTGCAGGACTGCATTCTAACCACTGCACCACCATGGTGAGTTTTCAAGCTCACCACGGATGCTTGACAACTGACTCACATTTATGACGGTTGCAGTGTCCGGAGGGTCATGGGATCCCTTTTTGCGACCTTCTGACCAGGAAAGTCAATGGGGAAGCCAGGTTCACTTAACAACCGTGTTACTGATTTAACAACTGCAGTGATTCACTTAACAACTATGGCAAGAAAAGTCGTAAAGTGGGGCAAAACTCACTTAATAAATGTCTCACTTTAGCAACATAACTTTTGGGCTCAATTGTGGTAGTAAGATGAGGACTATCTGTACTTTTTGGAGATTAAGATACAAAGAATGTCCTAAATGAGCCACGGTGGCGCAGTGGTTAGAGTGCAGCACTGCAGGCTACTTCTGCTGACTGCCGGCTGCCTGCAATTTGGCAGTTCGAATCTCACCAGGCTCAAGGTTGACTCAGCCTTCCATCTTTCCGAGGTGGATAAAATGAGGACCCAGATTGTTGGGGGCAATACTGCATGCTGACTCTGTAAACCGCTTAGAGAGGGCTGTAAAGCACTGTAAAGTGGTATATAAGTCTAAATGCTATTCCTTCCTTCCTTCCTTCCTTCCTTCCTTCCTTCTAGAATGCAGTATTGCAGGCTGACTCTGCTCATTGCCAGCAGTTCGATCCTGACCGGCTCAAGGTTGACTCAGCCTTCCAACCTTCTGAAGTGGGTAAAATGAAGACCCAGATTGTTGGGGGCAATATGCTGACTCTGTATACTGCTTAGAGAGGGCTGTAAAAGCACTGTGAAGCGGTATGTAAGTCTAAGTGCTATTGCTAAGTGCAATTGCTATACCAAAGCTTCTTAGCAATTCCCCACTCCAAGGGATGCATATTATATTTTGAAAATTAGTTCTAGTCAATACCCCATTGCCTGTGCTGCTGTGCTTTTAAATTGTTGGCTGTCCAATACAACTCAAGGTGACACAAAAATGACCAAATTGTGCCTTGTTGTCAAACCTTGTGAGACAAACCATGACCTTTTGAACTCGAGTCCAGACATTGGAGGCAGATATGGAAGTCCCGTGGTTTGTGTTGCAAAGCAGAGTGTTCTCCCATGGACCCATGGACCTTCCGACCCCTTATTCATAGATAACCTGTCTGGCTGAGGTTTTGAGAATTGAAATTCAAAAACTCTTGTAGAATATTGATCTGATCTTTAAGGGAAGCCAGGATATATATTTTTTTTCTATGAGTAAATTTAATCTTATACCAGTGGTGGGTTGCTGCCGGTTCGGACTGCTTCTCCAGTACCAGTGGCGGAAATTTCCCCCCCGCTCACCAAACCGGCAGCGATGGCATGCTGGCCACGCCCCCGAACAAGTTCTCCAGTCGTTGCTCCTTGAAAGCAGCTTGCAAAGAACCCTCTGCGCATGCGCAGAGGGTCATTTGCATGACGTAATGGGGGCACGCGCATGAGTGAAGCGAGCGCGTATGCGCAAAACGTGCACTTCCGACGCGATGCGAACCGGTAGGGAAGGTAAGTAGAACCCACCCCTGTCTTATACAGTATCTTGAAAAATCTCGTCCACTTTTGAGGTTAGGATTATTTATTACCTGTATAATATTAACGATGGTGAAAGAGTTGGTGACATTGGAAGTGAGTTTCTGACTCCCCATTGAGACATGATGGTTGTAATTTTGAAAGTTCAGTTGCATTTTATTCACTATAATAAAGTGAACAAAATACACACACTGAATGGCTAGGATTACACTTCATGCTAAGCCATGGTTTTTTAGGTTATAATTACAATGCATTACAGAGCTTAGTTCACAATATGTTCTAGTCAGTATATTCAACTTTGTCAAGAAGAATAGAATAGAATAGAATAGAATAGAATAGAATAGAGAATAGAATAGAATAGAATAGAATAGAATAGAATAGAATAGAATAGAATAGAATAGAATAGAATAGAATAGAATAGAATAGAATAGAATAACAGAGTTGGAAGGGACCTTGGAGGTCTTCTAGTCCAACCCCCTGCTTAGGCAGGAAACCCTATACCATTTCAGACAAACGGTTATCCAATTTCTTCTTAAAAACTTGCAGTGTTGGAGCATTTACAACTTCTGGAATGTGTAGACTTCAGTTTCAAGATGTGTAGACTTCAATTCCCAGGATGCCCTGCTAACATGATTGTTGCTAAGAATTCTGGGAACTGAGAAGCACACATTTAGAACCAGTGGAAAAGAATATCTGTAGCTCAAGGTTGAACTGTGGAGCCCTCTGTGCTCTCTGAGTTTGGTGGTTTGCTTGCAGATGTTTCATTACCCATTAAGGTAACATCTTCAGTTTAGAAGAAGACAAAGTTGGGAAATCCACTGCTAATCCAACCAAACTCTTACAAATTAGATCAATAAGTTAAATCCAGTCACTGAGCCAGACATGTACATTAAAACGATGCTGGGAGTTAAAACCGATTTATCCAGAATTAGTTGCATCCCAGCTATCATAAAAGGGGCTGAACAGACCTACATATCAATAAAACAAGCATGAGATCTCGATTAAAGTATTCATTTATTTACAGCGGCTGACTTCAGTACTGCTTTTGACTTCCCTTAGTTAGAACAGAGGGGGAAGAACTCCGGGTGTTCACCAGCCTTCTCTATTCTTCGGTGGCGAGACATTTGTTTCTGATGAATAAGTCAGTGGAACATATGAAAAGGCAATGTACATGAAAGTGGTACCTGTTCTTCAGCTTTGAAACAGTTGAAAAGAAAAATGTCTTAAGAACAGCAATCAGTTGTAAAATAATAAAATATATCAGCCCACAGTGTGAGGGGAGAAAAACAGCAATAGCACTTATATACCACTTTACAATGCTTTACAGCCTTCACTAAGCGGTTTACAGAGTCAGCATCTTCCCAGGGGTGGGATTCAGCCGGTTCGGACCGGTTCAGGCGAACCGGATGTTAATTTTACATCTGGTTTGCCGAACCCGTAGTTGCAAGGACTGGCTGACCCCGCCCGCCCCGCCTCACCCCTCCCAGGAGTCTCCACACAGCCCATTTTGGATGCCAAGTAAGTGCAGGGCCTGCGCGGAGGCTCTGGGAGGGCGAAAAACGGGCCTACCGGAAGTACCGGAAGTCTGGAAATGGGCCCATTTCTGGCCTCCGGAGCCCGGGGGAGGCTGTTTTCGCCCTCCCAGAAGCTCGAGGAAAGCCTCTGGAGCCTGGGGAGGGTGAAAAACAGGCCTACCGGAAATACTGGAAGTCCGGAAATGGGCCCATTTCTGGCCTCCGGAGGGTCTCCGGAGCCCAGGGGAGGCCATTTTCGCCTTCCCGGAGGCTCGAGGAAAGACTCCGGAGCCTGGGGAGGGTGAAAACATCCCCCACATTGTGGGTGCAGGAAGCTGAGTAGGCCACGCCCCCATGGCCACGTCCACCCAGCAACCGGGCAGACAACTGGTTGCTAAAATTTTTCAATCCCACCCCTGATCTTGCCCCCAACAGTCTGAGTCCTCATTTTACCAACCTCGGAAGGATGAAAGGCTGAGTCAATCTTGAGCTGGTCAGGATCGAACTGCTGAACTGCTGGCAGTCAGCAGTGAGCAGAATTAGCCTGCAGTACTGCATTCTAACCACTGTGCCACCATGGCTCTTATATACATATAAATATAAACAGAAATGAAAAGATCTGAAACATATGGGCAAGATGAAGCTTTTAAAAATAAATAGGAAATGAATACAGATAGTCCTTGACTTATGACCACAATTGCATGAATAGATGTCCCGGTTTAAATGCTGACTATTATCCAACGATTTAAAACAGTGTTTCTCAACCTTGGCAACTTTAAGTTTAGTGGACTTCAACTCCCAGAATTCCTCAGCCACCCAGGCTGGCTAGGGAATTCTGGGAGTTGTAGTCCACATAACTTAAAGTTGCCAAGGATTGGGACACACTGATTTAAGAGGTGCGGCATGCAACATCAACTCTGCCAGTCTGGCAGTAGGAGAAAATGAAGAACATAATTGGGTGGGCTTGTGTAGAAAAAAAGTTTTAGTTCTTATAATATTTGCACATGGAGATTAGAGATTAAACATATGTCCTGCTGGGTTTCAAAGGAGCTAAAACAAATAAACTTCTTACTCTTTTTTTTTTCTAATCAAGATTAGAAAAATAGATAAGATTATTGTCATATTTTTTTTGCTGGTTGTCTTATCTATTTTTCTAATCTTGATGACAGCTCCCTCGCCTTAACTGGTTGGGGAGCACAGTTAAGGCTATCTCTAGGTCTTTCATAATTCATCTCCTGCTCTATGTTCATCTTTCAGAGTCCCCCAAGGATCAGCCTCATGACCCCTTCAATTATGGTAAGTTAATCATTCCTGAAAGCTTGTCTGGGGCCTTGGGAGCCAATGCAAATTGCTACAACCGGCAGAGTTAGGAAACAAAGCACAGGAAAAAGGAAAAAAAAAACCTCGAAAGGATTCCTCTGTTTTTATTTAATTTGGAAACAGGCAGATGATTCTGAGGGCCACAAATAATGCTTTAGATTGAAGGATCCCTTTTCTTTGGGCTTTCTTTGAAAAACTCCCACCTGACCTCTGCTTAAAAGCCAGTATTAGATCTTCGGATGCAAAATGTAAGGAAATGCTTTTGTGTTCCTTCCCCCTCCCTTCTTGCTTTGCGAAGTTAATAGGACAACAACGTAGAGGAAGAGAAGTGGGGAAAGATGTCCACAATAATTTGCTGATTTGGAACTGAAGTAGAACACCTCTGGAATCCACTTATTTTTATTTATTTATCCCGCTTTGTTATTTTATAAATAACACAAGGCAGTGAACATACCCGATACTCCTTCCTCCTCCTATTTTTCACACGACAACAACCCTGCGAAGTAGGTTGGGCTGAGGGAGAGGGACTGCACCCAGCTGCCTTTCATGCCTAAGGTGGGACTAGAATTCTCAGTCTCCTGGTGATTGGCTCAAAGTCACCCAACCAGCTTTCATGCTGAAGATGTGACTAGAATTCTCAGTCTCCTGGTGATTGGTTCAAAGTCACCCAACCAGCTTTCACGCTGAAGATGGGACTAGAATTCTCAGTTTCTTGGTGATTGGCTCAAAGTCACCCAGCTAGCTTTCCTGCCTAAGGCAGGACTAGAACTCATAGTCTCTTGGTTTCTAGGCCAGCACCTTAACTACTACACCATGCTGGCTCTCCATTTGCAGACAATCGCAACATAATAAAACCATGGTAACACATGTGCTCGACTTTGTCTCCATGGAGCTGTCTTCCTCTTGGCCACATCCATGAGGAAGGTGGCTTATGGCATCCTTGGCTATTATTTAGACACTAGCCAAAGAGAGCATTAAGAAGCATACTTAATGTCTGATTGTGGCCTTGAAAAGTCAGAACCCTCTTAAGCATACCGATGTGCTACGAATCTGTTGATGATATCCATTTTGCTCTCCAAATAGATGGAGACCTAACCCTAACCCTAAATGGATTTTTCCCCCAATGGGATTTCCCCATATATTTTACCAGGAAAAGAGATAGAGCGGCCTCAAAATGTAGTCACCCTCCTAAGCATAACAATGCACTATGAATCCATTGGCGATGTCCATTTTGCTCTCCCAATTCATGGGGACGTAATCCTAAGTGGATTTCCCCCCAATAGTATCTATGAAAGGTAGATAGAGCGGCCTCAAAAAGTAATGTCCCTCCTAAACATAACAATATATCACGAGTCTGTCGGTGATATCTATTTTGCTCTCCAAATTTATGCAGACCTAACCCTAACCCTAAGGCTAAGGGGTTGGGCAAGAGCTCATAAAGCAGGAAGGAGAGGGATCAGTGATGGAGATAAAATAGTTTCCTGCTGGCCCAGGGATGGGTGGACCACACTTCAACCCTTCCGTGGGTTTTAGGCCTGTAGAAATAGGGTTCTTTGTTCTAATTCTAGGCTACTTTCTATTCCTCGCATGACAAACTCTTTTTTTTCCCCCCACACCAGATTACTATTCGCTGAGAGTTGGAGGCTTGGTGTTTGCAGTTGTCCTGTTTCTGATGGGCATCATCATTATCTTTAGTGAGTAGCTGCCATCCAGTAGTTGCCCAGGAAGGGGGCTTAGTGGGTTGGGATCAGAACACCCTTGAAGTATACCGAGTGTGTTCATACATCATGGAAAGCACTGATGTGGTTTGGTTGAGTCTGACTTCTCTCTTGTCTCTGAACCTAACTATCGCACTGTGGGATCCAAGACTTATGCCTGTACCTGGACTCATTCATGGCCATTTGTAGCATCCCCCAGTCACATCACCTCACTTTATAACGGTTTTGCTGAAAATTAGCATGGACTTCTGGTTTTCAGGAAAACCACGGCCATAGCTGACCACTGGTTCACTTAACAAGTACAGCATTCCCTTAACAACCATGGTGGTTACTTTACAGCCACCTTGTTTACTTAATGACCACCACAAAAAAGGTCATAAAAATCAGGTCATTCACATTGTTGACCCAATTTATGACTATGATGAGATTACGACCGTGATGGGCAAGTCCTCATAACTTGAGGACTACCTGTACTCTGAAAAGGTGCTCCAGATTCCTACTATGGACTAGCAGAACTCTCTTCCTTGTGTCAGAGAATGGAAGTTGGAGAGCATTGTATTGGCATTATGGTCTGAGAGGCCTTCTCTGCTGCAGGCTCTCCTCCGTTCTGATTCAAAGCACCTGAAGGCAGGGTAAGAAATAACGGATGGAAAGTCATGAAGGAGAGAACCAACCTAGAAGTAAGGAGAAATATCCTGACAGTGAGAACAATTGAACAATTAATCAGTGGAACGACTTGCCTCCAGAAGTTGTGGGCGCTCCATCACTGGAGATTTTTAAGAGATTGGACAGACATTTGTCCAGAATGGTATAGGATCTCCTGCTTGAGCAGTGGGTTGGACTAGAAGACCTCCAAGGTCCTTTCAGAAGTTGTGGGCGCTCCATCACTGGAGATTTTTAAGAGATTGGACAGCCATTTGTCCAGAATGGTATAGAATCTCCTGCTTAAGCAGTGGGTTGCACTAGAAGACCTCCAAGGTCCTTTCAGAAGTTGTGGGCACTCCATCACTGGAGATTTTTAAGAGATTGGACAGACATTTGTCCAGAATGGTATAGGATCTCCTGCTTGAGCAGAGGATTGGACTAGAAGACCTCCAAGGTCCTGTCCAACATCTGTTATTCTGTTAAATAGTGCTTCTCACCAAAAAAAACCCTCATCCCTGCTCAGATTCTTTTGGGGTCCTTGCTCAACTCTTCTTCCTCTTTTTCTCTCCTAGGCCGGCACTGTCGTTGCAAGTTCAACCAGCAGCAAAGGTAAAAATCCTCTCATAAAGTTAATTTGGAGGGGATGTGGAACTGCAGTTATACGAGTTGTTTCAAATGGACGAAAAGGGACAGTATGAAAAAAAAAAGGGGGGGGAGCCAAATAGCATGATGTAGTTTTGCATGTTTTGCGATGTGGTTCAAATATCTTAATTATTTGGAGACCGTTGAAATGCCCTGCTTCTTCTTTATTCTCTTTTATTTCCATTTTCTTTTATCTCCCTGCTGGGGAAGAATCTGGCCAGCACAATGATTCATTCTCTGAATTAGTACGTCTGCTGATAATTGCTTTCTTTCTGGGATGCCGGGATTGGAAGTGGGGAGAGACGGGGCATTAGAAGGTTAACTTGTAAGCATGATGTCAATAATTACCCAATAAATGAGCTTTTAATTTTGACCCTTGTAGAAATATTCAGATGATACACCATAAAAGGGAGATTTGGAAGCGGTGGGGTGCTAGCAGCAAATAAGAGTTATGAAAATTGGGAAGAAAAGAGTACCACAGATTGTTTAAAGTCTAAAAAGAAGGACTGATTAATCAACTCCCTAGCTAACTTTGGTTGTCATATAAGCAATTGAATCTACAGCAGTTTTCTCACATCTGGTATCCTTCAGAGGTAATTGCGCTGTAATTGCAGATATTTTGGAGGGTACCAGATTGGGAAAAACTTGTAAGTGTCCAGGATGAACCACAATGATGTCCAGATATCTCAGTCAATCCAGAAATGATACAAATTCTGTCATTTGCACAGTGAAATTATAATGCATGGGACATTGCTTTGCCCTATTGTCCCTCCCACACAGATTTATTCATTCATTCATTTATTACATTGATATGCTACCCATCTCACTGTGCAAAGTGACTCTGGACAGATTACTGATTAAGATTTCATGGAAAGGCTACTGGAAAGGAACCGTGGTGGCGCAGTGATTAGAATGCAGTATTGCAGGTTAACTCTGCCCACTGCCAGAAGTTCAACCCTGACCAGCTCAAGGTTGATTCAATCTTCCATCCTTCCAAGATTGGTAAAATGAGGACCCAGATTGTTGGGGACAAGATGCTGACTCTGTAAACCGCTTAGAGAAGGTTGTAAAGCACTGTAAAGCGGTATATAAGTCTAAGTGCTATTGCTATTGTATGCAAAAAAAAAAAAAAAAACGAAAAAGGAAAAGGAAATATTTTCCAAGGGATGTAATTGATATTTTCCAATTCTTAAAACTGAAAGGTCTGGTTTACATGACAGGCAACCCACCTCTCCCCGCCTCCAGATACAGATAGTCCTCGTTTAGCGACCACAATTGGGCCTAGCAGCTCTATTGTTAAGTGATGTGCTCCTTAACATGTGCTTTCCTTTTTCCACTCCCCTGCCCTCTGTGGGATGCTCACCAAGAGGCTGGGGTAGCCATCCTAAAGCTGCCAAAACTACAGGTGGTCCTCAGTTCACAACAGTTCATTTAATGACCATTCGAAATTACAACAGCACTGAACAAAGTGACTTATGACCATTTTTCACACTTACGACCATTGTGGCATCCCCATGGTCATGTGATTAAAATTCAGATGGTTGAAAACTGACTCATATTTATGACAGTTGCAATGTCCCGGGGTCATGTGATCACCTTTCCTGACCTTCTGACAAGCAAAGTCAATAGGGAAACCAGATTCGCTTAACAACAATGTTACTAACGTAAGAACTACAGTGACTCACTTAACAAATGTGGCAAGAAAGTTCATAAAAAGGGGCAAAACTCCCTTAACAAATGTCTCACTCAGCAACAGAAATTTTGGGCTCAATTGTGGTCGCACATATTCTGTTTTGCCTCTTCACCATTCCCTTTCTCTTTGGAATGCTCACTTTGGCACTGGGATAATTAGTAAGAAGGGAATTAATGTTTGTATCTCCACTCATTGGAGAAAAGAGTAAGCCTGTACACAGTGAGGAATATATATTGTAAGCAATGTGGCAGCCCCAAGTATTCTAATCAAACAGCCAGATATATTCCTCATTGTGTGCTGGCATACTCTCTTGTAATCCCTTTTTCTCCAATCTCTCCACTTTGTAAGGGGCGGGGAGAAAAACAACAGGTCAGGCAGAGAATGTATCAAAGGAGAATATTTGTAGCTCAGGGTTGAAATGAGAGGTCCTTGGTGCTCTCCGAGCTTGCTTGTTTTCTTGCAGACGTTTCATTACCCAAACTAGGTAACATCATCAGTGCAGAATGTATACTGACTGTAATGGTGGTTGTGGGACAGGGACAGTATGAAGGTTGTAAATGCAAGCATTAGTCATAAAATTATTTTTTTAGCACTGTTGTAACTTTAATGGTACCTGAATGAGGCAGTCAGTAAATGAGGACTACATGTATTTAATCTGATTTCTTTTGATGGCAGTGCATAGCATGAAGAGCAAAATGGGCTGGTCAGTTTACAGTTCTCCAGTGGATGTTTCTCTTGTATGAATGAAGCACACGAACAACACGGTGCTTGGAGGGAGGGAAGGCAAGAATTCCCATTGCGGCATTTTAATGTTGTGTGCTGCACCCATTTTTGCACATTCAGATTTGACCTTATTTTATATACCATATTTTTCAGAGTATAAGACGCACCGGAGTATAAGATGCACATTAGTTTTTGGGGAGGGAAATGGGGGGGGGGAATTCTGCCTACCAGGTATTCATCTGGCTAGTCCTTAGTCTGGTCAGCTTCAGCACATTAGTTTGCTGGTTTTGAGCGTGCTTGCTTGCTTTTTATCCCCTGGTTGGGGATAAAAAACAGTTTCTAAAACACTTCACTTCTCTCTCTCTTCAGAGAGAGAAACAATGAGAAAAGCAGGCAAAGGGAAGATCGCTTCACTCGTTAGCACCTCATTAGGGCTGAAAAAAGGCTTCTAAAGCACAGAAGCTCAGCTGATTGTTGGAGGGAGCAGCAATGAAAAAAACAGGCAAAGTTAAGATCGCTTTGCTAGCAGATCACTAACTNTGTGGGCTCCTTTGCTCAGAATTATCCTGAGAGTAATTTCAGAAAACTGGACCAGGTGCAGAGAAGGTTAATCAGGAAGTTCAAGGAATTTAGACAACAATTTTGAGGAGATAAAGAAGACGCACCCAACTTTTCCCCCTTTTTTGGTGGGGGGGGGGGGGAAAGGTGCGTCTTATACTCCAAAAAATATGGTAGTTTATCATTACCTTTAGTATGCTGAATCGTTATTCCTTTTGGATGTCAGCAGGGGGCACTGTAGCATAGCTTTTATTTTTTTTAAAAAAAAAACCGCTTTCTATCCCTGTGCAAGTCCCGCACCCAGTGACATCATCCCTGAGCCGCCTGCATTGATAACTCTGCCTCTCTTTTCAGCCAGTACAATTCCCAGCACGTTGCATTCCAATGATTTATCAAGGCAAGATTTTCAGCCTTACTCTGGCTGAATACATGGCCCAAAAGAATACAGCGCAAGAGAGGAAAAATAAAGAACTCAACGTGCCAATTTCTAACATTACAAAGTCCTTCTGGTAACCGTTTGCAAGGGGCCAAATTTGATGTCCCAAAGGTGCTTCCCCCCCCCCCACCCAAGAGGCAACTGGACTTTCTGGTTTTTCTTCGAAGACGTTTCGCTTCTCATCCCAGAAGCTTCTTCAGCTCTGATAGTGCAATGGTTTACAACAGGGGTATCCAAGCTTGGCAACTTTTAAGACGCGTAGACTTCGACTCCCAGAATTCCTCTCATGCTGGCTGGGGAATTCTGGGAGTTGAAGTCCACAAATCTTAAACTTGCCAAGCTTGGACACCGGCCATTTTACAATCAGCTGAAACAGTTCCTTAAAAGGGGGAAAAAATATTGTAAAGATAGGAGCTGCGGAGCTTGTAGGGGTTTGTGGTGTACGGAATACATTGCAAGTTAATGCTCTAAACCCAGAGGTCTTCAAACTTGGCAACTTTAAGACTTGTGGACTTCAACTCCGAGGAGCCGAGGTGGCGCAGTGGTTAGAGTGCAGCACTGCAGGCTACTTCAAGCTGACTGCTAGCTGCAGTTCGGCGGTTCAAATCTTACCGGCTCAAGGTTGACTCAGCCTTCCATCCTTCTGAGGTGGGTAAAATGAGGACCCAGATTGTTGGGGGCAATATGCTAACTCTGTAAACCGCTTAGAGAGGGCTGTAAAGCACTATGAAGCAGTATGTAAGTCTAAGTGCTATTGCTAATTCTCCAGGCAGCATAGCTGGCTGGAGAATTCTGGGAGTCCACAATTCTGGGAGTCCACAAGTCTTAAAGTTGTCAAGTTTGGGGACCCCTGCTCTAAACCTGTTCTGCATGCAAAGAATTTTCACTGGCTGCTATGATGATACCGTAGCTCAAGAGATGGAAACCCAGTGTGACAGTGTGATGGTTTGGTTTTGTCCCCAGGACCGGAGAACCGGATGAAGAGGAAGGAACTCTGCGCAGCTCAATCCGGCGTAAGAGCCAACCTGTGGCTACATACACCCTCTGTTTCCCTTTTCTCCTGGAGAGAACTTTTCCTGGGCTAGGGAACTTTTTTAAAAATATTATTTTTTATATATTTATTTCAAAGGATTATTGCTGCCCAACTCTAATTTAAGCAAAGGGAACAAAAGAAAGAAAACTGAGCTTGCTTATAGAATAGGAATAGGAATAGGAATAGGAATAGGAATAGGAAGGATAGGATAGGATAGAATAGAATAGAATAGAATAGAATAGAATAGAATAGAATAGAATAGAATAGAATAGAATAGAATAGAATAGAATAGAATAGAATAGGAATAGGAATAGGAATAGGAATAGGAATAGGAAGGATAGGATAGGATAGGATAGGATAGAATAGAATAGAATAGAATAGAATA
>QLTV01000817.1:414388-438535 GCA_003457575.1 Thermophis baileyi
ATTTCGGCAGTTTGTCTTTAGAATAGAATAGAATAACAGAGTTAGAAGGGACCTTGGAGGTCTTCTAATCCAACCCCCTGCTTAGGCAGGAAACCCTATACCATTTCAGACAAATGGTTATCCAATCTCTTCTTAATATCATCATAGACCGGCATTAAGTTTGGTAATATGTAAGGAAATCTCTGATCTCTTAGATGTCCTTTAAAAGGATGATTAATTTGTGCGGTGTGCAGTTTTCAAACAAGGGGTACCTTTGGGGCAGCACGGAGCTGGGCAGTGGAAATTAGGAATCTTCTACAGATGATGAAATGGTTGCCTATTTATATTTGCTGCATCTGGCATTCTGAGCCAAGATGTTTTTTAAAACTGTTTGGGTATATCATGCCACAGACACCGGAGGAAACACACCGTCTTAGCTTAAACTGTGTTTGCTGAAGAAGAGAATAAATCACTTCAGGGAAAGGCCTTTTAAAAAAATCAGAGGTTTTTTTTTTAAAATTCTCACTAGGTTTATCCACAAGGATGAGATAGAAGACATCGGAACTGGTGAGTTGCTTGCGGATTAAATGAAAAAATGACCCTTGTGATCTAAACTTCATTTGATTCTCTTCACTCTTGTGGTTTTACCATCAATTGCCGCCTTCGTTGCTCTGTGCAAAATGCAACATTTAGTTCCCCTTTCTTTCCCTTTTATGTAATATCTAAAATGGTCTCAAGGACAGAGGACTTGTTCATGTAGATACTATATTGATTCTAAAAGGAAAGCTAGCTTTGTTTGGGTTTGGTTTGTTATAAATAACTTACCTGTTTGAAAAAGGAGGTGCATCTTGCTTTCTTGATAACATGACATTGGAGGCAGGCAATACCAGGTTTTTTTTCCCTGTCTAAATTTCCTATTTTGGGGGGTAGAAAAGATTGGCTTGTTTTAATTTTCAGGATTATTTTCTTTTGGACCTCTGTGGTAGGTATGCCATTTGATGACCTCAGCAATAATCAAGTAAAAATTAAGCATGCAACGGGGTTGAAGGGCCAAGCCCCTCAGTGGACACATTCCCACAATTGTGCCAAGGATTTAAACATGAAAAACCAGGATCTCACTGCAACTGCTTGATTGCCGCAACGATTCTCATTTTCAAAACTGGGTGAGGAATTGTACAAAAGGATCTGTGTGAGATGTGGGGAGCAGAGCCATCATCTACCACAGGGGCGTCAAACTCGCCTCGTCACGTTGTCGTCACGTGACGTATCGCAACTTTCCCCCCCTTCGCTAAAATAGGGGTGGGCGTGGCCAGCGTGTGACGCATTCGGGCTGCGGGCTGCGAGTTTGACACCCCTGATCTCCCAGGTGGAGAACTGGGTCTCATAGGCTCCATTTGGAGTCGCCTTTTTCAGCTGCAAACTGCCAAACTTTAAATTGTGTGCGTGCACATGCGAACCTGTCCAAAGTGACATTCTATTTGTTCCACGTGGGTCATGCTGGGACATGAAATGGAGGCCTCTGTCTAAGAGCCAGCCAGCGGAGAGTGGTAAAAATAAATAAAAGCAGGTTCAGGATGGATCGCAGTACTAAGCCAGGGGTCCCCAAACTTGGCAACTTTAAGACTTGTGGACTTCAACTCCCAGAATTCTCCAGCCAATTCTGGGAGTTGAAGTCCACAAGTCTTAAAGTTGCCAAGTTTGAAGACCTCTGCACTAAGCTGTGCACTGTTCTGGGTCTGAAGCAGGTAATTGTAAGAGAGCCAAGGTCGAAGCAATATAAGACCAGGAGTTCAAGCTGAAAAAGGACTGGTAGTTGAGCTGTCTGGTGTTTTGAATAAATCTGTAAAACAAGTGACTTGGAGGATAACTCCCAACACAAGACGGCATTCATAACTGTTAGGGATCTGTCTATTATCTAACTAGTTGGGTTGGCAATATATAAACCAACAATGTATGTTTGTGGTTTTAAAGCAAAATCACTGTATTGCATCATACTATATTCCGATTGGTTGGTTATGTTGCAAATGACCATAAGAGGGAGCTAGAGATTATAGTCTGTCTCTCTGACTATCTGACTCTCTGTCGCTCTCTGAGATTCCTTGTTGTATATTTACTGTGCTTATATTTTCGATATTATTGTTTACTGTGAATAACAAAGACGACCGGTAAGAAGACTTTGAAACTTGGACTGTTATTCTGACTATTTACTGGTTAAACGTGTATGACCTGGACTGTTTATTGGACTGTGCTATTTCGTAACATTACATTTTAACACAAATCAGTGTATCTATATGGTTGACTATTTATTCACAACTACTCTCATAAACGTTTTTCCATGTGCACATCCTTGTTTCTCAAGGGTTACTCTGCACATACCTTAACAATAACCATAATAAATTCATTATCTGGCTGGAACTGGGGTCTCATCACAGGTCACTTCGGGTCTTGAGCTTCTTCCTTTTTTTATTTGAATGTCAACTTTCTCCACTGTGCCTCATTTCTTTCCTTTTCTCTTCTCCTCCTAGGTAGCTGTATGTCATCCTCCTGGATCTGGAGCGCCCCCTCCTTTGTTCTGCCTGGCCTTAGTTCTCCCAGCAAGGCCCCACTGCTTGCCACAACTCCAGTGAATTCCAGAACTGGTTGCCTCTGGGGTCATCCCAACCCATCTGAGCCCCCTTACCAGGACCTTCCCCTCCCGTTTTGGCTTGCTGCTTGAAGTCCACTGCTTCTCAGAGAGGGAAGGGCAGCCTTCTAACCATTGGTCTTCAGCCGAGTTCTAGTGACCATGAAGGATTCTAACTCCTGAGCTCAGCTCAAGCTGCTTTTACAGTAGGGCCCTGTCTGAAGCTCTTCCCCTTTAAAAAGCTCTCCTTTGGGCTTCTGGAAATAAAAACTCCTTGAGTCAAGTTCTTCTCCTGGTGGCTGCATCCGTGCAGTTCTCTCGGCAGCTTTAGAGAAAAGTGGTTTGCTTGTTGCTCAAAGTTTTCAATCTAGTTTACCATCCTCGGTTTCACAGATGGTCCCCCGTTCAAAACTAACCATGATTGCTACCACGAGATCAATTTGGGACTCCCACCAAGGCAATAGTTCTAAAAACAACAAAGAGTGAGAGATCCTGATTTTTTTCCCCTTATCACCAAAGAAAAGCCCACATGAGTTTTATCCGGCATAGGGCGCTATTTCATTGGTGTTCTCTCTTGTTCATAATTTGCCATTGAGATCGCACAGCCAATCTGGATTGCAATCCTAGAAGGGGGATGAGAAACTTTCCAAAACCATGTTTTTTCCTCTGTGTCTTTCCTTAAAATTGTGGATGGATGGATGATGGGCCACTAAGTTGGTGTTTACTCTTAGCAACCACGCAGAAGCCCCTTCTCCAAGATGATCTTTAATTATAAGATTGACCACATAAATGTGAAAAGAAATGGAGGTAGATTTGATAATGTGTTCATTAGCACGTTTTTTTTTATTAGCCATAGTTCTATTAGTTCTGAAACAGGATTTTAGCGTGCACAGTTGGCTTTTTAAAAGTAGGGAGATTTTGCCCACTGAGAATAATATCCAACTCCTTGCCCAATGGTTGGGTTGTCAGAATAAACTAATAGGAAGAATATCTAGTACCATCTTGCAATGGGGAGAACCACCAAACTGTTATCGTTCTAGCTTACCTATACAAGTATTGGGAGAAGACAAGGAGTGGAAATGGAGAGGAGTGGAAAGAGCAAATGGGAAAGAAGACAAGGAGGACATCAGAACCATCTTCCCAAGATACCTTCATTATTAGTTCCCAGCCCAGCTCGGCCAAATGCACGCAACGAATGCCAGGAGAAGGGCTATAGCAATGTTTCTCAACCTTGGAGGGTTGAAGATGTCTGGATTTCAACTCCCAGAATTCCGCAACTAGCATGCTGGCTGAGGAATTCTGGGAGTTGAAGTCCATGCATCTTAAAATTGCCAAGGCTGAGAAACATGGAGCCACAGGAACAGGGAAGCTAATTGGAAGTACAGTAACTTCAGTACTGGACATTTAAGAAGCTACCAAGACCTTCAGGAAATGGTGTGGTAGAAGACACTAAAAGCCTGAAGTAGATTTAATGTTCCCCTAGGTCAGGGGTGTCAAACTCAATTTCATTGAGAGCCGCATCAGGGCTGTCATTGACCTTGGGTGGGGGGAACTGGGTAGGTGTGGTTAACTGGGTGGGTGTGGCCAGCTTGATGCCACTCGGCGTGGCCAACTGGGTGGGTGTGGCCAACTGGGTGGGCATGGCCAGCTTGACGCCACTCCCCCAACTGCTGGCATGTTTCCTCTTCGCATTGGGTAGACCGGGCCGAAGCGACGCAGGTCGGCTCCTTACATTTTCCAGGATGGCTCCGTGGGCCGGATCCGACCACATCGCGGGCCAGATCCAGCCCACCGGCCTTGTTTTTGACACCCCAGGTCAACTTCTGAATGGGTAGTTAGCAAAAAAATATATATTTTTAGATATCCATGTGTAGAATCTTTTAAACCCAGGATTGTCTGCAGCCCACCCTCTCAGACAGTTAAGTTGCCTTTCCCATTTGCTGCTGCTGGAGAGTTACCCTGCCATCTTCTGCACATCCTTTCTTGCGGGATGTGATCAAGGGGTGGGTTCCACTTCCCCACCGGTTCGCATCGCGACGTTCCGCTTGCTCCGCTCGCGCGCACACGCATTCCCTCATGCAATTTGGCTTCCGCACATGCTCAGTAGCTGCAATCAGCCCGAAACACAGCTGAGGAGCTGATCAGCTGTGCTTCGGGTGAAGGAATAAAGGTCAGTATAAACGTAGGGGCGGGCGGGAGGGCCCTTTTTCAAGCAGCAGAACAGGAAAAAATTCACAAAAAATTCACAAAAAAAGATGGTGGTGCCCACGGACCAGCACCGACCGAACCGGATCCGTGACATCACCAGCGGGTCGCTAACGGTTCGGGCGATCCAGTCCGAACTGGGAGGAACCCACCCCTGATGTGATCTCATCAACTGATTCACCCAGCTGATGAGCTCTAGAGATGAAGCTTTGCAATGTAAGAGGTTGAAAAAGCTTTTTTTTTTTTTGGTAGAAATCTGCTGAGGAAGGACAACTTCCCTCTGGTTTTTATTTTTTATTTTTCCTATGGCCAGTTGAAGACAACAGTATTTCCCACTGAGCTGAGATGAAAGGGCTACTTGTGCCCCTATGGAAGAAAAGTTCAAAGAGGAGAAGGGAGCGGGGAGGGGGGGAGAGAGAGAGGGAGGATGGTCTCTTGGAACTGATGATAAATAATGCAATCTTAATAGGCTGACAGTGATTTTCAGAGTTCCCCAAGGGCCTGTGGTTTTTAATAGCTGCAACCAATGTTGCAGTCAGAAATCTTCGTGTTCTTGTTGGTTGCCGGAATGGGGGAGTTTCTAGCATCCTCAAATGTATCACAAGTATAATGCAGAAGGATAACGGGGGCTTCGTCTTGTTAGAAGTAAGCAACATTATTAACTGATTCAAAGGTCAGCTTGAGGGGGGAAAGGATGTGAGCTTGGCTTTGGGGTCTTCCTTCCTGCCTTTTTTCAGCCATGCATTTGGTCCTGCAGGCTAAGAGTTATTACATTTGGAAGGCCAACCAAACTGGAGCCATCACGCTGGGGGAGGGTGATGTACGCTGCCGCCCACCTATGCATTTGTGTGGTTGCACGTGTGGAGAATCTAATCTGGCCCATGAAGGCCCCACCTTGATTATGGCACCTAGGCAGGTATTTGCTTCCTGTCTTCTGAAGCTGTGACACCTCCTCTGTCTTTAGCGGGTGGAGCTTCTGAGAAAGAGTGGAGCTTCAAAGAGCCTCTAGCCTTGACATCATACCAAGGATGCCTTCCATCATCATGACAGAAGTATCACTGTGCTACAAGCTCCACCCTTTTGGAACATGCTCGTGATGTCACGATGCATTGCAAAAGGGGTGAGGCTTAGGTTATGCTGCTTTGATTTCCTCTGCCCCCTCCTCCAGAGATGCTACTGTATCATACAAAGGTTAGCCAAGCACATTTGGCTGCCTGAGTCAGGTGAGGAAACTATATCTTGATGGACCCCAGACTGAAAAAGGGTTTTAGTAGAGCTATGCAGAGAAATCTGGCCAGCTTTTAAAAATCCCCTTTTCAGCTTGCAATCCACTCCAGTCAAGAAGGCAGCTAATCAGTGAGGATAGCTCCAACCCCAGGAGAGAGATTTCTGCCTGTGACGTGGTGGACTCAAAATCTTTTTCCTCTGCTTATAGCTCTTCTAAATCTGGCTAGGTTTAATTTAACAGTGATGACAGTGGAGCGAAAGGTTGAATGACTCACTCTTAGGAATCCTTGGTGATATTAAGTCTTGGATCAGTGTTTCTCAACCTTGGCTGCTTGAAGGTGTGTGGACTTCAACTCCCAGAATTACCTGGCTGTGAAGTCCACACATCTTCAAACGACCAAAAACACTCTCAGATCATTAAATGAATTTTTCCCATGGACAGTTTGTCTTCTTTCCAGTAGAGGGCAGCACCAACTAACATTCACCTGCCAAAATCCAGTGGGTTTAAGACTGTATAACCATGTCAATCCAAATCGTGCTACTTCTATTAATATCCTCCATGCAAAAAACAAAAACAAAACAAAACAAAAACAAAAACTTTTCTTGAATGAAGCCTCATGGTTTATATGTTTGTACCTTTGATCCTTGGGGCAAGTGCCTTTTGCAAAATGAAAATGCTATGTAGCAGGCTGATTTTGATCGGGTATGACTCCCCAATCATCGTGCACCAAAGAGGAATCTGGTTGCTCATGGGCACCTCATTTCAGCTGTGTTTCCTCTCTGGGAGTCACCCCTGTTCTCTTTTGCTCATTAAAAGATCAGTGAAATTAACTGATGTAAGGGCAAGGGTGTGTTTGTGTGTTGATGTTTAATGTCTGCTTTCATTCATGGTCTTCATCAAGTTCTGCAGATCATTTAAATGTGAAATTTTGAGTGGTGCGGTGCAGTGGTGGGTTGCTACCGGTTCGGGAGAACCGTTAGCGGAAATTTGGTGTGGTTCCCTGAACTGGTAGCGATCTCTGGCTGGCCATGCCCCCAAACCAGTCCCCGGTCCCCGCTCGCTCACCCCACCCGCCCAATGCTCGCTCGCCCCGCCCAGCCACTAGTTGCAGAATCTAGCCGCGTACTACTTCTGCTCACCGCTGCTGGCAAAGGTAAGGCAGAAGGGCACGGGCCAGCGGGTGGGCGGGGGAGGGAGAGCTGGTGGAGGGGTGATAGCAGCGGGTGGACCGATGCACGTGGGGAGGGAGGGGAGCGCACGGGAGATCGCGGCACTGGAGCCCTTCCCATGTGTTTCCCCCAGCCGGCTTGGCCTGCGAGGGAAGCACGCAGGAGATCCTAGCTGCAGTTTACTCGTGAGCAACATTGGCCGGGAGAGTCAGGGAGAAAGGCCAATGGTGCTCATGAGTAAACTGAGGCTCTTAAGGGGGGTCGAGCCTCCCCGCTCACAACATTTTCACCTGAGGGCATCACTGGCAGCCGCTTCCTGCGTCAGGAGGTCCATGCTCTTCCCGCTGCTGTTCGGCCTCCTCGATGCGCAGAGGCAGGAGGGGGCAGTTTCATTTGCTGCCTGCGAGCTGCGGGCGGTGAGCAGCAGAGCGTGTAAGCCAGTGATCTGCTGGCTGCCTCTAATTTGCAGTTTACTCGTGAGCACGTTTACTCGTGAGCATGGTACTCACAAGTAAACTGAAGATTAGAGGCAGCCGGCAGATCGCTGGCTTACTTGCTCTGCTGCTCGCCGTCCGCAGCTCGCAGGCAGCAAACGAAACCGCCTCCTCCTGCCTCCGCGCATCGAGGAGCATCCTGCCACAAGCATCGTCTTCCCAACAGCAGATGGGAGATGGCAGCTGCGACTGACTTGGGATGGAAAGGTGGAGAAACACCTGGCAAAGCAACTGCCTTTTCCTCTCTGACTTCTGTTAGTAGAGAGAAGGAAGAGGCAGAGGCGGTGGTGGTGGCAGCGGAAGTAAAGGGGCCAATCGCTTTGCAGCCGGCGTGGTTTCCTGGGCTCCCTTCGCCTGGTTCTCCTCACAGCGCCGCCTCACACACACACACAAGGACGTCTCCCTCGAGAGACTTCGGAGGCCGAGCCTTCTTTTTTTTTTTTCCACAGGCCACGAGGATGGGAGCGGCTGCCCCCCGAGGTTTGGGGAGGGAGGCGGGGCGCATTAAAGAAAGGTAAAAGGGAAGCGGGGTGGGGGGGTGGGTGGGGTGGTAGAGAGAGAGGCGGGTCACCTTTAATTTGCTTCATGTGACGCTGGCATGGCATGACACGGCGGGAATGAGCCGCCGCTTAGCACAGTCCTGGGGAGGGGAAAGAGAAAGCATCCCTGAGCGGACATAGCATTTCGGGGAGGCCTTGCTGGACCTCTGCGGGGTAAGGACAGCAGTAGAAGTAGCCAAGGCGATGGGCGCTGTTTGTTGTTCCTTGCCACACTGTAAAAAGCAACCCTTGCCCCAAAGAGGTAGCGGTCCGACAAAAATAAGAGGCATACCCAGCATCCAGCACTGGGGATGGCCGCTTCAGCATCTGTCGGAGGCTGGAAGCTCTTTTTTTTCATTCGCTCCGTGTTCCTCCTTCATGCAAAAAAAAAAAAAAAAAACCCGATGCTGAATGTCATTGGAAGCAATGCTGTGAGCCTGGAGCATTTCATTTCAGTCTTTAACTGGGCGATGAATTGAACCTCCTCCCCTAAAACAGATGCGACGTGGATTTTTTTTTGTTTTTTGTTTTTGTTTTTTAGCGACGTGGATTGTTCCCCTAGGGTTAGGGTTTAGGAGCAAAGTGGTGGGTTTTGCTAGCATTTCATATTCAGCAGTGCTACCTGCAAGATGCTCTTACTGAAGATTTTAAATTTTGGGAGGTTCGAGATGGAGGAATCGGGCCAAATAACTGCACACTACTATTCTGTAGGGTGTAAAAAAAAATGTGGTAATAGTGTTTCATAATATGTCAACAATAAAAGGTAAAGTAAGGTAATTAGCAAAAAAACAATTACGATCATTTCAGGATAAAATAAAATATATGTATAAAGAGTAGAGTATCTATGGAGATTCTCGGTCATCCAGGTCATGGTTGTCCCAAAAGTGTTTTTTCAAGAGGCAACTGGACTTTCTGGTTTTGTTTTGTTTTTTGAAGACCTTTCGTTTCTCATCCAAGAAGCTTCTTCAGAACTGAAGAAGCTTGGATGAGAAGTGAAACATCTTCAAAGATATAAAGAGCAGACTATATTCAGTATTTAAATATAAGTGAAGCTTTTGATCTGCAAAGCAAAGTCTTATGATTCAGGCTGTTGGAAGTCTTATGATGCAGATTGTGGGAAATACTTTCTGTTCTCCCCCCTTCCTTCTCTTTCAGGCCTATTTGAAAGCACTGTCCTTCATTCAGTGACTATTTTAGCTTTTTTTTTTTTTTAAAGAAAAGCTCAATACTTAAAAGACTGAATCCGGGTAATTCATATATAACTGCATAATTAACCTTCATGAACTTGAAACTCAGGGGTGGGTTCTAACTTACCTCGCTTCCGGTTCGCTTCCTCCTGCACCGTGCGTGCATGCGCAGTGCCGAAAAATTAATTTTTTTTAAAAAAGCTGGAAACAAGATGGCGACGCATGCGCAGTGCCGGAAACTCGGCTTCTGTGCATGCGCAGAAGGAAAAAAATTTTTTCCCCAAAAATATTTAAAAAAAAACAACAAAAAAAATCCAAAAAAAAGATGGTGGCGCCCACGGACCGGCACCGACCGAACTGGATCTGTGATGTCACTGTGACATCACCAGTGGGTCGCTACCAGTTTGGGCGAACCGGTCTGAACCGGGAGGAACTCACCTCTGATGCAACTCACAGATCAGTAAATCAAATTTTTATTACACTCCTAGACTAGTATAAGAAGGGTGGGATGTAAACAATTTTAAAAGCTAAAAAATATAAAATACACAAAGTTAAAAACATTTTAAAAAGCAAATGTTTAAATCTAAAAAAAGAAACTTCAACTATATCCATTATTACAATTTGAAATTAACAATTATTAAACTGCAGAAATGTATTCTATCAGTTTAAAACTATTTTTTTTAAAAAAAAATAGGATTAACTTGAAGCTCTTAATGCTTAAATTTTCCTGGTAAGGATAAATTTGTCAAAATGAAGATACTGACCAGATGTCAGGTGTGCTTCCGTTCAAAATCCAGGAAAGAAAAACCCAACTCCATAATGATAGAGAAGAGTACTTTTACTGAATGAGAACTGATAGCGACAAAATGAAAGCAAGGTCTGAAGCAAAAGGCGCGTAAATTGCATATAGAAATAATCCCAAATCCCTCCCCTCATAACCCCCTGGGCTATTCATCCAATCCCGGTGCCCCCCAAATGTCATGTGGGCATATCTTCAAACAGAGCTTCCACAGCTGGCCATTGACCTTGAGCAGGCTGTAAACATGTCCATCCAGCCTGGCCGTACATGATGAGAACTTTCCTCCCCAAACCCCTAATCAGACACATGTCTGTCCCCCCCTCCGAAATACCTAGCCTTCCCCCCTCCCCGCGTTTCTATGGCAGCCGAAGCAAGCAGGCAGCATGGAGGCTGACACCAGGTTATTGTATTTTTTAAAAAGTGTTTTAAAATCTGAAGCCATCCATTTGTGGTGGGTGGAGGCTAGGGCTTATATAGGGTATTAAGAAAGAGAAAGAGAGAGAGGAAAGAAAGAAAGAAAGAAAGAAAGAAAGAAAGAAAGAAAGAAAGCCGGAGAGAGAGACAGAGAGAGAGAGAGAGACACAAAAAAAGAAAAAGAAAAAAAAAAAGAAAAAAAGAGAAAAAGAAAGAGAAAGAGAAAGAGAAAGAAAGAAAAAGAAAAAGAAAAAGAAAGAAAGGAAGGAAGGAAGGAAGGGAGAGAGAGAGACAAGAAAGGAAGAGAAAGAGAAAGGGAAAGAAAAAGGAAGGAAGGAAGGAAGGAAGGAAGGAAGGAAGGAAGGAAGGAAGGAAGGAAGGAAGGAAGGGAGGGAGGGAGGGAGGGAGGGAGAGAGAGAGAGAGAGAGAGAGAGAGAGAGAGAGAAGAAAGAAAGAAAGAACATAGGATTAAATATTATATTTTGGATGTTCAGTAGTAGTAAATAAATAGACAGGGAAATTGTATCTCATTGAGGCCTTTGAGGCGAGGAGAGGCCAGGCACCCTAAACCTAACCCTAACCCTTGATGTGAGTGACGTCAAGTTGACCATGCCCTCCCAATCACATGATCAACCAGCCACACCCACCCAGTCACATGATCACCCAGCTACCCCCACCCAGTCACATGACCACCAAGCCACGTCCACCCAGTCACATGACAACCAAGCCACGCCTGCCGAGTCACATGACCATGAAGCCATGCCCACCATCACATGATCATCAATGTGTCCCTTGGGAGTCCCTTGGGAGTTGGACGGCATACAAATTTAATAAATAATTAATAAATAAATAAACTCAGTTTTTACATACCCTTATGTTTTGTAAATCCATAATAATAATAATAATAATAATAATAATAATAATAATCAAGCCACACTCACAAAATAAGCCATGCCCACAGAACCGGTCGTTAAAAAATTTAGAACCCACCCCTGGTGCGGTGGCCTAGAGATGGAGCTCTCACCTCACAATCAGGAGGCTGTGAGTTTGACCCTAGGTAGAGGCAGATATTTCTATGCACACTGAGAATATATCTGCTGAAAAAAACTCCGCATTGGCGACAGGAAGGGCATCCAGCCAGTAAACACTCAGCTCCATTCAGTTGTCCAGACTCCACCCTACAAGGGATTATGGGGTCGTTAAAAGAGGATGATGATTTAAATGTGAAATTTGTGGTTGTCCTTTGCATGGAAAAATGACCATGCTTAGGAGGAATCTTTCTAGATTTCACTGTCCTCCTGACCAATTAAAGGTGGTTCCTAATGTCACTTTTTCCCACGCTTCCAGTGTTATGACTAAACCAGGGGTTTCCAAACTTGGCAACTTTAAGACTTGTGGACTTCAACTCCCTTTGCTGGCTGAGGAATTCTGGGAGTTGAAGTCCACAAGTCTTAAAAGTTGCCAAGGTTGGAGACCTCTGGACTAAACTATTAACATTGTGGGCAGTTGCTACAATAAGAACAAATGCCTTGTGTTGTGTTCTGACTGACCTCTAAATGAACTCTAAATTGTTATGCTTAGCTGAACTCTGAATGAACCCTGATTTGCTATGTTTCAATTGAACTTTAACTGAACTGTATGTTTTCACTCAGGTCCAGCGTTTGAATTCTCAAACGCTATTGGTTGTTGTGTCTGACAGCCCTCTATAAAAGAGCTAGCTGTCAGACCGTGCTTTGCTGGTTGTCTTGAGTTGAGCTAATAAAAAGAGCTGTTATGAAGTCAGTCTCCTGTGGTCGTTCCCACTCTCTAACACCTTGGAATTGCAAAGATCAAAATGATCGAATGGAGATAATCAAACAACATGGAAAACGTGTGCAACCCCATAAGAAGACTTTTTAATCAGAAAGGGCATCAGGGAACCATTGAAGGAGCAGAAGATATTAGAAAGGGGTTTTGTTTTTACACAATCTGCTGTGTCATGCTTTCTAATTGCCCTTTTCAATCAATGCATTAATTTTCTTTAGCTCTGAATTATCCCTTAAAACAAGCGGGGAACATTAAAATAAGAGAGAACATTTGTGATATTCTTCATTATCTGCGGGCCTTTCCTTATGAGATGAAATGGAGAATGAAGAGGTATTTTATAGTTTGTGGAGCATATGGTGTTAAAATCTTCCGTTTGGGTGAGATTTCTATTTTCATTTTTTAAAAGAGCATATCATGTTTCATGCGGTATATAAGTCTAAGTCTAAGTGAATTGTTAACTCCACCCCAAAAATAACCTCAAGCACATTAATCACAGAGAAAATATTATAGTATCCATGTAAAGCTACAACAGCAGAATTAACACTGGTTAGGAGTCTCTGGCAATTTAAATTGCCAAAGAAATTGGGGAAATATTTGATGAATACCTTTAACTGAATATGAAATGCTCCCCAAAGAGGGTTCATCCAACGAATATCTTAGAATACCAGACTGCACCATTTCTCAATATCAGCAACTTTAACATGCATGGACTTCAATGCCCAGAATTACCCAGCCACATGCTGGCTGGAGAATTCTGGGAGTTGGGAGTCTAACCATTTTCACTTTTCCAAACCTTTGAATGTGGCTGTAACTTTTAATTCCCATTTGAAATGTGGAATTGCATTTTGAATCTCAATCCGAACTTTGGTTCGTTCAAGAAATACTGTAAGAGGGGCCTATTTTTCTGTTCAATGCTGTATTTCAGATAAGGTGCAAGGCAGGGGTGGGTTCCAACTTACCTCACTGCTGGTTTGCTCCCTCCCGTGCCGCGTTGGCGCGCCGTGTGGGCACGCCACATGGACATGCCGCGTGGGTGCACCACGTGGGCGCACGTGCGCGCTTCGCACACATGCGCATGCGCAGTAACAAATAATCCAGGGAAAAAAATTGAAAAAAAGATGGCGACCACATGCACAGTGCCGGAAGTCGGCTTCTGCGCATGCTCAGAAGGGGGAAAAAATTAATTTTTTTAAAAAAAAAAATAAAAAAAAAAGATGATGGCCCCTAAGGACCGGCACCGACCGATCCGGTTCGGTGACATCATCGTGATGTCACCAGCGGGCCGCTACCGGTTTGGGAGAACCGGTCCAAACCAGGAGGAACCCACCCCTGGGGCAAGGGTCAGTTTTCAAATGCCAATATAGAGAATTTAGTTAGCTCCAGGTTTGACTCATAGCACATAGAATAACAGGATTGGAAGGGACCTTGGAGGTCTTCTAGTCCAACCTGAACCATTGGTTTCTTGACGTTTGCTAAATTTGTTGACTGGGGAATTCTGGGAGTTGAAGTCCAGGCATTTTCAAGTTGCCAAGGTAGAGAAACACTGCTCTAGAGGTTTCATTACCAGGCTAGGTAATATAATCAAGTGCCGGGGAGAGTGGTGTTTGCAGACCTACCCAAGCAATGACTGAAATGGTAGGGTCTCCTGCTTGAGCAGGGGGTTGGACTCAGGGGTGGGTTCTGGTTTTCCTCACTGCCGGTTCGCTCAGTGTCGCGCCGTGTGGGCACGCGCGCTTTGTGCGTGCTACACACATGCACAGTGCTTAAAAAAAGCTTCTGCGCATGCGCAGAAGCAAAAAACAAAATGGCGCCGCCTATGGCGCCGCCGAAAGAACCGGTTCGGGGGCGTGGCAGGCCTGGGTCACTGCCAGTTCTAGCAACCCAGGCCGCCAAGTTACTACTGGTTCTAAAGAACTGGTCCAAACCGGGAGGAACCCACCTCTGGTTGGACTAGAAGATCTCCAAAGTCTCTTCCAGCTCTATTCTGATTGCTTGTTTGCTTGCTTGACTGACTGATTGAATAAAATATTTATAGGAAAACTATCAAGCTCAGCAAACACCAAGAATTATTCTCAAATTGGAGTCATCCTGCTGTAGGTATACCAAATTCTCTCCTTGGTATCTTCACAGCTGAGATCATGTGGTGAAGAAGAGCACACTGCAATGATCTCACTTCGCCAATAAATTCCACACTCCTGTGGTAGCAGATTTGCACACAGCTTAATTATCCCTGCAATTAACACTATTGGTTATAATAATCTGTGAGTTATTTTAAGCCAATTCCCTCCTGTTCATTGGCTGGTCTTTTTGGAACAGCTCCCGAAAGGGACAAATAAGCACATATCATAAAGCAGGATATTTTAAAATCCCTCTCGATCAATATGAAATCTGAAAAGTTGAAAGATATTAAAATCAGGGATAATGAAATGTTCCTGAAGTGCTTTTAAGCTATGTGCTCAGTGCTTATCTTTAGATAGATGTCTCGCTTCTGATGGCCATTCCTACCTCTGAAGACAAATCTTCATTGCATGAAGATAGTTTTAAAAATAATTCTTTGGATTTATGTCATCTGGTGGTTTACTAAAAAGATACTTCAAAGTATTTACAAACCCCTAAAAACTGAATTCTGGTTTGCATCCCTGATGCAGGGGAGGGTTCCTCCCGGTTTGGACTGGTTTGCCCGAACTGGTATCGGCCCGCTGGTGACATCACGATAACATCACCGAACAGGATCGGTCGGTGCCGGTCCGTGGGGGCCACCATCTTTTTTTAAAAAATTTTTTAAAAAAAAATTATTTATTTTTTTGAATTTTTTTAAAAAAATTTCCCTTCTGAGCATGCGCAGAAGCCGACTTCCGGCACTGTGCATGTGGTCGGCATCTTTTTTTTGGCTTTGTTTTTTTTCTGGATTTTTTGTTACTGCGCATGTGTGTGCGCGCAAAGCGCACGTGCGCCCACGAGGTGCGCCCACGTGGCGCGGGAGGGAGCGAACCGGCAGCAAGGTAAGTTGGAACCCACCCCTGCCCCTGACAGAATGTTTCTCTTAAAGGCATGTACACCAGCGGTGGGTTTCACATTTTCTTAACACCAGTTCGCCCCGCATGCACGCCTTCTGCGCATGTGCCCGGCCTTCCATGCATGCGCTTTGCTTGCTCGCACACCTTCCGCACATGCGCCCGGCCTAAAAAACATGCCTAAATAGGAAGGCATAAGACAGGGGGGCAGGGGGGCGGGGGGGTGGGCCCACCTGTGATTTCCGCTACCGGTTCGGGCAAACCGGTCCGAACCGGCTGAATACCACCTCTGATGTACACTAATGTTTTTGATAACCCAAGCTGGTTTTTTTTCTTTTTCTTTTTTAAATGTTGCACTTTGCGTCTTGCACTTGGCCTCAGAGGACTGAGGCATTGTGTAGCTCCCTAAAGTTTTAAATAAATAATCCCTTTGGGGTTTCTCGTTCAGCCTCCTCGAGCTGTGCCATGCAGCTCTGGCTTGGATGGAAACATTGCAAAGACGTCAAAGGGAAAGAGAATGCCATTTTCTGCGCCTTAAGTCCTGCGCACTGGGATCGCCAACCTTGGATGTTGACTTCCCGTTATCTCTCGGCAGCCAAACAACGGGGCCGTGTGGAGTGGAATCAGAGGGTGATGAAATGCAAAAAAAGATGGAAGGAGATTGTACTGTGCAAAGCTGAAGAGAGAGCTTGGCAGGAGTCCTTCATTGCCGGGTTTGTCATCAACATTGGCACTGGGAGTTGAGCTATTCTCCAAAGCACCCGAGGGCAGGACAAAAAGCAATGGATGGAAACTAATCAAGGAGAGAAGCAACTTAGAACTAAGGAGAAATTTCCTGACAGTTAGAACCATTAACCAGTGGAACGGCTTGCCTCCAGAAGTTGTGGGTGCTCCAACACTGGAAGTTTTTAAGAAGAGATTGGATAACTATTTGTCTGAACTGGTATAGGATTTCCTGCCTGAGCAGGGGGTTGGACTAGAAGACCTCCAAGGTCCCTTCCAACTCTGTTATTTTGTTTTGTTCTATAAACCAGCCATGGAACAGGACTTTTATTCTGTGGGAGCGTTGGAAGGCTTCACAGCTCTCCAACATCTCTTGACCTATCTAGAACCACCTTAATGAGAGCTACCCGTAGGAGGGTGTAGCTGTTAAGGCTACTCAGAGGAGACTCTGGGTTTTAGTCCACTCTTGAGCATGTAAACCAGGCGGGTGACTTTGGGCCAGTCACACCTGCTCAGCCCAACCCACCTTCCAGGGAGGAGATTCTTGAGAAAATAGGAGGTGGAGGCATTGTGTCTGCGTGCGCCTCGAGTTGTACAGAATAAAAGTGGGACAGAAATCTTAGTTACTAATGTAAACACTCAGAATCCTTGCAGCCATTCCCCAGCCAGCCATCTTCAAGTTGGCCAAGTTTAGAAACCCTGTTCTAAAGGGTAAATTAGGAAAATATGCTAATTAGTAGATGGTCATTAGGGCCTCTTGGCTTAGTCCAACTTTCCCTTCACTTCCTCAGCATTGCTGAGAAATCTCGGAGTTGAAGTCCATCTCTCTGGAGGTTACCAAGTTTTGAGAAGGCCGGGGTAGGCCTCTGAATTCTCTCATCCCCTTCTCTGCATTGTCCACAGAGGGGGAGGAGTAAAAATATTGAGAGAACAGCCACGATTGGACCACTGAAAGGTGCCCATTTTTTACCTGCAAGGGTGAGGCTTTGACTGCACAGTTATGGTTGCCATCTTGATTCCTCCTTCAGTAACCACCTCCAGCCTTGTCCCTTGCTCCAGAGAATGCCAAGATTCCCAGTTTGGTCTAGTGGTTAAGGCACCAGGCTAGTAAAGCCAGAGACCATGAGTTCAAGTCTTGCCTTAGTCATGAAAGTCAGCTGACCACCTTGGGCCAGTTACTCACTCTCAGCCAGCGGTGAAATCTACTTACCTTCCCTACCGGTTTGGAAGCACGCGCTTTTTCACCTACTGCACATGCGCAGAACGCTTTGCGCTTAAATCTGCTTTTTAAAAACAAGAAAATGGCGACGTCCGGGCGGGTGGGCGGAGCCTTGCGCTGCCGCCGCTACCAGTTCTCCGAACCACTGGCGGCCGCCACTACCGGTTCGTCCGTACTGGGCCGAACCGGTAGCATTTCACCCCTGCTCTCAGCCCAATTTACCTTACAGGATTGTTGTCGTGGGGAAAATAGGAGGAGGAAGATGTGTTGGATATGTTTGCCACCTTAAGTTATTTGTAAAAATAATAAAGGGATATAAATACACAAACAAAATATCCATCCCAAGGACAGAGAGGAATCTTCCCCATTCAGAATGGCTACACAGCCCAGATACTATTGTTTAGGAGAAATAATTCAGTTAAGGTAACCTCCAGCTGGGTAATTTTATTTCCCCTGAGTCCATTGTCCGTCCCCCCCCCCCCCGATAACATGACTACAACCTTACTTGAAAGAAACCTCTGTTCCTGATACTCTTGATTATCACATGGATTTTGGATAGCGAACAAGTTATTGGCATGACTTACAGCCAACCGGCATGAGTATAACATGAGGGGAGACCGTCTCCCCTTGCCATTTATGTGACATTTGCCTCTGAAAATGAAAGGCAAAATGCAATGCAACGGGAGTCCTGCAAATGTGGGGTTACTTCCGAGATTACTTCATGATTTGTAATGTTCTTGTTCGTCCCTTCTACTTTTAATTGAGGCATGTTGGAAAACAATGCCCATCATCCCCAGCCCAGGTGACTAATGAATGATGGAGCTTGTAGTTCCACCCACCTGGAGAAGGATGTGATGGAGAATAAAGGCTCCATAGGACAGTGTTTCTCCACCTTTTAAGTATGGCTGGATAGGGAATTCTGGGAGTTGAAGTCCGCACGTCTTAAAATTGCCAAGCTTGGGGAACATGGGATATAGGTTAAAACCGATTAATGGTTAAAAAAATATTCTGAGGTTATACCAGAGGTGGGTTGCTCCCGGTTCGGACCGGTTCTATAGAACCGGTAGTAACTTTGCGGCCTGGGTCACTAGAACCGGCAGCGACCCAAGCCTGCCACGCCCCTGAACCGGTTCTTTTGGTGGTGCCATAGGCGCCGCCATTTTGTTTTTTGCCTCTGCGCATGCGCAGAAGCTTTTTTAAAGCACTGTGCATGCGCAAAGTGTGCGCGCCCCCGCGTCGAGTCACTGAGTGAACTGGCAGCGAAGAAAAGAAGAACCCACCCCTGGGCTATATAGGTAGTCCTCAAATTACGACCACAATTGAGCCCAAAATTTCTGTTGTTAAGTGAGACATTTGTTAAGTGAGTTTTGCCCCATTTTACAATCTTTCTTGCCTTAGTTGTTAAGTGAATCACTGCAGGTGATAAGTTAGTAACCCAATTGTTAAGAGAATCTGGCTTCCCCATTGACTTTGCTCATCAAAAGGTCACAAAATGTGACCACATGACCTTGTGACACAGCAATGTCATAAGTATGAACCAGTGGCCAAGCATCTGAATTCTGATCACGTGATGATGGGAATGCTACAAAGGTGGTAACTGTGAAAAATGGTCATAAGTCACCTTTTTCAGTGCCGTTGTAACTTTGAATGGTCACTAAATGAACTGTTGTAAGTTGAGGACTACCTGTAAACAGCAGCTTCCCAAATTGGGGGGGGGGAATGAAACCTTCAGCTGCAGCAGTCAACCATAGGAAGCTGGGTGGATCAGAAGCGTAAAGATCCCCATTCGGAGCCCTGTGGCTCTAGTGCAGTGATGGCGAACCTTTTTCCCCTCGGGTGCCCACACCCATAATTAATTCCCCCCCATGCGCCCCGCCCCCTGCACATGCGCATGTGACCCCCCGCCATGTGCCCCACCCACCGTGCATGCATGGCAGAGACCCAAAGACAGGCTGGGCTGGGGCGACGGCTGCCGAGGCCCTCCAGAGGCTGGAAATGGCCCGTTTCCTGACTTCCGGTGGGCCCGGGATGCCCGTTTTTCGTCCTCCCCAGGCTCCAGAGGCTTTCCTAGAGCCTCCGGAGGGCAAAAACGGCCTCCCCCGCCCCCCCGGAGGCCCTCCGGAGGCCGAAAACGCCCTCCCTGAGCCTCCGCGCGAGCCCTGTACTTACCTAGTATCCAAAACGGGCCACGTGGAAACTACTGGGAGGGGAGGGGCAGCTGGACGGGGCCAGCCAAAAATCAGCTGGCCAGCGCGCGCATGCGTGCTGGAGCTGAGCTAGGGCAACAGCTCATGTGCCCGCAGATATGGCTCCACGTGCCACCTGTAGCACGCGTGCCATAGGTTCGCCATCACGGCTCTAGGGGAGTTGGGATCATCTGCATTATTAGCAAGGTGGGCCATGCCTAGGATTAGAGAAAAGGAGCCATTTATTTAGCACAGAGCCCTTGGGATGGGTGGGTGACGCATCCCCTCATTCAACTGCTGTTTTGTTCTTCCATAAAGCTGGAACAAAGGGTTTCTAAATCAGCCATTGTCTTTAAGATGAAAGGGTGAGTTTAAATTAACTTGACGATCCAATAAATAGGTGTTTTGTTTCCACAGGAGATGAATGGCTAGGAAGGATTTTGCATTATCTAGGACATGTTAGAGGGTAGTTTATGGGGATTCAATAGAGTGTCTGGAGAATGTCAGTTTGAGGTAAGCTGGTCCACTCCTTTTTTTAACCTATAGATCAAGGGTGTCAAACTCAATTTCATTGAGGGATGCATCAGCACTGTGGTTGACTCCGGTAGGCCAGGTGGGTGTGGCCAACTGGGTAGGCGTGGCCAGCTTGATGCCACTCCCCAAACTGTTGGCATGTTTCCTCTTTGCATTGGGTAGACCAGAGGTGGGTTCCTCCTGGTTCGGACCGGATCGCCCGAACCAGTAGCGACCCGCTGGGGATGTCACAGTGACATCACGGATCCAGTCCGTGGGCGCCGCCATCTTTTTTTTATTTATTTATTTATTTATTTATTTATTTATTTATTTATTTATTTATTTATTTATTTATTTATTTATTTATTTATTTATTTATTTATTTTCCCGTTTTTTTTCTTCTGCGCATGTGCAGAAGCCGAGTTTCTGGCACTGTGCATGCACGTGCGCGCCCACGAGGCACAGCCACACGATGCGGGAGGAAGCGAACCGGCAGCGAGGTAAGTTAGAACCCACCCCTGGGGTAGACTGGGCTGAAGCGACGCGGGCCGGCCCCTTACATTTTCCAGGATGGCCCCGTGGGCTGGATCTGACCACATCGCGGGCTGGATCCAGCCCGCGGACCTTGTGTTTGACACCCCTGCTATAGATGTACATTAGCCCTAACTCCAGATTTTCAGCAGTGGCAAGAAATGTCACAAGGGGAGTGTGATGGGAGAAATGAGGCGTGGCGAGGATGTTAGAAGGTATCAAAAAAGGTCAAGATGGCAGTTGCAATTGTGTCATCAACCAGCCACCTCCAGATACAGATAGCCCTCAACGTACGACCACAATTGAGCCCCAAATTTATATTGCTAAGTGAGAAATTTGTTGCGTTTTGCCCCATGTTACAACTTTTCTCGCCACGGTTGTTAAAGTGAATCAGTGCAGTTGTTAAATTAGTCACATGGTCGTTAAGTGAATCTTGCTTCCCCATTGACTCTGCTTGTCAGAAGGTCTCAAAAGGGGATCGCAGGACCTCCGGGACACAGCAACTGTCGTAAATGTGAATCACTCGTCAAGCATCTGAATGTAAACCACGTGACCGTGGGGATGCTGCAACTGTCATAAGTGTGAAAAATGGCCCATTTTTTTTCAGTGCCGTTGTAACTTTGAACGGTCACTAAGCGAACAGTTGTAAGTCGAGGACTACCTGACTGTTTCCTAATGTGATTTGATTGCTTATTTATACCCTATGACTATCATTAAGTGTTGTACCTTATGATTCCTGACAAATATATCTTTTCTTTTATGTACACTGAGAGCATATGCACCAAGACAAATTCCTTGTGTGTCCAATCACACTTGGCCAATAAAGAATCAAATGGCTGTCATAGTGGGGGTTTTTTGCCTCTCTCAGCGCTCGAGGATGTTTTAAAAGTAATGACCGATTATCTAGTTACAGCTACCATCTTGACTCTTTTGCCCTCTTCCCACTCGCCCACCACCACCACAGATGCCCATGGATGGATGGAATCACTATTCTATTCTATTTTCTATTCTATTCTATATTCTATTCTATTTTCTATTCTATTCTATTTTCTATTCTATTCTATTCTATTCTATTCTATTCTATTCTATTCTATTCTATTCTATTCTATTCTATTCTATTCTATTCTATTCTATTCCCTGTATTGGTTGGCTGCAGCGCCATTTTTATGTTCTGACATCATCCCACCCTTTTCCTAACAGAAAATATCCTGTATAGCAGTGATTCTCAAACTGCAGAATCTCAGTCCCCAAAAAAATCTGTAGGATATCCTCCAGCATAAAATGAATTAATTTTCCAGGAATTAGCATTAGATCCAAAACAAATATACCTATTTTTAATAACTACATTTTAATTTTTACATCACAGGGCTGCTCCAATTTTGCAGTAGTGTAACTGGGGGTAATGATCTCTCCAAGATGGGCCCTGACTCTGTTTGGGAATTCCTGAAATTAGGTTAAGCGTGGTGCTGTACCCAGAGGTGGGTTCCTCTCGGTTCGGACCAGTTCTCCCGAACCAGTAGCAACCTGCTGGTGACGTCACAGTTCAGCCGGTTCAGTCGGTGCCGGTCTGTGGGTGCCGCCATCTTTTTTTTTTTTTGGGAAAAAAAAATTTGGGGGGAATTTTTTTTAATTTTTTTTTCTTCTGCGCATGCGCAGAAGCCGAGTTTCCGGCACTGCGCATGCATCACCATCTTGTTTTTTTGGGGGGGATTTTTTTTTTATTTTTCAGCACTGCGCGTGCGCGCCCACAAGGCACACCAATGTGGCGCGGGAGGAAGCGAACCAGCAGCGAGGCAAGTTAGAACCCACCCCTGCTGTACCTAGCGATCAGGGGTGAATATGGTAGTTTCAGAATCAGCAAATATGTTTTAATAGTTATTCTCAGTTTTGGGGAAGGTGGGTATTGTTTTCCAATATGTTTGAAAGTATCCCAGGTTAAGGTAGACTAACCCGGTACAAATAGTCCTCAACTTACAACAGTTCATTTAGTGACTGTTCGAAGTTACAACGGCACTGAAAAAAGGGACTTATGACCGTTTTTCACACTTAGGACCATTGCAGCATCCCCACAGTCATGTGATCAAAATTGAGATGCTTGGCAACTGACTCGTATTTATGACGGTTGCAGTGTCCCAGGGTCATGGGATCCCCTTTTGCGACCTTCTGGCAAGCAGTCAATGAGGAAGCCAGATTCGCTTAACAACCGCGTTACTAACTTAACAACTGCAGTGGTTCACTTAACAACTGCGGCGAGAAAGGTGGTAAAATGGGCCAAAATTCACAGCCAATGTTTCACTTAACAACATAAATTTTGGGCTCCATTGTGGTCGTCAGTCGAGGACTACCTGTAAATGTGCTTCATACAGAACGGTGTTTTTTCAACCCCGGACAACTTTTAAGATGTGTGGACTTCAACTCCCAGAATTCCGTAGCAAGCATATAGGACACTGTATAGAATAGGGGTCTCCAACCTTGGCAACTTTAAGACGTGTGGACTTCAACTCCCAGAGTTCCGCTGGCTGAGGAACTCTGGGAGTTGAAGTCCACAAGTCTTCAAATTGCCAGGTTGGAGACCCCTGGTACAGAATACTGCAGTATATTTTATTGCTTGTGTTTTCCTGGCAATGGTGTTGGCTTACTAGGGTTAGGGAAAATGGCTGTGTTCACACCACAGTTTTACCGGGTCAGATCAAGACTTAGCAACTGCAAAGCCCACTCAGTTTAATCTTGGCTAGAGGATTGGTATGTGGTGACAGTCCACCTCTTTTATCGCTCAGTGTATTGTGTGAAGCCAGAAAACCATTCAATGTCCAGCTTACACCTGGCAGCCGCTGACGTTTTTGCAATTCTTTGCACACCGTGGGTGCTCCTGAATGGCGCTGCCATTGTTTAGCCGCTAAAGCCATCTCATTATTGGCAGATATTGCATAGGTGCAAGGAAGCGAAAAAAATGTACCCCTAAGTGCTGGGCATTGAAAATGTTGCGAGCAAAAGAGCCCCCACCCCCCCGGGCCTTCTGGATGTCGTAGCCCCAATACATCAAGAGGGCTTTACTGGTTGGGTAAAGGGGGTCCATCCAGAATGACAAAGTCAGCCGCGGCCGCACGTTACCGGCACATCGCCGAGGAGGTAGCCGAGTCGCTAAGCAGGGGTAGACTGCTCCTGTGCCAGGAGGCTCCCCCCGAGCTTTTCGGCCGAAGGAGAAAGCCAGTCGCCGCGGAGCGGTTCCCACCCTGATTTACCGCGGAGCGAGCGGTGTCCGATTCGGGGGGGGGACGGGGGACGGACACCAGAGGGGTCCTTGGGAAGCAAGACTCCCCCCCCGGGCGCCTTCTTCGCCAAGGGGGGATGCTTTGCGTGTCTTGAGAAGCGGAGAGATCAGAAGCCAAAGGTCTGAGATTGGCTGCCGGGCCCCCCAACCTCCCTCCCCCCCCCGTGGAGACGATCCACCTCTCTCCGTTTCCACTGGTCCTTCCCTTCCCACGTGAAGCGGAGAGAGAGAGAGAGAGAGAGAGAGA
>QLTV01000817.1:439277-451994 GCA_003457575.1 Thermophis baileyi
AAGTGTGGGGGGGGGCTGGAGCCACATTTTTTTGGAGGGGGGGGATTCGGATCACTCAACACCCGCGTCATAGGCGTCTTCCTCACCAGAATCCGGGGTGGGAAAAGAGAAGTGGCATTTAGACACCTCTGCGGGGTTAATCCGCAGGAAGGCTGACGCTTTTTTCGAATGGCCGGATGCTGCTCTCCGCCGCTGCTCCGAAGCCACTCCGGAACGGAGCCGGCGAATAGCGCGATTTTCCATTTGGGTGGGGGTTGGGTTGGGTTTGTTTGTTTGAAGGCTGCTGTTTGCATGCCAATTTGCACCCGCCTGTAGTTTTTCTTCCCTCCAATTCCTTAATTTGTTTTGGGTGTGGGGGGAGGGGTTCCCCTCTTTTCCCGCAACTTTGCAGGGTTTTTTTTTTTTAATAAAATCACTGCAACTTTCCGTTGTGCCCCTTGGAATGGTGGGAACGATCTCTTGGGACCGAGGGGCGGCTTTGCAGAACTGGCTTAGGTGTGGTTTGCCTACCACGGCTCACCGAATTGCGTCGGGGTGTGGGTCCGCCGTGGTGCAGTGACCCATAAGTGGGGGTCCCCCGGGATTGGCTTGTGCGGAGATCTGTGCTGGACACACGTCTGCTGCGGGGGTGTGGGGGTGTGGGAAGGGTGGTGCCTTCCCAGCAAAAATAAGCTTCTTCATGAACACAAACTAATGTTCACACAACATATTTAACCGAGTCAATTAAAGACGGACAGCTGTTTTTTTTTTTGCTCGCTGGTCTAAACTGGGTTAATTCTTTTGCAGCTTAGCCTCTGGCTTGTCAGAGGATGGTTGCATGTTTTATGTAGGAAACAGACCATGGGTTCATTCAAAAACTGGGTTATGGATGTTGTGGGCATGCAGACAAGTTGTGTGCAGACAAGCAGGGCTTATGCAGTGGACACTGGCAGGTGTGGCTCGTGTGCGTGCGTGTGTGTGTGTGTGTGTGCATGTGCAAATACATATAACTACTTGCTTTAAAAAAAAATATCTGAGGATGCTTAGCGGTTTGTTTGCTCACAGGTAGCTGCAGCCGAGGAGGCAGGTGTGCGGTGGTAGCCTTAACCTTCCTCTGGCACCTCCGGGGGAATTGCTGCAGGGGCTGAGTTTCACTGCAGAACTGAACAGCCTGAAGTCATTTCTTCTGCAGCTGCCCTTTGACTGACAGGCCCAGGGATGCTGCCAAGAGAAGAGGCTGGAGGTGGAGGGAGGAAGGGAGGGAGGTAGACACCTTGCTGGCCCTTGGTTTGCAAAAAGAGGAGATGCCCCCCCCCGTTTGGGCAAGGATTTGGGCAGAGCCAGGGATACGGAGCTCAGCCTTTGTCTGTGTGGCCTGCTCACAAGTGCCACAGTTGTGGTTATGGCTTTTGCTCTGTGTGTGGGGGCGGGGGTGGGGGGAGGTGTATGAGGGCTGAAGAGACCAGAGGCAGTTGCTAGCTGATGTGATACAGAGAGATGAGCTATGCACCTATGAGGAATGTGCATAGGGCAGTATGCACAGAGATGGATTCCCAGCAGATCTCTTAGGAATCTGGCATGATGGGCTGAACTGACCCGCTCAAGGATAAGATCAGATGAAGGCAAGCTGCAAAGAGAGGCTGCTGAGACATGTTTCTACCACAGTTAGGTAAGGAAAGGCTTTGTGATGAGCCGTGATGGCGCAGTGGTTAGAATGCAGTATTGCAGGCTAATTCTGCCAACTGTTCGATTCTGACTGGCTCAAGCCTTCCATCCTTCCGAGGTCGGTAAAACGAGGACCCAGATTGTTGGGAGCAATAGGCTGACTCTGTAAACCGCTTAGAGAGGGCTATGAAGCACTGTGAAGCGGTATATAAGTCTAAGGGCTATTGCTATTGCTGTCTTGTGCACCGACCAATACACTTGCCCGTACCTGCAGAATTTCAGGGCAAAGAGAAAACTAAGCCCTGACTGAGGAAGTTGGAAGCTGCCATGCTGTGACATCCAAATCAAGGAATCCTCTTTTGCAAGTTAGTAGGCCACCCACAAAACGGGCTTGGAAACCCAATCTGTGCTGCCTGAGTTGTGGTGCCTGCATTGATGAATGGAAGTTTTTTGTGGCTCTTCCTACTGGGAGAGCTGAACAGGGCCAGCAAAACCAAAGCTGACAAATGGCTCTGAATCGCAGATGGGGGTAGGTGGGTGGGTGGATAGATGGGACCTGAGGCGAGGAAAACTGCGATTGGCTGTACCTCTCACGTTTCACCCAACCAAACTCTTACCCGTTCCTGTTCAGATCTGGTGCAGTTGTATCTGTCTGCTGTTTGTATGCGTCTGTGAATGGTGTTCTTGCTGGCTTGTGTTTTCATTGAGTGGGTGTTTGTGAAAGAAATGAAGTCTGTGCTTCTCTCTGTGTACGTGTGTCAGTTTATATGACTAGCTGCGTATTTTGGGGCTGGTCCAGCAACTTCCCAGGGTTCTCTGGGGGGGTTAGAGTGATACCTGTCAAGCATCTGCATTCGTTGTTTATCTCATAAGTTAAGATATTGCAGGGGAACATAAAGACAATTTATCTCCTGTGCTTGCTTCTGTCCTGAAGATACTACACGTCTCTTGAATGAGTCTCGGTGAGATGGCTGAATGTTTGATATCCATGGGAGAAGATTTAATTCCCACAATAGGCTATCCTATTACACGATCTGCTTGTTTTTATTTATTTATTAATCGAATTGCCAACTTACTTCCCCCATAGGGCACACAATAAATAAAACAGCCAATATATAACAGATAAAAATCTAAAACCCACAATTGTTTGTTTGCTGCACAAATCTACCTCTTCTGCTTTGCAAACTATAGTTAATGGCATAGTTTGCTGTAGGAATCCACATAGTTGTGGTCTGTTCAAGAATCTGTGGGTTACAAAATTAGGGGCTTAGTATGTGATCCAAGCCAATGTCTTTCATGAATGTCCATTCTCCATTTTTCCTCAATTTTAGCCAAATCATGTATCCCCCCTACAGTCTTTAAAAATAAGTTACGGTTGTATCCACGTAATATGTTTAAGTAGGTCAGTTACAAACTAACAGTTGCATTCACAAAGCAAGTAAGATGGATTAGAGTTGACTTTCATTTGTTTCATGGTAGCTTAGGGTTGATATAGTATAAACCATTTGGTTAGTTTGTACTGCACAAACAGGGACAATGGGCTAATTCAGTAACCTGGGAAATTGGGTGAACAGGGTCTATCAGAAGAGTGAATGGGATCATTTTTTTTTTCATCCCCACAATTCATATTTCAGGCATTATCTGTGAGCATAGATGTGCACATTTTTTTCCAAGTGATACATGGTTATGGAGGATATTGGGATTGTGCGAACACCATCCATCTTCACACTCACGAATTCACTAATTACTTGTGGGTGGGGCCATTGAGTTTATCAGATTTCTAGCAATAGAACGTCGACTTATATACCGCTTCACAGTGCTTTACAGCCCTCTCTAAGCACTTTTCAGAGTCAGCACATTGCCGCCAACAATCTGGGTCCTCGTTTTACCGACCTCGGAAGGATGGAAGATTGAGTCAACCTTGAGCTGGTCAGGATCGAACTCCTGGCAGTGAGCAGTGAGTTAGCCTGCAATACTGCATTCTAACCACTGTGCCGCCATGGATCTCTATGAAGGGTCTGCTGTCTTTGGCCTGTGTGATTCACACTGGAAAGACTTTGGAGCCCATCTCTTCTGCTATAGAAGCCACCTGGCATGGCCCCAGTTGTATCAGAAGTCTTATTTTATTTATTTATTGAATTTTCATGCTGCCCCCCTCACTAAAAGGTTTAGTGGCCAACTAGGATACCAGTCACAGAGTGGATAAGTTGCAAGGGGACATACCTATTCATGACAGAAGTGTGGCTACATTCGCATGTCACCCATAACTTGAGTCCATCTGTTAACCCGCTTGCTGGGTTTGTATAGTACAATCCATCCATCCATAAACTAGCCTAGTTGATTGGTCTCATATAGCAAGGCCAGCCATAGAAATGTCTTCCTAGGACAAACTAACCAAGCTTGCTATGTTGTAAGATGGTATCCACTAGTTTTTAACTATCCTGGCTAAAACATCACCAGTTTATATGCCCATGATATATAATCCATTTTTTTATTTTTATTTTTTGCTAAAATAAGGCAACCAGTGCTGTTGTGAACTGCTGCTCGATCAGCCAGTAAGGCAGTGTTTCCCAACCTTGGTATCTTGAAGATGTATGGACTTCAATTCCCAGAATTCTGGGAATCAACAGTCATGTACAAACAGGATGTATGAGCTAATACAAGATGTCAAGCCAGCTACTCAAATCCTCTATGTCAGGGGTGTCAAACTCAAGGCCTGGGGGCCGGATCTGGCCCGCAGGGTACTTAGATCTGGCCCACGGGGGCGCCCTGGAAACAGTGAAGGACCGCAATGCTTCTGCTGCCGAAAACAGGCTCCCGAGCTCCGTTTTCAGCTGCCAGGGCCTCCTGCAACCCTCTGCCAGTGAAAATGGAGCTCGGGAGCCTGTTTTTGCTGGCAGAGCGCTCGGGTCACCACAGGCGCCCCCGACAGGAGTGATGTTGAGCTGGCCATGCCCCCCCCGCCCCCCTGAGGTCAAACACAACCCCGATGCAATCCTCAATGAAATCGAGTTTGACACCCCTGCTCTACATTGATTTCAGCCATAGAGAACTGCTTCTTTCTGGCATCATGGCCATTTCATACATTATGTAGAGAAGGGAAACCTGGCTTGGAATCAAACTGCAGGATTGCAGAATCTGGTTTCTGAAGTAACCCATTTTTGAGGCAGGAATGTTCACTAAATCATCTCCTAAGCAAAAGCTGAACCCTGAAGTAGCCTAACCAAGGTCAGTGCTAACCAAACTTCATATACTGTGTGAACGCATTGGCAGTCCAGTAACAGTTGTACAGCTTTGTGCATCATGTCAAATAGTTTGACTCCTCTTCTAAGATAAATAAATATTTTAGAGTTTTTATTTTATTTTACCAGACTGATTACTTAATCAACTCAAAAAATTCTAGCTACAATTATAAACACCACAGTGAAATACATCAAAATTATAAAAACAATAGTTAAAGTAAATCACATTTATCAATCAAACCTCCTTTTAAGATAGAGGTCAGTAAAATTTGATTAGGGTTTTACTAACCAAATAGCCAGCCAAGTTAATTTGGAGCAGCATATTTCCCAGGGCTATAATCAAATTAACACAAATGCATAAAAATAAATGATCTAAAATGCAGTCAATGAGTCTGATTCTCTCTGCTTTGGCACCCATTGAATAATAGATGGGATTCCCCACAAAGATGGAGGAAGTTTAAACTGCTTAATTTGTAGAATTTGCCATCCAGTGCATGGTTTTAAAGGTGAACAGGAGTAGAGTAGCTCCATTGGTATCCCCAGAATTATCTCTTTATCTTGTATCGCAAATGATGAGCCCCATTTCAGAAAACAAAAAGGAATATTCAGTCTCTCTCTCTCTCCTTCAAGTGGTGGTTAAATTGAAATGCCAAATGCTTCTTTTAAAACAAAAATCAGAAAAAAGGTTAAGCTGTTTTCTTCCAAACGTACGGTACAGCAAATGGGAGGAAGAAGCTAATTTCCACTTCTTGATTGACAGGTTCTCCAAAGTTTCAGACAAGCCATTCCTTCTAGCGACCAATCTTGTGATGTTCATTCTGCAGTGTTCTAGGCGTGGTGGCCCTCAGACAGTTTGAGAAACATATGTCCATGCGGTGCGTGTCTGATGTGATGTGAGCAAAGGTCTGGAGGGTACAGTAAAAAATGTCAAAGTGGCAACCGCAGTGGTGTGATCAAAACCCTGCCTGCTTTTTTTTTTGAGATGCACATTAAAAAAAAGAGAGAGAGTTTTGATTGCACCATCAATTGACACTTTATTACCGTATTCTGTGAACAGCCCTGGATGTGAGAATTGCTGGTCACCCCACACCAGGGGTGAAATCCAGCAGGTTCTGACAGGTTCTGGAGAACCGGTAGCGGAAATTTTGAGTAGTTCAGAGAACTGGTAGCGGAAATTTTGAGTAGTTCGGAGAACCGGCAAATACCACCTTTGGCTGGCCCCAGAGTGGGGTGGGAATGGAGATTTTGCAGTATCCTTCCCCTGGAGTGGGGTGGGAATGGAGATTTTGCAGTATCCTTCCCCTGCCACGCCCATCAAGCCACGCTCACCAAGCCATACCACGCCCACCAAGCCACGCCCACAGAACTGGTAGTAAAAAAATATGGATTTCACCACTGCCCCACACCCTTTCCACACATCCATGGGACATAGTTTCTTGTGGTATATGGTGATTGGCTTTTGTGATTAGGGAGTTACCTTTTCTTTACTCCTTTTATGAGCTGCGGTGGCGCAGTGGTTAGAATGCAGTACTGCAGGCTACTTCTGCTGACTGCCGGCTGCCAGCAGTTCGGCAGGTCTATTCTGACCGGCTCAAGGTTGACTCAGCCTTCCATCCTTCCGAGGTCGGTAAAATGAGGACCCAGATTGTTAGGGGCAAGATGCTGACTCTGTAAACCGCTTAGAGAGGGCTGTAAAGCACTGTGAAGCAGTATATAAGTCTAAGTGCTATTGCTATTGCTATTGCTATTGCTATGAGTTGCAATACCTGGTGCTAATGTAGCAATAGCAATAGCACTTAGACTTATATACCGCTTTACAGTGCTTTACAGCCCTCTCTAAGCGGTTTACAGAGTCAGCATATTGCCCCCAACAATCTGGGTCCTCATTTTACCGACCTCGGAAGGATGGAAGGCTGAGTCAACCTTGAGCCTGGTGAGATTTGAACTGCCAAATTGCAAGCAGCCAACAGTCAGCAGAAGTAGCCTGTAGTACTGCACTCTAACCACTGTGCCACCACGGCTCATGTACGCACATTCCCAGGGATGCCCTCGGGTCAGAAATTAAGGTGGCCATGCCAGTGTGATAGATGTTATGCCCAGACACCCTTACATATTACCTTTCTCAAACAGATTCCTGTATACGCAATGGACCAATTTCTATAATTCCTTAATAGCTAAAATAAACCCTAAATACAGGTAGTCCTTGACTTACAACAGCTTATCGTTCAAAGTTACAACGGCACTGAAAAAAAGTGACTTATGACCGTTTTTCACACTTTTTATTTTTATTTTATTTGTTTGTTTGTCAAACATGTACAAGATAGCAGGTATAGGTATAAACATAAACATAATCAAGGTGAATACAGATAGATGAGGACAATAGGACAATAGGACAGGGACGGTAGGCACGCTGGTGCGCTTATGCACGCCCCTTACAGACCTCTTAGGAATGGGGTGAGGTCGACAGTAGACAGTCTAAGGTTAAAGTATTTTGGGTTTGGGGAAGAAACCACAGAGTCAGGTAGTGAATTCCAGGCATTGATCACTCTGTTGCTGAAGTCGTATTTTCTGCAGTCGAGTTTGGAGCGGTTTACATTAAGTTTGTATCTATTGTGTGCTCGTGTATTGTTGTGGTTGAAGCTGAAGTAGTCATTGACAGGTAGGACATTGTGGCAGATAATTTTATGAACTACATTTAGATCGGTTCTAAGGCGACGTAGTTCTAAGTTGTCTAAGCCCAAAATTTCAAGTCTGGTGGAATAAGGTATTCTGTTGTGAGTGGAGGAGTGGAGGACTCTTCTCGTGAAATATTTTTGGACTCTCTCAATTGTATTATTGTACTTGCAGCCACTGCAGCATCCCCACAGTCACACGATCAACATTCAGATGCTTAGCATCTGGTTCATATTTATGATGGTCGCAGTGTCCTGGGGTCATGTCAGGGGTGAAATTCAGCAGGTTCTGACAGGTTCTGGAGAACCGGCAAATGCAAAGCACGCGCGCACACATGGCGCGACTCTGAGCAAATCGGCAGCAAAAGGATCCAGAACCCACCCCTGGAATGGAGATTTTGCAATATCCTTCCCCCTGGAGTGGGGTGGGAATGGAGATTTTGCAGTATCCTTCCCCTGCCATGCCCACCAAGCCACACCCACAGAACCGGTAGGGAAAATTTTTGAATTTCACCCCTGGGTCATGTGATCATCTTTTGGGACCATCTGACGAGCACAGTCAATTGGGAAGCCAGATTCTTGCTATTGTGTGGTCTTCCAAGCTTTCACATTCACAAGCATGTCCAACAGGGAAACACTTTATGGTGAATCTCGGGCAGTTGCTGAAACTACAAGTGCTCCCCGACCTCTGACCACAATTGTGGCCAGAATGCCTGTTGCTAAGCAAGGTGGTTTATTGAGTCACATCTGATTTTATGCCCTTTTTGCCAGGGTTGGTAAGGGAGTCACTGCAGTTTTTAAGTGACTCATGTAGTTAAGCGAGTCTAGCTTCCCGCATCAACTTTGCTTGTTGGAAGGCAGCTGGGAAGGTCACAAATAGTGATCACATGACCCCGGGACAGTGCAACTGTCATAAGTACATGCCAGTTGCCAAGTGCCCGAATTTTTATCACATGACTGTGAGGACGATGCAACAATAGTAAGTGTGAGGATTGATCAGAAATCACTATTTTTCACTTCTGTTGTAACTTTGAATGATTGGTAAACAAATAGTTGTAAGTCGAGGACTGTCTGTATCACAACAGAGGAATGTATTGATCAAGGATTCAAGTTTTTGTCTGACCTAACTCTTTGTCTCTTGTTCATGATCTCTGTGTGATTCGGAAGCTTGCAATCAAAGTGGAAATGTGTGTTTGTTACCAATACCAAAGTATTGTTTAGTACCTATCTAGTTATATTTGTGTATACCATAACAAATGGTCCTGTTTTTTTCTGCCAAAATTATTTTTATGATCATGGACCAGTCACATTACTAACAATTTTCCAGCCTGCTCAAATGTTTCATGTAATGCTGCTGTAAGGAATAATATTAATTGCTTACGATATCTATCTTTAATGTCATTGATAATCTTCATGTTATTTCTGAAATCATTTCAGAAGCCTAAATATCGCCAGAACTATGGGTGAAATGAAATTTCACCTATGTATGACAATCAGGGATTCAAATGTGTTTGTTGTGAAGTTCAACTGATCCGTGTTTAGCTTCTGATGTGGATATGGCAGGACAACTCTTATTTGTCAGCGTTAAGATATTAAACATTCTTACCAAATCAATCTATTATTTGTATATTTTTTTCTCTTTTTCTTCCGTTCAGTGATGTCCGATCCTTAGAGGCTGCCTAGAGAAGTCCCTGTAGTTTTTTTGGCAAGCTTTTTCAGAAGTGATTTGCCATTGCCTCCTTTCTAGGGCTGAGAGGAAGTGAGTGGCCCAAGATCACCCAGCTGGCTTCTTGCCTAAAGTGGGACTAGAACTCACCATCTCCCAGTTTTTAACTTGATGCCTTAACCATTAGCTCAGAAATTGGCTCTCATTTGTACCTTAAAAAAAACTTAAAATCCTCAATATTTTTTTTAAAAAAATCAGATTAGGAAGTTTTGTGTAAGCAAATTCAGATGAAGAAGATGTAGGAATAATTCAGCATAAGGTCCCTTCAACACACTAACTTCTTTCAGTCCTAATCTGGACTCAGCTCATCCTGAGGCCAATCCTGTTTCTAAGCAATCCACCACAGGGGCTAAATTTGAATATGAACTAAGAACTAATGGGCTTTCAATAACAAAAAAATAAAGGTGATTATCAAGGGAATTAATAGGGAATTAAGTTTTCTTAGGTGAAGCCAGATTATTTCAAGTGGTACACAGGTAGTCCTTGCCTTATAACCATTCATTTAGTGATTGCTTGAAGTTACAACAGCACTGAAAAAAAGTGATTTATGGCTGTTTTTCACACTTATGACTGCTGCATGGTCTCGTGATCAAAATCCAGCTGCTTGGCAACTAGTTCATATTTATGACAGTTGTAGTGACCTGGGGTTATGTGATCATGTTTTGTGACTTTCCCACAAGCAAAGTCAATGGGAAAGCCAGATTCGCTTAACAATTGTGTTATTAACTTAACAACTTCAGGGTTTCATTTAACAGCTGTGGCAAGGAAGGTCGTAAAATGGAGCGAAACTCACTTAACAACTGTCTTGCTTTAGCAACGGAAATTTGGGGCTCAATAGTGGCCATCAGTCAAGGACTACCTGTACCTTTATAGTATAAGTGACAGCCACAATTCTCTTGGTACCTATAAGCAGGTGTTACCCCCCCCCCGAGAGTTGTTTTAACCCCAAGAGAAACTGTCTTAAGTTGTTGTCAGATTCAAGATGCACATTCTCTGATTATAAACATCCCCTGCTGCCTTGTGTTCGACCAGTCAGCATGCCAACCACAAAAGAAAAAAAACAAAAAAACCCCCACAACCCATCAACAACTTTTCGTTTTAATGTCAAGGTCTTCGGAAGGGCTGGCCTGGAGCCACCTCTCCCAAATCCAGACTTGGAGCCCATCTTCTGAACCTGGTTCACACCTAGCAAAAGTGTGAAGCGTGTTGCAGCATTGCAGAGCACCCGTTTTTTCCCTTGAGAGGCAGACATGACTGAACTGCAGTGACCCAATGTGGCATCATGGAGAAATGAAATTCAGGGGGCAGATAAAGCCACTGGGCTTCCCTGGCTAGACTTTTAACAGCAAAAAAATAAATAAATAAATTTAATACTCTGCTCTGGGAAATGCCACTCCCTTTTCCTCTTTTTTCTCTCTCTCTGCTGCTGCATCAGTCTGTCTGCAGAGTATTACACTGGCCGGCTTCCAGATCTTTCTTGTTTGGAAAGCTCAGCTGCTGAATCTATTAGGGAGAACTTGTCCTGCACCAAAGTCCCAGCTGACTCCTGGATTTCCTGGAGAAGACAGACCGCAGATGACAGGAAGGAAAAAACAGAAGGGTCTCTAGATGTTCCAGAGCACATCTCAAGACAACAGTGGGAGATTTGGGAGGGGTGGAAGGGGGAGGCTGACCAGGGACCAAGGTGGGATAAAACTGAGAGGGAATTGATGTCTGGTGGTTAGAAGGAGTAGGACCCTAAGTTGGGGTGAAGTTTTCTGTGAACAGTTCATCTTGGAGCCAGCTCTGGGAAGAACTTGAGCATCCTGCTTTCTCCTGACCTGCCTATTCCTAACTCTGGCAGCGGATTTAAGACACTGCGCTTGCTTATGCAGTATCCCGTCTCCATGGCAACCCCCCCCCCATCCTCTGCATTGGAGTTTGCATCATTCAACCGCAGTCCCAAACAGCTGCAGCTTGCCCTCAATCTTGTCTTTAGCACTTGGAGGTTTCTCCTGACTTCTTATTTATTAATTATTCATTAATCAAATTCATAGAGCCGGCCCCTCTCACGAAAAGTGGGTGGCATACAATAATTATCTAGGCTGCAGTTAGGTTTGGAGATGGGACAATGTCTCTCTCTTTTCTTTTTTCTTTCTTTTTTTTTTTTGAATGAAGCAAAGGCAGCAAGGCTCAGGTGGGGTTGAAATGAGAGGTACTGGAAGGGGGCTGAGGGCAAGCCAACTTCCTAGTTTTCTCTGCAAGAACAGTAAACCAGCATTGGTTTACTTCTAAAGCTTGTGATGAAGGATGCAGGTTGGTGTGTTTAAGAGATGGGGTGGCTTTGATTTTTTTTAATTTGATTTACAACAGTTCATTTAGTGATGTTCAAAGTTACAGTGCTGAAAAAAAGTGACTTATGACCGTTTTTCACACTTACGACCGTTGCAGCATCCCCATGGTCATGTGATTAAAAATCGGACACTTGGCAACCGGCTCATATTTATGACGGTTGCAATGTCCCGGGGTCATGTGATCTCCTTTTGTGACCTTTTGACAAGCAAAATCAATTCACTTAACAACCATATTACTAACTTAACAACCTGCAGTGATTCACTTAACAACTTCGGCAAGAAAGGGGGTAAAATAGGGCAACATTCACCTAACAAATGTTTCACTCAGCAACAGAAGTTTTTGGTCATAAGTTAAGGACTACCTGTATCTATTTATTAAATTGTTATGCTGCCCATCTCCCTTATAAAATGACTCTGAGCGGCTTAATGAAGCCTTGAGTTTTACCATAGATACGATTCCTGCCCTGGGCACAGGGTTGGACTAGATGATCTCCGAGATCCCTTTCAACTTGGACATTCCTGGGTTGTCTGATTCTGTGAAAGGAGTCTGAAGAGGGTCGTAAGGTTCCCAGATCAATCCCACCCAAAGAAAGGATGCGGTGTAGCCAAATTGTTGCTTATAATCATGGCTAAGGTGAAGATTTCCCCTAGTTTGGGCGAAAGGGGGGGAAAAGCTGCCTGTGCTGTGAGATGCAAGAATTCCAAGAAGGAGAAGAATTTTAGTGATTTAGCCTGAAATTAGGATTATGTCTGAAATGTTATGAATGGGGCAAGGATAACCCTGGTGGTGAGAAGATAGACGGAAAGCCCTCGGAGGCAAGGCTGGACGTCTAGAGGGTGTTTTGGCCAAGAAGCCTTTGATTAAATGTCAAGAATGTTCTTTTCTATGCCCTTATATAGGGATGGAAGAAAAATGTTGGCAAAATGAGTCAAAAAATTATAGGAGTTCAGAGGAAAGGGGTGGTCGATGAGGCTCCTTTGCCCAGAAAAAAATGGTTACAAGGAATAGGATGGAATTGGAGAACAGGGATAGGATAGGATAGGATAGGATAGGATAGGATAGGATAGGATAGGATAGGATAGGATAGGATAGGATAGGA
>QLTV01000817.1:452087-473149 GCA_003457575.1 Thermophis baileyi
AGGAAATTTCTCCTTAGTTCTAGGTTGCTTCTCTCCTTGATTAGTTTCCACCCATTGCTTCTTGTCCTGCCCTCAGGTGCTTTGGAGAATAGCTTGACTCCCTCTTCTTTGTGGCAGCCCCTGAGATATTGGAACACTGCTATCATGTCACCCTTAGTCCTTCTTTTCATCAGACTAGACATACCCAGTTCCAGCAACCGTTCTTTATATGTTTTAGCCTCCAGTTCCCTAATCATCTTTGTTGCTCTTCTCTGCACTCTTTCTAGAGTCTCAACATCTTTTTTACATCGTGACAACCAAAACTGGATGTGGTATTCCAAGTGTGGCCTTACCAAGGCATTATAAAGTGGTATTAACACTCTACGTGATCTTGATTCTATCCTTCTGTTTATGCAGCCTAGAACTGTGTTGGCTTTTTTGGCAGCTGCTGCACACTACTGGCTCATATTTAAATGATTGTCCACTAGCACTTGAAGATCCCTCTTACTGCTATTGAGGAAGGTACCACATATACTGTATCTGTGCATTTTGTTTTTCTTGCCTAAATGTAGAACCTTACTTTTTTCACCATTGAATTTTATTTTGTTAGATAGCGCCCAATGTTCAAGTCTGTCAAGATCCTTCTGTATCTTGAGCCTATCTTCTGGAGTGTTGGCTATTCCTGCTAGCTTGGTATTGTCTGCAAATTTGATGAGTTCCCCATCTATCCCCTTGTCCAAGTCATTGATGAAGATGTTGAAGAGTTCTGGGCCTAAAACAGAGCCTTGTGGTACCCCACTGCATACTTCATGTAGATGCAGTTCCATTGAGGACTACACGAGAATTAGAAAAGGGCTGCTGATGTGTCCCAATGAATTCTGGGATTTTTTTTCCTTCCCATTGGAAGGACATTCAGCCAAGGAAGAAAATCATCCTGACTTTCCCATTAACAGGCAGGCGTGTGGAAAATAAGCTGAAAATAAGTAAGTTTACAGATGGCTGAAAGATACCATGGTTATGTCTGTGCAACCCACCGAGTGAGGACAACTAAAGACCTAGTAGCTTCATGGACATACCAAGCTATGTTTGGGTAGTTAGAAGGGGGAGAACAGGAAGAGTAGGAGGGGGTTAGCATAGGATTCACTTTATGGTGTAACCTCAGAAAACAAGTTAATTCAAAAATAGGTTAATTGCATGGTGAGGATGCAAGTCACTATGTTATATCCCCCAACGGATACAGATGTCAGAAGATGACTTTTAGATTAGAAATATTTATAGAAACCTCTGGCTTCCTTTCCTCAGCTTGGTTGCTTTGAAGTGCATTACATAAAGATTGTGGGAGGCTGATTTGGGTGAAAAGGGCACCAAAAGGAGATTTTTGTATTTTGAGATACAGCAATGGCTCAAATGAGGAAAATGGGCAGGTGTGAAATAGATGATAGATAGATAGATAGATAGATAGATAGATAGATAGATAGATAGATAGATAGATAGATAGATAGAAGACAGATAGGCAGGCAGGCAGGCAGACAGGTAGATGATAGATAGATATTGGATTGGACTCTCTGAGTGATTTTGAGGCACTCATTTGCTTCCAGCTTCAGTGTGCTTGCAGGATTGCTATGAGGATTAAATTAGGAGAGATTCCCCATGCATAAATTTTCATAATAAATAATAAATAAATGTAATTTCTTTATTTGGAGTATAGCATGTTATAATGACCCAGTTGTTGCTCGTTAACCAGGATTTAGGGTTAAGCATGTTATCTGAACCCAGTCAGTGCGATGGGAATCCAGCCCATTGTAGGTCATTCAGCCAGCTGTGATTTATACAGACTATGGCTTATGATGCAGTAACCTGCAGCTAGCTATGATCAAGTCAAAAAACGGAAAGGGGTGTTACGACGTCGTGGCACATGCTCAGCACTTTTGAGTTTGCAATGCTATACACAAGTGCATAAGGGATGGAATCTGCAGCGTGAAGTTGCAGTGAGCATTTTGTCACACACATACACACCCACACACACCCATGCCAATATCCCAGTTTCTGTTTTCTTTCCATTGCTGCTTCTGGGCACAGATTCCAGGCAAACAAGTTCAATAAACATTCCTGGGCATGTTCTCCTGTGCAAGATGTCTAGTTTCCCCCTTTCCTTTTCTCTCATGGCGAAGAAGTTGAAACCTTTGGATCTTGTACACTGAAAAAAAACCCCTTCTCCTCTCCCTTCTGCTTCAACACTATATCAGAACCTCTCTATTATCTGTCCTTTTCTCTGGTTGCTTACAGCAACCCAGTTTAATTCAGTGCAGGTTAAGTGTCCTGTGTGAATGCTGCCACATTATTATGGCTGCTATCTAGACCAGGGGTGTCAAACTCAAGGCCCGCAGGCCGGATCTGGCCCGCAGGGTGCTTAGATTTGGCCCGCGGGGCTGCACTGGAAATAGCAAAGGACCGGCCCGCAGTGTCTCTGCCAGCACGCAGAGCAGACCTCCCGGGCTCCGTTTTCGCTGGCAGAGGGCTGCTGGAGGATCCCCCCAAGCCAGAGGTGGGTTCTTCCTGGTTTGGACTGGTTCGCCCGAACCGGTAGCGACCCGCTGGTGATGTCACAATGACGTCACGGATCCAGTTCGGTCGGTGCCGGTCCGTGGGCGCCGCCATTTTTTTATTTATTTTTTTTAAAAAAAATTGAATTTTTTTTTCTTCTGCGCATGCACAGAAACCAAGTTTTCGGCACTGCGCATGCATCGCCATTTTGTTTTCGGCTTTTTTTTAAATTTTTTAAAATTTTTTTGCACTGCACATGCGCGCGGCCATGAGGCGCAGCCACGCGGCGCGGGAGGAAGCGAACCGAGGAAGCGAGGTAAGTTAGAACCCACCCCTGCCCCCAGCCCCACCCGGGCCACCACAGATGCCCTCTGACACGAGTGATGTCAAGCTGGCCACGCCCACCCTGGCCATGCCCATCCAGCCCCCCCCCCCAGTTGGCCACGCCCACCCTGGCCCCCCCGAGGTCAAACACAACCCTGAGGCGGCCCTCAATGAAATCGAGTTTGACACCCCTGATCTAGACACTCTCCCCTCCCTCCCAGATGCTCCAGGCTGGTCCTACATTTAGACATGGGGGGATATTAGATGATCAATACTATTAAGGGGGTGTCAAACGGCTATATTAACTTTTTTCTTTCTTACTGTCAAAAAGAGGCAGCATTTGTATGCTCAAATGATAAAATGTTTAGAAACGAAAAGGTCGTCTTAGCATTGGCACCCCATCTAGAGAGTGCCCTTTCCCCAGAGGCCAAATAGGTGCCAACCAGTGGTGGGTTTCAAATTTTTTTTACTACCGGTTCTGTGGGTGTGACTTGGTGGGCGTGGCGTGGCTTGGTGGGCGTGGCAGGGGAAGGATACTGCAAAATCTCCATTCCCTCCCGATCAGCTGGGACTCGGGAGGCAGAGAATAGATGGGGGCGGGGCCAGTCAGAGGTGGTATTTACCGGTTCTCCGAACTACTCAAAATTTCCGCTACCGGTTCTCCGAACTACTCAAAATTTCCGCTACTGGTTCTCCGAACTACTCAAAATTTCCGCTACCGCTTCTCCGAACTACTCAAAATTCCCGCTACCGCTTCTCCGAACTACTCAAAATTCCCGCTACCGGTTCTCCGAACTACTCAAAAATTTCCGCTACCGGTTCTCCAGAACTGGTCAGAACCTGCTGAAACCCACCTCTGGTGCCAACCTAATTTTGTTTTGACCCTGGGAGGTTTATTTATTCAGAATTTGGTTCTCAGTAGCAATAGCTGAAGCTGGATATTTCACTCAACAAACAGTTTTAAATCCAGGACTGTCTGTACTGCTTCGATCAAAGCTCACCGACCTTCCCGTTTAACTCTGTTCCCGTTTTAAGTTCAGTTCCATGATGTCCTAATTGGGTTTTCAGATGCCAGTCCTTGGGAGCCAGGCTGGCAGTGTTCATGCAAAGACGGTCATCTTGGGAGAACCCTAAGGAGGGGGATTTCTATGTAAATGCCGCCCCCTTCCCCCCCACCACCACCACAACCACCGGCAATTCAAAAAGAAGATTTTGTTCTTTGATTGCTTAGTGCAAATAGGGTTAAAACTGCAGAAAATCTCGAGTGTAAAGATGACTGAGGTGGAATGTCTAGACTAGAGTTAAGCACTGCAACATTTTCTCCAAAGTCCCATTTCTGTAGGATGTTGGCCAACTGTTTCTAACTTCATTGCAGATTTCCAAAAGCAGATTTGATCGGCTGGCCTCATCCAGCAAGTCACTTGCAAATGACTTTTTAAGACCACACTAAGGGAAAAAAAACCAACCTTCAGCAAGATGAAAACTATCTAGTGTAAGCTTACCAGCAGCCACTAGATTTTTAACTGACTTAATAGTAATAGCACTCAGATTTATATGCCACTCCATTGTGCTTTACAGCACTCTCTGAGCGGTTTACAGAGTCAGCCTATTGCCCCCAACAATCTGGGTCCTCGTTTTACTGACCTCGGAAGGACGAAGCCTGAGTCAACTTTGAGTGAACTTGTCAGGATCAAACTCCAGGCTGTGGGCAGAGTTAGCCTGCAATACTGCATTCTAATCACTGTGCCACCACGGATCTTTTAAAATATATTGTGAGCCAGTTATGTTTAAGGCATCAAACTAAAAATCAGGAAACCATGAGTTTGAGTCCTACGTTAAGTATGAAGCTAGCTGGGTAACCTTGGGCCAGTTAGTCTCTCTTAGCCCTAGGAAGGAGGCAATGGCAGACCACTTCTGAAATCTTATCAAGAAAACTGCTGGGACTTGTCTGGGCAGTCATCAGGAGTCAAGATTGACTGGTAGGTATACACACACATACACAAAAGTTAAATCTACTAGGCAAATGAAGCCATTGTATTTCAGTAGCTGTTGTTACATCCAGGCAAGGAAACATTGCCAATATCAAGCCAAAAGTAGAGTAGAGAGCTACCAGCAGCTTTAGATTTTTTAAAGATAATCGTGTATCTTTTGACTGGAGTGGTGCGATGGCCTAGAGGTGGAGCTCTCACCTCACAATCAGGAGGCTTTGAGTTCGATCCTAGGTAGAGGCAGATATTTTTCTCTCTGGGCACACTGAGAATATATCTGCTGAACAAAACTCCGCATTGGCGACAGGAAGGGCATCCGGCTGCTAGCTCCATTCAGTTGCCCAGACTTGTGGGGTCATTTAAAGAAGATGATGATGTATCTTTTGACTAGATATTGACTGAATTCTTGTATGGATGCGACAACAGCTATTAAAACAGAAAATAGCAATACTGTGTTTTCCTAATGTAAGCTTAGGGTTTAAAGCAATATTTCTCAAACTTGGCCACTTGAAGATGTGTGGATGTCAGCTCCTCGAATTCCCCAGCCAGTTTAATGTATTGTGTGAATCCACCCTGGTGAAATTAGAGAACTTAATTTTTAAACATTGTACAGTAGTTCATATTTGGATGGATAACCAACATACCTGGGGTTCAACAGGTCGGTTGAAAACCTAGGATTGATTTGCACGGCTTGCAAATCTTGATTAATTTGAACCTTGGGAAGATTTTACAGGACTAGCCCGGTGTTCTTAATTAGCTTCTAATTCAATGATCAGCATGAATCTAGCAGAGGGGTAAATTAGTCAAAATCGTTATATGAACTTATTCATTGAATAGGCTTAATATTCTGGGGGAATGGAGAACTGCAGCAAGCAACCCTGCCTTTATTTATTTATTAAACAAATTTATATTAACTGCCCGACTCATACACAGTGACACACACTTCTCATACACACGAGGTTAAACCTATTTTAGGATTTACAGTTCGGCCTTTTATGTTCCCACTTTGTTGTGTGGTGAGAAAACGGCTGTTGGTTTTTGACAATCACAGTCAGAAGTTTTAGCCCGTGAGTTTCCTAAATTCAACAATACTGTTGACCCAGCTCAGAGGCTCCACCGTGAAATCTTGTTTAGCTCCTTTGATCAAATGGAACTAACTTAAGGTGCATGGCAGAAGGGTTAAAAGAATTTGTTGTGTTGTTTTATGTATCATTTTTAGAAATTTATTTATTTATCAAATGGCCGCCCATCTTATGAGAATATCTAAGACTTCCAAATATCGAATCCACCCACTAGTTTTGGGGAAATGGCTGCTTTTGGCCCGTCGTATTGTGTTTGCTCATTCTTTTTGTGTAGAGATTGGCCAGATTCTCCAGTCGAGAGAGTAATAGAGCATTGCTGATAGATGAATGGATTGAATGAATGAATGATGAATGAGGTTAAATATTGCAATAGTGTTGCCCTAAGGGCAGAGCTGCGATTTGGATCTGTCGACAGGTTAGGATTATGTGCTTTGTTTACTTCTGGGAACCAAGAAAATTGAAAAGAGATGAGAAACTAATGAATCCAGCCAGATATGATTATCTCCAGTGCCACCTAGCTACTAACCGATGGTATGGCACTATCCATGCAAAGCAGGTGAATGAACCCAGAAGAATGGTGTTTAAGCCAAAGTTTGTAGCAAAGTATAAGGAATGATTTCACCCAATCAATACTCAACCAAAACAAAGTTATTGAAATAAAATATTCAGCGGCTTTGCCTGGCCACTGTATTTTGACTCTCTGCTCTGTTTACTCCTCAGAGACCAGCCAGCCTGTCGACCCCTTCAGTTATGGTGAGTGGTGTTAATTGAAAGGTTGCAGATATTGGTCCACATGGGTGAAAGGAGGTTTGGAGTTTCTTTCTTCAAGAAATGAAGAAATGTGGTATGGCTTGAGGTGATGGGTGGGCATTCCAGGGTGTTCCTGATAGGAATATGATGGAATGGTCACGAACATCTGACTTAAAAAAAAAGTTTTATTGATTTTCTATTGTTTACATTTTGTTAGTGCTTAATAAACATCGTGTTGTCTGGGTTATTTTATTTGCTTAGCAGTACAGATTACATTTTTATTCTCCCCTCCCCTTTCCCCCCCCCCAACCACTGGTAGAATAAGTTCCAGGTTTGATAATATTCTGTATCTTCTTTCTGTTTAATCTTCAATGTGAGTCTGTCCATTTCTGCACAATCCAGTATCTTCCTAATTATCTCTTCGTCTCGTGGTAGTTCTTCATTTTTCCACTATTGTGCAAATATAATCCTCGCTGCTGTTAATACATGCAATATTAAATATATATTTTGTTTATCAATTTTTTTTTCTGGTGTTATACCTAATAGAAAAAAAGTTCAGGTTTAAAATCTACATGTTGTCCTATCATCTTTTCACAAACACCTGACTCTTGAACCTCCCTATTTCCCCTTACAGACTATGATACATTGCGCTTGGTGGGGATGATCCTGGCCTCCATCATGTTTGTGCTGGGAATCTTGATAGTACTGAGTGAGTCACCTCTTTTTGATGCCTGCATCTTTTATGCATGCTTGGATCTGACTTTGATTGGCCCCTAGAAATCCCATCTCTTTCCTAACTCCTGGATTCCTTGGAAAAAGATCCTACTTTGTATATGTACGTACGGGTATGTTCATGAGTACCGTTTGCAGACTTATTACTGAAATACAAAAACGTTGCCCAATGCAACGTAGAGTCCCTTTCTTTTGTGTTTCTTATTAAAAGAATGCAAATGGAAAAATAATTTTTTCTCACTTTTTTTTTTTTTTGCATTTTAAGTCTTCTGGTGCCCCTCTCCTCTTCCCTGAATTCTGAAGATGTGAATGCACATGCCCCTGTCCACACACCCTATTTATATTCCCCATCCTGGATCTTCTGATTGCATTACCTGAGCCTTGTTTCTTCCTCTCTCACTTTACCCCTTTCTCTTTTGCAGGTAAAAAATTAAGATGCAAAAAATCAGACCCTGGGTAGGTACCCCTTCCCTTCCCTTCCCTTCCCTTCCCTTCCTCAACCCAGTTCTGTTACCCCTGAAATAGTCTTCCCTTGGCGTATGTTCACTGATTTCCTTCGTGTTTCTTCTCTTCTGCAGACTGTCAGATCCCAGGGCGGCAGGGAAGAGCCCCAGTAAGTGTTGCAACATTGGGGGAGAGGAAGGCTCTGGAAAAGGGGGCCCTCACTGGCATGCTTGTATAACTCTGCATAATTTTACCTGAGGTTGTGTTAACATTGCATGTTTAGCCTGGATTTTGACTCGATGCAGAACTAACCACAGGGGAAGCATTCATACAACATACCATATAGAAATGGTAAAGCTATAACCTATAATTATATGTGTTCAGGGGTGGGTTCCTCCCGGTTCTCCCGAACCGGTAGTGGCCCGTTGGTGACGTCACGATGATGTCACCGAACCGGATCGGTCGGTGCTGGTCCGTGGGGGCCGCCATCTTTTTTGAATTTTTTTTGAATTTTTTTTTGAATTTTTTCCCCCTTCTGAGCATGTGCAGAAGCCGACTTCCAGCACTGTGCATGTGGTTGCCATCTTCTTTTTGGCTTTGTTTCCCCCCCCCCGGATTTTTTGTTACTGCGCACGCGCGCACGAGGCGCGGGAGGGAGCGAACCGGCAGCGAGGTAAGTTGGAACCCACCCCTGCATGTGTTGAGTGGACATACACTAGTAAGTAAGTAAATGTTTTATTGTTGCAACCATAGGTCGTAACAATGCAACACAGAATAAATACAATAGAGTAAAGTAAAGTAATAAAAGGTTTTAGATACAAAGTGGTCAAAACGTGGTGAACCCAGGACTATAATGAGGAATGGGAAATAAAATTCTGAATTTAAATGGCAACAAAAGTAGCAAACTGATTACTAACAGTTGGAAACACCCCTGCAAGAAGATAATGCAAGTGTTTGAAATCAGAACTGTTTGTTTCATTTACCATCAATAATGTCATCACAATCTCTTTATAAATGGGGCGGTGGAGCCGGAGGATGTAGTGAATAATGTTCTCCACTTGACCACAAGGAAAAAGATGATCTTCAACAGGATGCTCACAACATTCCCGTTCAAGATCTGCTGAAGCCATGGTCTGCAAGTAATTCTCAACTTATGACCACAATTGTGCCCCAAATTTCTGTTGCTAAGCAAAGTAGTTGTTAAGCGAATTGTGCCTGAATTTATTACCTTTTTTGTTGGCTATGGTTGCTAAGCAAATTGTTCCAGTTAAATGAATCACACAGTCCTTAAGTGATTCAGGGTTCCCCCATTGACTTTGCTTGTTGGAAGCTGGCTTGGAAGCTGGCAAATAGCAGTTACAAGAAGGTACAACCATTGTAAATATATGCCAGCTGCCCAAATGCTGTGATGGTTGTAAGTGCGAGGAACGGTCATCAGTCACATTTTCAGTGCTATTGTAACTTTGAACGGTCACTAAACGATTGGTTATAAGTTGAGGACTACCTGTAGGGCACTGGTAATATTAACCAGTTACTGGGAGAGGTTTCCATGTCTTACAGTGATGGAAACCAAGGTGAACATTTAGATGTTTGACTGTATAAGCACCAGGGGTGGGTTCTAACTTACCTCGCTGCCGGTTTGCTTCCTCCTGCGCCACGTGGCTGCGAACGCATTGCACACCACGTGGCCGCGTACGCACGCATGCGCAGTGGCGAAAATTCACAAAAGAATCCAAAAAAAGAGAGCCAAAACCAAGATGGCGGCGCATGCACAGTGCCGGGGACTCGGCTTCTGCGCATGCGCAGAAGGAAAAAAAATAGTAAAAAATTCCCAAAAATTTCTCCCCCCCCCCAAAAAAATCCCCAAAAAAGAGATGGTGGCGTCCACGGACCGGCACTGAGAACCAGATCTGTGACATCACCAGCGGTTTGCTACCGGTTCTATAGAACCGGTGCGAACCGGGAGGAACCCACCTCTGATTAGTACCATTATATGACATCCCTTTTAAAAAATAAATACATTCTGGTAGTTTCTCTATTCCAAAAGCTGACTTCCCCAAAACAGAGAACATAGAACAAGTATTCACTTTTTACTTGGGTGGGTTGTTTTTTTTTTTTTTTTTTTAAAAAACTCCTTAAGAATTTCTGCTTAAAAGTAACCCAGGGATCCTACCTTAAATCAGCCTTTCTATTCCGCAGAGACTAGGTTGGGCATTCATGTTAATGTAAGGTTCTCTGTTTATCATTCACTAAACTTTCTTCTTGTGGAGAAAGTCAGCCACCGCCTGGAGCTCCCACACCTGAAGTCACCTCCCACCCACCTGGGGTTACCATGGAGCTTCTTGACGTTGCCAGGAGAGCTGAAGACTCTATGGTGATGCCATGGCAACAGACAGCACTGTTCCTTGGGGAGCTGAGAAGCCCTTGGGGAGGGTTGTTCGCAGAGGCTTCTGAACGGCAGGACATCTTTGTTCCTGCTTAAAAGATGAGAGGTTTTGGGGGAGCAGGAAAGATGGGATGGGAATAAGGTACAGAAAAGAATGGGGGACAGAACCCCAAGTCTAAATCATATGCATGAGATGGGCAGCTACATAAAATTAAATAATTAAAGTTACATGCATGAGCTTGAGTTACTGTACATGTATGAGTCGGCAGTCAGTGCAGTATTGCAGGCTACTTCTGCTGACTGCCAGCTGCCTTCAATTTGGCAGTTCGAATCCCACCAGGCTCAAGGTTGACTCAGCCTTCCATCCTTCTGAAGTGGGTAAAATGAGGACCCAAATTGTTGGGGGCAATAGGCTGACTCTGTAAACTGTTTACAGAGGGCTGTAAAGCACTATAAAGCAGTATATACAGTAAGTCTAAGTGCTATTGCTATGAGATGGGCAGCTATGAATAAAAATAATTGAAAGGAAAGAAAAAGGAACCTGATTGGGAGAACTGTACAAAATTCCTTTTTTCTGTGTTTTTTTTTCCAGTTGATGTTTAACCAAGTTTTATTCTTCTGAACTTCATTTCTCTCTCCCACTTTCTCTGAATTTTTCTATTTTGAGGGTCCTCCCCAAACTTCCTCCCCAAGTTTTCACATATCAACATATGACCACAATTGGGCCTAGAACTTCTGTGGTTAGGTCGTTAAGTAAGTCATGCCGAGTTATAGGAACCAAATTTTGATCTCACGACCATGGGGATGCTGCCACGGTTGTAAGTGCGAGGACTGGTTGTCAGGCACTTTTTTCAGTGCCATTGTGACTTCGAATGGCCAGTAGCAATAGCAATAGCACTTAGACTTATATACCGCTTTATAGTGCTTTACAGCCCTCTCTAAGCGGTTCACATAGTCAGCATATTGCCCCCAACAATCTGGGTCCTCATTTTACCCACCATGGAAGGATGGAAGGCTGAGTCAACCTTGAGTAAACGAATGCTTGTAAGTTATGGATCACCTGTATTATACTATACCTTAAATGCTCATATTCCTCACTTTCTCCCTCCCCCTCTTTCTCTTCCCCAGCTCCAGCTGGCACCGTGTAGGCACCGTCCTGAAGATGTCCTGCTCCCGAGTGGCTGGTGATGAACCGCGCCCGGGACCTTTCTCCGGAGACCTTGGCACTGACTGTCCGGGTGGGGGAGGGGCTCTCCTGTCTAACCTCAAGGAGGGAGGGGCACTTTTATAACCAGTTAGCTCTTGCGCTTCCATTGCATGATGGGAGCAGGCCACCCGGGTGGGGTTGGGGCACAGACACAGGCCGCGGGGTGATGCAGCCCATCTGCCAGTCAGTGTCAGCTGACCCCCGACTCTACTGGGGGCTGGTCCTTATAATTCCCCCCCCTCTCCTACACAGGGTCCCATTAAAATGCAATAATGCTGCCTGCTGCTGCTGCTGCTGCTGCTCTCTGGGAAAACGAATCACCAAAAAGCTTCCTCGCCGCTGGGCATAATATAACCCTCCATTGCTGTTGCTGTTGCTTTGCTGTCTGAGCCTCTTGCTGTGCTGTGAACGCCATTAGCCACTAAGTGAGGTGGCATAGTCCAAAGAGCCCCACCCCCTTGCCTTGTGGGAAACTAGCCCTTTCTTGGAGTGGGGGGCCACTGTAACGGATTCCTTCTCTTCTAATGGATCGGACTCCTAGAACTAGGATATAATATTACTACTGATCACTAGAGGGCGGCAAAGTGAAGAGTTTTCTATAGCTTGTTGCTGCCATCTAGTGGTACGGTAGGGGTTTGCAGGCCTGATCTAGTCCTGTAGTCGGGAGTGATGAGCAAGCAAGCTAGGGAAGAATTGTTAGAAAGGGAAGGGTTGCTTTCTTGTCATACGGTCCTCTTCTGCCAAGGGACGCTGACCCCAGCTTCTCCATGCAGTACCATCCATATCTCCATGTCGCATTCACACATGGAGAAAAATTTGACCAATCAATAAAAATCATGGTGATTTTTTTTTTTAAATGAATCTCTTGACTTGGTGATTTATTTATTTTGACTCTGAAGAGTTCACTATTCCTTAAATCCCATCTCCAGACTCTTGGGGTGATGGTAAAGAAACTATGCTTGGTCCTTCCTAGCTTCCCTCATCTTACTTGTGGTGGCTGGGTCTTACTTAAGGTCGTAATTCTGCTAACATTTAGATACAGTATTTGCAAACCTGATTTTTATGGGAGGGAAGACGTGAAGCGATGTAGCTCATACTACTGTTGTGCGGAGAAACTGGAGCTCTTAAAAGGCAGAGACCTTTTTCAGATATTAGAAAATTTCCTCTTTCTGGTAGATTCCTCCCTGTATGGATAGCCCAGCCAACATTGTGGCTGTAAAATTATGGACAGTTAGCATTTTTGTTACTCACCAAAGCCTCTGCTACCCGTTTTGGCAAATACACCCCCCCCCAACATCCTACCATTCCCAAAAGTAGCCATGAATACTGATTTATTCAGAATATTTTTTTCTAACATTTAGCTATAAGAAGGCTGAACAAATGTCACATAAATAAAATCAAAATACGCTTCAACACTTTATAAAATGGTGATGGGATGCTTCAAACAGCACATCACATTATAAACTCAAATCTAATGTGCTGTGAAAAACAACTGTCTCCTTCCTTCATTCAGCTTGTCTTTTTTTTTTTCCTCCTTCCTGCATTTGCCTGGTTTTTATTTGTGCCCCAATCGCACTATGGAAAATAAAGAACAAGGAGTGGGTAATATACAGTCAATTGTGTGTGTAATTTTCAGTAACGATAAAAGAAAAAAAAAGATGGAAGTCCCCAATAATGTGTGTCATATTTCTCAACCAGATTGCTTGTTTTTCTGAAATATATGTTGCAATACAACAATAGTGTTTTGTCCTAGGGTGGGCCACACCTTTTATAGTACCTTCAGGGGGAGGGGAGGGTCATGATTTATTTATATATTGGATTTTTATCCCAGCTTTATTACTGTATAAGTCACTCAAGACGACCAACATACATAATACTGCTTCCTTCTCTTATTTTCCCCACAACAACAATCCTGTCAAGTGGTTTGGGCTGAGAGAGTAAGTAGCTGAAAGTCAACTAGCTGGCTTTTGCTCCTAAGGCAGAACTAGAACTGTCTTCTGGTGATTGGCCCAAGGTCACCCAATCAGCTTTCCTGCCTGGGGAGGGGGGACTAGAACTCAGTGTCTCCTGGTTTCTAGGCATCTTAACCACCATACCAAACTTGCTGTACAGCAGTGGTTCTCAACCTTTCTAATGCCGCGACCCCCCCGCCTCCCTGCCCTGCCGCCATGACGCCCTCCCCGCGCGCAATGAGATGACAAGGCGTGGCACCAGGGGTGAAATGCTCCAAGTTCGGCCGCGCCTACGGGTCGCCGGAGAGCCGGTAGCCACGGAAGCGGGAGGCTGCGCCCACCCGCCCGGAGGCTGCCATTTGGGTTCTTGTACCCTCTGCGCATGCGCAAAGCCTTCTGGGTAAAAGAACCCAAATGGCGGCGTCCGTGCGGGTGGGCGAAGACTGGTTGGTGCCATGCTATCTTGTATGGATGGGGTCAAGGTTTGAAAATGGGAATTTGGCTTTGGTTTAAAAGAATATGATGGGATCCTTGGGGTACATTACTGTTTTTGTGTTTCTGTTTTAAAATGGAAGGGAACTACCACCAAATCATACTACAGCTTTATGAAGGAGGTTGACCAGACATCTGGTATAATAAATAAAACCTAATCAAATAGAGTGGGGATGCGGTGGCTCAGTGGCTAAGACGCTGAGCTTGTCAATCAGAAAGGTCGGCAGTTCGGCGGTTCGAATCCCTTGCGCCGCATAACGGAGTGAGCTCCTATTACTTGCCCCAGCTTCTGCCAACCTAGCAGTTCGAAAGCATGTAAAAATGCAAGTAGAAAAATAGGGACCACTTTGGTGGGAAGGTAACATGACCACGGAGACGTCTTCGGACAGCGCTGGCTCTTCGGCTTTGAAACGGAGATGAGCACCGCCCCCTAGAGTCGGCAACGACTAGCACATATGTGCAAGGGGAACCTTTACCTTTAATCAAATACAATAGGCAAACATCAGAAAACCTTTAATTTAAAATTTAAAAGTGAAGTGTTCACACTGATGCACATTTAAAAGTCTACTTCTTGATTTGGACATTGATGACATGGATTTCAATGAGTTACTTAAGGCAAATCTAAGGATTTTCATGCCCAGTTTTCTTTCTTTCCTTGCTATGTATCTTTTCTCCTTAAATGATACCCAATAGATCATTAAAGTGTGAAATCATTTAACTTAAGTTAGTACTGAGGCTTTCTAGTTCCTTCTTTCCTCCCATCCTTTTTTCTTTCTTTTTGTATTATGCCTTTTAGATCTTAAGCTTTTAAATAAGGATTATCTCACTTCCCTAACTCATTGTGGAATATAAGCCTTGGGGAATAAGGTGCTCAGAATAAATTAACTAACCTTCCTCAAGCAGGTGCCCTTCAGGTGTATAGAACTACAAATCTTATAACACCTGCAGCAAAACCAGTGGGAATAACAGCACAACACATCTGCCAGATTAAAGAAAGCTGCTGAATTTAGTGAAATGGCCATTAGAACTTGATACAGTAAAGGGAGGCTGAGGAATCCATAAATCCTTGTCACTCGAAATTTAATGCTTCTACGTTTGGTGAAGTATTATTCCAAACTATTTTTTTTACTACAGTACTGCAAAATAAAGTCTACAGATAAGTTCCAAAAGTAGACCACTTAAGATGGGGGCTCCTTTTGTGAAGTTCAAGTTACAATTGGGAGATTTATTGCTAGTTTTATTTATTTACTTGTATCTCACCTTTATTTTTACAAATAACTCAAGGTGGCAAACATATCCAGCACACCTTCCTGCTCCTATTTTCCCCACAACGATAACCTCTGTGAAGTGGGTTGGGCTGAGTGACTCGCCCCAAAGTCTTTCATGGCTAAGGCAGGACTTGAACTCACAGCCTCCAGCTTTCTAGCCTGGTGCCTTAACTACTAGAGCAAACTGGCCCTTGGGTGATGGAAGGGGAGGGACAGGCCACACTAAGGACTTCACTTGAAATTAGGATGTGAAATGATCAGTTAAAGAATTTGTCCTTGACAATATAGGTAGTCCTTGACTTACGACCAATGTTTCCATTTCTAAGCAAGGTGGCTGTTAAGTGAGCAATGCCTGATTTTTACAATCTTTTTTTTACCACAGTTAAGTGAATCATTGCCACTGTTAAATGAATTATGTGGTTGTTTAGAAAATCTGTTTCTCAGAAGCCAGCTGGAAAGATTGCAAATGACCACAGGATGCTGCAATTATTTTAAACTAGTAGCTGGATACCTATGCTTCGCTACAAAACTGAACTCCTTAGCATGGAGTAGAATGTCTAAACTCCCAGCCCGCAAGCCAGATGAGTCATGCGCTGGCCACGCCCACTGGCAGTTGGAACAGAGTTCTTTTCAGGTGGGGAGGGGGGAGTAGAACGTCTAACTCCTTAGCATCAGAGCGTGTTAATAATAATATAAGAAATAACTAATGATCTGATGGTCATTTCGAAAAATCCTTTCTTAGCGAGCACCTAGAAGCCAAGAGAAACATACGTGCCAAGTTTCAGGTTTGTAGGCTTTACGATTCTGGAGATTTTGTGATGATGCGTGAGTGGTATTTGGCTTTTATATATATATATAAATATATGCTGATTGCCAAACACCTGAATTTCAGTCACGTGACTGTGGGAATGCTGTGACAGTTGAAAGTGCTAGGACCAGTTGTATGCCATTTTTTTCCCAATGCTGTTGTAATTTCAGTCACTAAACAAATGGTTATAAGTCAAGGGTTATGAAGGAATCATCATATTCATACCTCGAAGAAGCCCTTTTCAGGACTTAATGTACAGATTAAAGCTCTCCAATTTGGACTGCAAACCTTTAGATAGCCTCTAAAAATGGCAGAAGACAAAAGGAACAAGCAAATATAGTCCGCAACTTACAGCCACAATTGAGCCCCAACTTTATGTTGCTGAGACATTTGTTAAGTGAGTTTTGTCCCATTTTATGACATTTCTTGCCACATTTGTTAAGTGACTTGCTGTCATTGTTACATTAGTAACCCGGTTGTTCAGGGAATCTGGCTTCCCCATTGACTTTGCTGGTCAGAAGGTCACAAAAGGGGATCGTGACCCCAGGACACTGCAACTCTCATAAATATGAGACAATTGTAGAGCATCCGAATGTAAATCACGTGACCATGGGGATCTTGCAACAGTCGTGTGAAAAATGGTCATAAGTCACTTTTTTCAGTGCCATTGTAACTTTGAACGGTCACTAAGTGAGCTGTTGTAAGCCAAGGACAAGCTGTAATTGCTGCCCTCTCCTGGTCAGCTTTGCAGACCTCTGGTCCTTTGCAGCCCAGAGATGATGGCTCAAATGCATCCGACATCGATTTTACACACTTGAGTGCTGCTCACGATTTGGATGCGTTTTAGGAACCTTTTGCAGAGAGCTTGACACTTCTGTTCCACTGTACTCTCCTGAGGTAGTTTTTCAAATTGCAACAATCTCTCATGGCCATCTGATGTAATGCCAGCGTGCTGACTTTACTCCTTGCTCATCAGAATGTGGACTTCCAAGCTGGGTTGCTATTTGGCCACCCGACTAAAATATTTAAAGTAGAAAGAAAGGAACTCTCCTGAGTATATGCTGAACAAAATAACCTTGTTGATAACAGGGTTGTAAGCACAAACAGGACGTTATGTTCTGGGATTTTTTCTTAAAAAGGAAGTGGAAAAAAAATAACACATTCAATATTTGCACAATAAAATAAAGGGCTGCTTGGCAAGATTATATATAACATGGCAGGGAAGATGCAAGCAAAACACAAAAACACAGAAAAAGGGGCTTGAATTTTAGGTGGGGAGGACCCAACAACTAGAGGGGCAATCTGTTGCAAGAGAGGTAATCCCCATCAGCCCCCACCCTGCAAAGCTGGCTAATGGGACCTGTAGTCCAAAGCATCTCCTATCCAGTGTGTGTGTGTGTGTGTGTGTGTGTGTGTGTGTGTGTGTGTGTGTGTGTGTGNGGTGAGGGTGTGTGAGAGAGAGAGAGAGAGAGAGAGAGAGAGAGAGAGAGAGAGAGAGAGAGAGAGAGAGAGAGAGATAGATATTAATTAATTAATTAATTAAAGTTTCACATTTAACCTGTTCTACTTCTTGCTCTCTGTTGCAAGAAGGGACGATCCCTAACAACCTCCCCACCCTGGAGGTTGCTGATGGGACTTGTAATTCAAAGCATCGCCTTAAGTATAATAAGCCCAAGTCTCCCTCTGATCTCTCAGTCCTCTAAGCACTTCTGCAAAGATAATAGAGATAATTTAAAAAGTGGACCTTTGCAGCAGGTGGGTGGGTGGTTGGGAGGGGAAGGCAGCCTCCAGTCGAACAAAAGCTAAAATTACCCCGGCCTCTCATGCATAAGGGGCGATCCCTGGCTGGCGGATGCGATTTGTAGTCCAAAGGATCCCCAGGTGAGTCGAAGCCTAGAGGAGAAGACAGTACTCACTCACACATGCGCAGACCGAGTCCCTGCCTTCAATCGCCTTCACCTGTGCGGCCGCGGGCCACCTGCCCATGATGAGCCGCTTCCCGCCCAACGCTGTCGGACCGCCTCCCGGTGCTCTTCTCCACGCCCACCTCGGCTGTGGTTGGCTGCTTTGGAAACTCATCCCTCGGATTGGCTGAGCGGCCTCTCCCTCTCCGAAGGGTGGGGACACTTTAAAAAGGCGGCGGGCTCCTCAGGCTGAGGTAAAAGTGTGAGCGCGCTGCAGAAGCAGCAGACGCCGCTACCGCCGCTTCTCTTGTTCCTCGAAAGAGAAGATGCTGCGGGGTGCGGGAGATAATAATTAATAATAATCTCTCCCGATTGCGGCTCCGCAGCCGAAGACTTCGCGCCTTGGATTGTGCCTTTGCGCTCTGAGGTAATTCTAGCTGAGGCTCTTAGACATTGTGAGATACGGAGGGGAGCTAATTAATAGCCTATTCTTGGGGAGTAAAGAAAGCACCTGTGGTAATTTTAACCATGGCGTATATTCTTGGGAATAAAACACCAGTGGGTGGCTGAGGTAATGTCTGTATGGGGGTCTAATTTAAAGGACTCCAATACCACAGCTTTACCTATGGTGAGTTACCTCAGTCCCATGGATTTTACCCAAGGCTCAAGTTTTTAGGAGTAAAATATTGGTGGAAGCTGAGGTAATCTCAGCCATGTCCTGTTAAAAGGACCAAAACACCACAGGTGACTAAGAAGCAGCTTTTAGGAGAAATAAAGCTGAGGCAATTTTAGCCAGGTGGAGTTAAAAGGGCTAAATTACCACAGGTGAATAAGTGTTAAAATTAGCTTAAAGGCAAAATTGTTTCAGTCCCTGCAGTTGGCCTTACTTTCTTGAATAAAGTCAACTCTTGGGACCTGAGGAAATTTTAGCCACGGTTCAAGTTCTCAAAACATGTAGAGGACTAGCTACTTCAAGGAATTAAAGGCAAAGGTTAGCTAAAATTACTTCAGGTCCAGGAGTTGACCTCACTTTCTTGAAATAAAGTCAAATCTTGAGATAATTTTAGCCAAAGTTTAAGTTCTTAGAGTAAAATACTAGTGGAATCTGAGGTAATCTCAGCCATGTCCAGTTGAAAGGACCAAACCACCAAAGCGAGTCAAATTTAAAAATAGTTTAAAGATAAAATTGACTCAGAATCTGACCTTGCTCTTAGGAATAAAGTGAATTCTTGGGACCTGAGGTAATTTTGTTCAAGGTTCAAGTTTTTTGGAGAAAAAATCCTTGTGTGTCTAATCACACTTGGCCAATAAAGCCTCTACTACGCTCTATCCTCGTCTAATCAATCCAATCTAATTTACACTAAACTAAAAAGCAAAAGATGTAGGACTAGCTACTTCAGCTAAGGCAAAAGTTAACTAAAATTACTTCAAGTCCAGGAGCTGGCCTTGCTAGCAGGAATAAAGCCAATTCTTGGGACCTGAGGTAATTCTAGCCAAGGCTTAAAAGAAACAAAACATGTAGAGGACTAGCTACTTCAAGGAACTAATGGCAAAAGTTACCTAAAATTGCTTCAGATCCAGGAACTGACCTGACTTTCTTGCAGGAAGGTAAACTCTCAGGACCTGAGGCAATTTTAGGGATGCCTTCCTGTTCCTGGACAGTAAGAGAAACTCCTGGGACTAGAGGTCATATCTTTGGGAACATAACCTGCGGTCTGAGGTATTCTCAAGGGTACATTCCAATTCATTGTATCTTGCTTCTTTCACTCATAGAATAAAGAACATAAATGCCTCTTTGTAAAATTGATGAAATAGTTTTCTAGTCTCGGAACATCAGGTGGTCATTTGGTGACTTTTTTTATTTCAAAGGCACTCTACATGAAATGAATCACAACTGACAAGCAGACGAAGACATCAAAGGTAAGTCAGTTTCATTAACTTTCCAATGCTGTATTTAGCCAAGAAGCCTGACAGGTACTGTTGGCAACAAGTGGTTTATTACTGCAAAAACCTTTGGGCCTCGCTAAAGCTTATCCTATGCTTTATGCTTTAGCGAAGTTTTGTAAAAAAAAAAAAAAAGTAATTATGGTAAAAAAGTGGGCACAAATATAAGAAATTTATCTAAAACATAAACAATTTCTGACCTGAGATAATTTTAGTTATTGGCTGTGGTTCTTACAACCAGAGAGGGCCACACAAGCATTCCCCATATCAACACAGCGTGGAGATGGGGGTGATGCCCCTACTTGTAGAGATTGTTCAGTCCCTGAGCTTCCATTCTGTGATGCTCACATGGAATGAGCCCGGGAGTTTGCCTGCTGCCTGTCTCATTCAATCCCTGAGCACACATGCTGGGAGACTCACACTGGATGGCCTCTCTGGGGTTCCACTGGGTGACCCTTTCAGTCCATGAGCGAGCAGTGAGGGCGAATCACCCTGGAGAAGTCAAGAACGCTCAGGTGCAAGCCTCCTCCAGTCCCTGAGGACCCCCTCAGTACTCCGACTGGAAGGGAATCCTTTTGGATTACTTCCCTCCCACCATTCTTGGAAAGAATGCCAGTACCAGCCAGACTTCTTAGAACTGAAAGTAAACCTGGTAATGCAATTATATGTGATGCTGTATACAAATAAAGGAAAAGATCTGTGACTTACGGTTGAAATGAAGGGTCCTTAGTGTTCTCTGAGCTTGGTGGTTTTCTTGCAGCTGTTTTATTGTCAAACTAGGGAATGTCAGTGCTCGGAGAGAGTGGAGTTTGCTCTCAACTTATGTTCTAGTGGCTTATGGTTTCAGTGTTGGTGGAAGTGGTCTTGAAGGTTCATTAGTTGGGCTATTTGTTGTTAACTTGTTTGGCACTACCTTGATTCAAGTAGTGTTCACTTAATTGTTGGTCTGATGTTAATCTCTGCTCATATAGGTGCTGATAGCTGGTGACGTGTTTTGGTACTTTTGATTCCTTTTGGGCTTGTTGATTATCTCTTGCTTGCAGATGAAGATATTTATGTCTGTGTCTACTGATGGCTAATTTATCAGAGCGTTGTGCGGCTTTTAGAAATCACATAGCACTTTTTGACTTGGCTTGGTCTACAATTGTCACAGTTCCAAATTTGAAACTATGTTCTGATTCCTAGTTGATGCCATGATTAAGAGATTTTATACCTTCCTTCCAGGTTAATTTTGGCCATGGCGATGGTTCTTAGAACC
>QLTV01000818.1:38759-59547 GCA_003457575.1 Thermophis baileyi
AAACAATCTGGAACTGAACACACTCAAAACTGTAGAAATGGGGGTAGACTTTAGGAGAAACCCTCCCATTCTACCACCTTTACAATACTAGACAACACAGTATCAACAGTAGAGACCTTCAAATTTCTAGGTTCTATCATATCTCAAGACCTAAAATGGACACCTAACATCAAAAACATCATCAAAAAAGCACAAAGAATGTTCTTTCTGCGCCAACTCAGGAAGCTCAAACTGCCCAAGGAGCTGCTGATACAGTTCTACAGAGGAATTATTGAGTCTGTCATCTGCACCTCTATAACTGGTTTGGTTCTGCAACCCAACAAGACAGACACAGACTTCAGAGGATAATTAGAACTGCAGAAAAAACAATTACTGCCAACCTGCCTTCCATTGAGGACCTGCACACTGCACGACTCAAAAAGAGGGCCGTGAAAATATTTACAAGTACCTGCTGATACAGTTATACACAGAAATTATTGAGTCTGTCATCTGCACCTCTATAACTGTTTGGTTTGGTTCTGCAACCCAACAAGACAGACACAGACTTCAGAGGATAATTAGAACTGCAGAAAAAACAATTACTGCCAACCTGCCTTCCATTGAGGACCTGCACACTGCACGACTCAAAAAGAGGGCCGTGAAAATATTTACTGACCCCTCGCATCCTGGACATAAATTGTTTCAACTCCTACCCTCAAAACGATGCTATAGAGCACTGCACACCAAGACAACTAGACACAAGAACAGTTTTTTCCCGAATGCCATCACTCTGCTAAACAAATAATTCCCTCACCACTGTCAAACTATTAACTAAGGCTGCATTACTATTACTATTAGTCTTCTCATCATTCCTATCACCCATCTCCTCCCACTTATGACTGCAGGACTGTAACTTATTGCATGTATCCTTATGATTTACATTGATATTGATTGTTTCCTGATTGCCTATGACAATCATTAAGTGTTGTACCTTATGATTCTTGATGAATGTATCTTGTCTTTTTATGTACACTGAGAACATATGCACCAAAGACAAATTCCTTGTGTGTCCAATCACACTTGGCCAATAAAGAATTCTATTCTATTCTATTCTATTCTATTCTATTCTATTCTATTCTATTCTATTCTATTCTATTCTATTCTATTCTATTCTATTCTATTCTATTCTATTCGTCTAGTTTAGTGAAATGAAGGATCAGGGGAGAATGATACGGTAGCAGTGTTCCAATATTTAAGGAGCTGCCACAAAGAAGAGGGGATCAATCTATTTTCCAAAGCACCAGAAGGCCAGGCAAGAAACAATGACTAGAAAGTAATTGAGGAAAGAAGCAACCTAAAACTAAGGTGAAATTTCCTAATGGTGAGAACAATTAATTAGTGGAATGCCTTGCCTTCAGAAGTTTGGGTGCCCCATCGATGGAGGCTTTTAAGAAGAGACTGGACAGACACTTATCTGAAATGGTAAGGTCTCCTGCTAAAGCAGGGGATTGGACCTTCAAGGCCCTCCCAATTCTGTTATTCTATGTTCTATGATACTGCTTTCAGGTTCATTATCATGTCATTTGTCCCCACATGAAAGAGATAAAAAGGATAGTAATTTGTAGGGCTTGATTATTTTAGTAAGCCTCTCAGCCAAATCTTTTATTTTACCTCCCTAAATTGATTGTCCGATCTACAGACTGCTGATTCTGTTCTCCTGGGAAGTGAATCTCCTATCACCAACACTGACCTTTTTTTTCTTGGGAAAGTCTGGGCTACTTTTCTTCCTGCCACAGGAACACTTGATGATGTCCCTTCTCCAGGTGTCAGCTGAAAAGAAAAAATAGTATCTCAGTTGAGAGTAAAAAATGAAATATCAGCTTGTAGTTAGTGTAAAAGATTATAGAAAGATAATATTTTGTAATAATACTGAAGATGTTTCTTTTTTAAAAAGTTGTAATCTTTATAGTTTGTAATCTACAAAAGAAAGTAGAGTGATAATTGCAGATAAATAGAATCTGTAGTGTCTTTCTGCAGTTTAGGGCAGTTCACAATCCTCATATATTTGCAGTCTTGGTTTGTGATTAGTGTAAACCACAAAAAAAGTCTCTATGGTGTAAGCAGAGCCTTGTAATATAAACAAGAATATGAAAAAAATTCATATTCAGTTCATTCAGGATCTGAATGAAAATAAACTCATATAAAATAAAAAGTACAGTTCAGAGATTATAATTGTTATAAATCTTTATAAATATGCAGCACATGTGGTTGGAGAAAAAAACATCTTTGCAAACAGATTTGCATCTCATTCATTTTGCAATTATATCTTTGAAAGTATGCAGTTAATGATAAAAAAACTATGCAGTTAATATTGGAAAATTAAAAAGTTCAATTTATATACATAGAGAAAAGAAGAGATAATAAATGCTGAGTACTTTGTCTCCTCTCTCTTCAGCATAACAAAAGGAAGAGCTCCTTTCTTTCCAACAGAGTGCCAACAGCCATGCTACTCAGCTGAAGTCATTGAAGTAAAATTTTTCATCCAAGTAAAACTTTGTTTCTTCCAAAGTCCAGTCTTTTCTCCATTTGTTCATTTTCCTGTGGGTCCAGTTCTGTGCTTATTTAGAGTTTTTTGAGCTTTTGAGGAAATTATTTCTGGTCATCGGTGAGGAGAGAGATTGTTATAGCGATAGCATTTAGACTTATATACCGCTTCACAGTTCTTTACAGCCCTCTCTAAGTGGGTTTACAGAGTCAGCATATTGCCCCCAAAATCTGGGTCTTCATTTTACCAACCTTGGAAGGGTGGAAGGCTGAGTCAATATTAAACCGGTGAGAATTGAACTGCAGAACTGCAGGCACCCAGCAGGCAGCAGAAGTAGCTTTCAGTAGTGCATTCTAATCACTGTGCCACCACAGCTCTTACCGATACTCCCCACTCTTGCAGGCGCGATCTATATGCTCTATACAGTATGTATCTATATAAGCAATATACTGTATATATGCTGATTTATTCTAACCCCATGCTGGATTTTAATGTGAATTTTTGTGTCTTTTTATTGCTTAATTTTGGAGTTGTGAATCACTTTACTTTCACTGTATGGAAGTTGACGGCAAAATGACTCTCCCCTGGGTACTGAAAGTGATCTGATTTGATTTACATTTACATTGATTTTTCCTACAAGGATTTTATATTCTATTAGTTTTTAAAAGCTCTGGACTTACTTTTTTTATCTCTGATGGGAACTTCCCTTTTTTCTATTCCCTTTTTATTGTGGGAAATACTATCTCAAGTTTTTTCTGTGGTCATTATGGTACATCTATTTCTCCTATTCTTGAAAGGAACTGTTTATGTTTTGTTGGGAAAGCTCAGTTACAATTGAGTTTTAGACTATTTTAGAAATGCAAATAAGAGTAAATTAAGGGTTTTGAATATCATACATCATATATTCCTTATAATGTCCATAAAAAAAGATATAAAAGAAAGGCAACAGTCAGATCAACAATGTTAAAGCCCTTTCTTTTGCAAAATAATAATAATAATGCAAGACTTAGATTTGACAGAATTGATGAGTGATGGACTGGACTTTCCTAAGAAGATTGATGGAGATTGGATAATGGTTTTATTATATCCAATCAGAAAACAATTGTCAACAGATTCTTTGTTTCAATTTGTTGGAAGATTCTTTGATTAACAGATGCTGCAGAAATTTTTACAATAGAGATTTTGACTTTGGGGGATGACATCAGTGGTGGGATTCAGCCGGTTTGCACCGGTTCAACCGAACCAGTTGTTAACCTTTTGCGCAGTTTAGCGAACCGGCTGATCCCACCACTGGCTGTCCCCACCCCTCCCAGCCACTCCTTTTGTCGCCTCACCTGCCTTTGTGCTCATCCTCACACGCATGGCCTAACTTCTCTTCGCCCGTTTGCCTTGCTCGCCTGCCTTCATGCTCGCCCTCATGCCCGTGGCTTAGCTGGTCTTCACCTGTTTTCCTCCCTCACCCTTTTGCCTCCCTCACCCATTTGCCTCCCTCGCCTGTTTGCCTCCCTCCCCATTTTCCTCCCTTGCCTGTTTGCCTCTCTCCCCATTTTCCTCCCTCACCCATTTGCCTCCCGGCCCATTTTCCTCCCCGTTTGCCTCTCTCGCCCATTTGTCTCCCTCCCCATTTCCCTCCCTTGCCCATTTGCCTCCCTCCCTGTTTGCCTCCCTCCCCATTTGCCTCTCTTGCCCATTTGCCTCCCACCCCATTTGCCTCCCTCGCCTGTTTGCCTCCCTAGCCCATTTGCTTCCCTCGCCCTTTTGCCTCCCTCCCCGTTTGCCTCCCTTGCCTGTTTTCCTCCCTCACCTGCCTTCATCCTTGCCCTCATGCCCACAGCTCAGCTGTTCTTCGCCTGTTATCCTCCCTTGCCCGTTTCCTCCCTCCCCATTTGTCTCCCTCACCCGTTTGCCTTCCTCCCCATTTGCCTCCCTCCCCGTTTTCCTCCCTCAACCGTTTTCCTCCCTTGCCCATTTGCCTTCATCGCCCATTTTCCTCCCTCACCCATTTGTCTCCCTTGCCATTTACCTCCCTTGCCCATTTGCCTCCCTCACCCGTTTGCCTCCCTCACCCATTTGCCTCCCTCACCTGCCTTCGTGCTTGTCCTCACGCCTGCGGCTCAGCCATTCTTCACCCATTTGCCCCTCTCACCCATTTGCCTCCTTCGCCTGAGGCCTGCCCACTCGCCCACTGGCCGGGTGGGCTGGCCCAGAAGTGGTGCATCCCCTTGTTGCAGGCTGGATGCGGGACCCTCCCATCCCTTCAGCTGAGCGTGGTGGGCCTGCTCTCCCTCCCATCTGCCTCAGGTCCCACATGAGGCCAAGTCCGCTGTGGTGCGGCAAGGCAGGGTGCTCGGGCCAGCAGAGGCACATGGAAACTCTGGAGCCCCTCGAGGCCTTCCGCATCAGGTCCTCCAAGGCTTTACACCCCGGGAAGGGCTCCATTGTGGAGGACTGTGTGCCCAGACTGAGCACTTTCTCTCAGGCCTCCCCCCCCCATTGTTTGTCCAGGAAGCTCCCTGAACTGCGTCTTGGTCTTGGTCGTTAAAACCACCCCATTGAAGCTGCCTGTCAGGCCTGGAAGCCATCTTTTACCTTTTTGTATTCAGGCCTGCTTCATTTTCTACTGTGGGAAAATGGGAGGGGAGATTATATGGAGTAGGTGATATGTAGTAGTCTAAATAACATTCTTTTCAGAAAGTCAAGGCCGCTATGCTCTGCAACTGCGATGAAGTGACTGGGAGGCATCTTCAGTTTGGATGGTGCCTGATTGGATCATGTGATGGACATGTGGGTGCTGGGCAGGGACTTGAACTTTCATTTGGGTGGAGAAAACCCGGAAGCTTTCAGATTCGGGTTTTCCCAGATGTTGCCAACATGACATCTCTAATAAAATGGAACTTTGAGGAACTTCTAGCCTCAGAGTTTTATTTCATTGCCGAAAGGGGGCTGTCCAGGGTGCTGATCCCCAGCACTGACCTGAAACTCAGGCAGTGTGAAGAGTCAGCGAAAATGGAAGAGAAAGAGGAGATAACAGAAGGAGCCACAGGAGCAGATACCAGAGAGCTTATAGAGGTCCGTTATTCTCCTTCTGAAGATTTTGTGCAAGCCCTTGAGGCTGCAGAGATGGCCCTACGGCTGGGCGCTTGGCCCAAAGAGGTGGATTCCTGGAAGAGTTGCCAGTCTGATCCAACTTCAGAGATGGGGCCAGGAGAGCGACTGCCTGAGTGTTGGCCTGTCGCCAGCCTCCTGAAGTTGCCCCACGAGCCAGAATGGAGAGAGGTGAGGACGACGGGGTCTGAAACTCCCCGAGGCTGGAACCTGTTGCCTCCGTCTCAAAGCCTATCATTATCCGGCCTCCCGGAGCGGTTTGAGCGGCTTGAAATGGGAAGTTATGCACCGCCAGTGGAACCCCCGCAAGTGAGATGGAGCTTAGCTCAACCCACCTTCACTTTTCCTGATCCAGGACCTGGCAGTGGAACTAGCGTGGCATCAGCACCTTTCTACTTGGACAGGGGCGATCGGGGGATCAGCTCGGCGCAGCAGGGTCAAGCAACAGGAGGGGGACAGCAGATGCAGCCGACACGGGGTAAGCTACAACAGCCAGTCACCCCTCCTCGCCAACCAGGGCCCCTGCTGCCCCCTGCGGAATGCATCCCACCAGGCGGGGGATTCTATCCCAGCCACGGGTGGGTCCAGTGCCAGTGGATGCCAGCCCCCCCACTCCACTTTTTTGCGATCCCCCTGGGCCCAATATGTCCCAACCATCCTGACACAGCAGTGGGGTCTGAGCCAGCAGCTGGCTGGAGGGCCCCCCCATGGCAGCTCAACACCCGGCCCCTGTCCCAATGCCGGCCGCATTCCAGCAGCCAGCAGCACCGCCCACCGTAGCGCCCCCCTCCCAGGCCCCAACAGCTGGTTACTGTGGCGATTCCACCGGGGAGACCACCTCCACCTAGCTTCAGGGCAATCTTTGATGGCCAGCCTGCCAAGCTAGCATACTTTCTCAGCCGAGTCTGGGCTCATATAGATCAGTATGGAGAACAGTACGAAACAGAGCACGACTTGGTATCTGCTATTATGGATGGGATGAATGAAGGAGACGCTGCTGCCTGGGTGGCCCAGCTGCACAATGAGGGGGCTGCTGAGCTAGATGATGCCGATGGCTTTGTTGAGCTGCTCCGGGCCAGATTTGACGACCCTGATCGAATCAGTGAAAATGAGGCCACAATAAAGGTGATGAAGCAAGGTAGTTGACCAATAAAAGACTTTGTATGGGACTTTAGACGGGTTGCAGGAAACCTAATACATTGGCCGGACAGAATACTTCCGCATGCATTGGCCAGACAGAATACTTCTGCACTATTTTAAAGAAGCCATTGAGCCAGAGGTCAGAACAGCCTGTGCCATCAGAGGGGTGCCTGAGCGGCTACAAGATTGGTATACCATGTCAATAGCTCTAGACCGAGAAATCCACCCATGCTGCAGACACCCTGCTGAGAGACCACTGAAGAGGACCTTGGCCAGGCGTCCTCTGACTAAACCTGTGGAGCCCCCCCCCTTCTCAACCTACAGGAGCTATCAAATGCTACCGTTGTGGACAATGGGTTCATCAGGCCTCCGAATGCCTAGCACCTGCACCAGTTCCACAGCAATGTCCCGCTACGGCTGCCCGGAACCGAAGGGCTCCACGAAAGCCTCTGGATGCCAGCCAATTTGCCCAGCAGGCAGTCGAGATCCTCCCTCCCCCCGAAGAGAGTAAGGACACCTCGGCCAAAGACCTTCTGCCCGGGCCTGCCAGCGGTAGCAGTGGTGAAGATGACCCGATGGTAAGTGGAACCATCCGCCCATTTGCAGTCAAAGTCAAACTGGTAGTGCCAGAGATAGGGGTACAAGGGGAGGTAGCAGTAGTAATAGACATCGGCTGCACCCGGTGCCTGATTAGCTCCTCCATTGTTGAGCAGCTAGGCATAAGGACACCTTTTAAACTGCCCCATATGCTTTGAGCAGGTAGATGGGACCTTAATAGGTGGCACCCTTGCTACCCAAGTCACTGAGCTCATCAGAATGGAGCTGGGGATCCACACAGAACTCATCCGGTTCATGGTCGCCCCCAAAATGGCAGAGTCAATCCTTCTGGGGCTCGCCTGGCTAGACAAATGGGCCCCGACGATTAAATGAGAGTACGGCTACTGAAAAATCAGGATAGGTGTGGGGCCTTTGCCACCCGTCCCACCTGAGGCAGGACTCACCGAGGCGAGCCCACAGGGGACCCCACACAAATGAGAGGCAGTCACGGTGGCCATCGAAGTCCTGCCGGAGACTCCCCAGGTCCCCAAGGAATAAAGGGACCTGGCTGAAGCATTCAGTGAGGAAGAGTGCAACATCCTCCCCCCCCCCATCGCCAGACCGACTGTGCGATTGAGATTGAACCCGGGGCTAAACTCCCTAAGCCAAAGATGTACTCGATGACCCCAAAAGAGATGGCCGAGCTAAGGAAGTACATAGACACCAACCTGGTCCAGGGGTTCATCCAACCTGCAAAATCCAGAGTAGCCGCCCCGGTGCTATTTAAAGAGAAGAAGGATGGAGGGATGAGGCTCTGTGTTGATTTTCGTGGAATTAATGCGGTGTGCATGGAAAACACTTACCCCCTCCCCCTCCTGAAAGACATGCTGAACTACCTTTCAAAAGGGACGGTGTTCACAAAACTGGACTTGAAAGAAGCCTATTACCGGGTGCGCATAAGGGAGGGTGACGAGTGGAAGACGGCTTTCAACTGCCCTTTGGGTAGCTTCCAATTCAAAGTTATGCCCTTTGGTCTCCGTTCAGAGTTATGCCCTTTGGTCTCCAAGGAGCCCCTGCAGTATTCATGCAATTGATTAACGAGGTGCTGCATGAACACTTATATAAGGGGGTCCTTGTCTACTTGGACAACATCCTCATATTCAGTGAGACATTGGAAGAACATGTGAAACTAGTCTGACAAGTGCTAAAGAAACTGTTAGCCGCAAAGCTGTATGCGAAGCTGTCCAAGTGTGAATTTCACAAAACTTCTCTGGACTACCTGGGCTACCGAGTGGAATTGCGTCCTGTGCTCATCGACATAAGCCCACACTCGGTGGAGGAAGTAGGCCAATTTCTTGGGATCCCCATCAAACGTGGCTCGGAATCGGGGGGGTGGCTTCTGGGCCGGAGGGGCAGCAGCTTGCATGCGTGCGACTGGCTGAGCGATGGCTGGTTGCGTGGGCCCTCTGATTAGCCCCCCTCCCAGATTCACTCATTGGCCAGCACCCCCATCAGTGGGGAGGGGCCCCTGCGGTTGCGGCTGGGGCTGTGCAGCTGGAACTGGCATTACGGGGGGTTGCTGCGCCATTCCAAACCCCGGTGCAGGGTTAGGAGGCAGAGGGGCCCCTGTCGCCCATGTGCATTGTGCCCATCCCATTCTGGGGAAGAAAGCCCATCCAGGTGGGGCTTGCCACGGCGGCACGCTGCCGAGGTGTGGCTGCTGGGCAGGGGTTTGTGGTCTCCACGCTCCCTGCTGCCAAAGGGGCGGGCTCCCTAAGCTGGTCTGGTGGGTTGCCCGCAGCTCGGGGTGAAGGGTGGTCCACGTAGGCTTCGCCCTGGCGTAAAGGTCCCCCAGGGTCCTGCTGGCCGCGGTATGGAAAGAGGCTGTGTCCCCACTCAACTGGGGCCCCAGGTGCTTCCTTGGGAAGGAGAACATGGGTTGGGCCAAATTCCACCTAGTGGCTCTGGGTCCTGATTGGGGATTCATCCAACTTACGCTTAGGCGGCCAAATTGGTCGTGGAGATCCATCAGTGATTGACTGCGAGACAGTGGCTGGGATCCCTTGCCTTTGGACAGACCGGTGAGCATGATCTTCTGCTGCCTCCACTCATGGGCCGTGACCAATCCCGCGCCCAGGTTAGGCTCCCATGCTCGCTTGGGGGGAGGACTCACCCCCCCAATTGCTCTTTGAGAGGTCCACTCTGGTTGAGAGAGGGGCTCAGGGGCCGGCTGCTTGCACCGCGCCCCTGACTGGCGTTCTCTCTCCGCAGCCTCCATGGCGACTGCAACCTCTGGGGAAGGATAGTAGTGGACGCTGATGCTCCAATGGAGTTGTCCTCTACTTGCCCCCCTGTTGCTCGCTCCGTCTCCTCCGGTTTCTCCTCCATCTTCCCTGAGTCTTCGCGCCGCCCATGGCCGGGTCGGTGCTGGGGCTCAGGACCCCAAACAGCGCCCCGAGGCTCGGGGTAGCTGGATGAGTTTTTAAGGCAGATCCGGGTTAGTGTCAGAGTGCCAAATAGCATCTAAAATAGAATCAGAGTCTGAGGCAAAGCGTTCCTCAAAGTTCCAATTTATTAACAGAGCCATTTTGGCACTTGCTGGGAGAAACCCGGATCTGATGCTCCCAGGTCCCCACACCCCCAAGTCCATCACATGAACCAATCTTCATCTGGCACTTGGCAGGAAACTCCCATCTCCGTGCAGGTGCAGGACAAAGGATGACCTTGGCAATCTGAAAGGAATTTGTTATGGCTACGCACATCCCTCATGCAACAGCCCCTCCCAAATTCCCATAGCAAGCCTATATTCTAAAGCATAAGTGTGGCAGGCCAAAGTCTCTAATAAAATATGGCTTCGGCCTGACACTATTATTCCATTATAGTCGCCCACCATACATACATTTTTATACCCTGTCTTTATTATCTCTTCTCAAGAATTTCTATAAAATTCTTTTTGGTTCTTATTGGGGGCATATATATTAACCAAGAGCATTGTAATATTATCAATTTTAATTTCAATCATTAGCAGTCTTCCTTTGGAATCTACATAGATTTCTTTGGTTTTAAATATCTTTTTTAGTATATATCACAACTCCTCTTTTTTTCTTATCTGCTAATGATGCATGGAGGTCTCCTAATTTTTGGTATTCTAGATATTTAATATGTGTTTCTTGAAGGCATATGATATCTGTTTTTTGTTTAGCTAGCTTCGCAAATATTTTTTTCCTTTTCCCTGCATTGTTTAATCCTTTCACATTAATTGATATCAGTTTAGTTTCTATTTGCATTTCCTACCTGCTTGTAAGTTCTTAGTTTTTACTTGCTTTTATGGCTCTCTGTGTTCTAGTTCTAATTCCTTCTACCTGCTTAGGGAGTTCTTTAAGTTCTTTAGTGCTTCCTTTCCCTTCCTCTTCTTCAGTTTCCTGTCTTTCTTCTTGACTCATCGGTTCCAACCTCTCTCCACTGTCTGATTCTTCCTCCATCCCTATTAACTGATCATATGTCTCTTGAGCTATCCCTAAATTGTCCACTCAATTCTCCTACCTTCCCAAGTTATTATCATCCCTTCCGGGATGATCCATCTAAATAGTATATTCTTTTTGTTTAATGCAGATGCTAACAACCTATAATCTTTTCTTTGCTCCCTAACATGCCTCGGAACCTGTTTCAAAGTAATTTCTTTCTCCTTATACATTATTGGTTCTTCTCTTGTGACTCTATAGATGTTATCTCTGGTTTTTTTCCTAGTAAACCTGATGTGCACTTCTCTGGGTAGATGATGGAGTTTTGCGTAATTTTCTTGTGACTCTATAGATGTTATCTCTGGTTTTTTTCCTAGTAAACCTGATGTGCACTTCCCTGGGTAGGTGATGGCGTTTTACGTAATTTGTTTGGACACGGTATATGTTAGATAGGCTCGGGAAAAGAATAGCCGAGACGAGGAACCGTCCAGCACTTTATTTAGGCTAGCAAGAGTTCACAGCAGACTGCCGGCTGGCTGCAAGGGGAACCGCTTTTAAGGGTTTCCCTGCAGACGGCTGGCCATTGACAGCGCTTAATTCTCCCGCCGCTGACTTAGCCAATCAGCAGTGGGTATGTAAATACGCACTCGTACATCAGTACGTAACACCCCTCCCCTCTTAGTTCAGCAGTTGTCCAATCAGGATTCTGTAAAGGTAACGTAGTCACGCAAGTAGGCGGGTCGCCGAGTCATCCGACTGGGCCTGCGCGGTTCAGTTCTTCGGGAGTTTTCACCAGGCGTGGACATGGTCTCTGTCGCTCCGTTCCCGCTCCATGGAAATATCTGGAACCGGCCTCCAGGCGTGGTGGCTGAAGTCTCCGCTCCCTCGTCCTCCGGTCCCGGTTGACAACGCTGGATCCCGGTGGTCTCGGGTAGGTGTTCGCGCGCCCCCTCCGGGCTTGAGATAAGTGATCTGTGGTGTATTGGAGTCAGGGCCTGGTCTTCGTCATGGGTGTCTGTGCGCCTGGAACTGTATGGTTGGCGGGGCGGAGACCCGCGTTGTTCTGGGGTTGTCGGAATTGCTCCAGGGTTTGGTTCTTCTTCTGCTTGCCTTAACCAAGAGTCTCCTACTCTGGTCCGGAGTTGGTCGATGTGTCACCTCCATATTCAGCCGTCTTCCAGCCGGACTCTGTAGGACTTTGGACCGGTCATTTCAGTGACAGTTGCCTTGATCCACTTTGGGTCCCCCGAGAAGTTTTGTGCAAAAACCAGGTCGTCTACGGCTAGTGTCCGGGTAGGCTTGTGAGAATCTAGTGGCTTGTCTGGGTTGTATGTTGGGTTAAGCCGGTCCAGCTGAGATCGTAGCCTCCGCCCCATCAACAGCTCTGCCGGGCTGCAGTTGGTAGCTGCGCTCGACGTTATGTGTTGGGCCAGCAGGAATTGGTCGATGCGTTCCTGCCAGCTTCCTGGGCCCATTCTCGTCAGGGTCTCCTTTGTCATTCGCACCATCCTCTCAGCCTGACCATTGCTCGCTGGCTTAAATGGTGAGACGAGTATGTGCCTGATTCCTAGGTTTGCTAGGAACACCTCCATCTGCCGTGCTGTCAGCTGGGGCCCATTGTCTGACACCAGGGTGTCCAGTAGTCCGTGGGTCGTGAACAATCTTCGCAAGGCCTTGATGGTGGCATCGGTAGTCGTTGACGGCATGTTGACCACCTCCAGCCACTTGGAGTAGGCATCCATGACTATTAAGAATGTCTGACCTACCATAGGCCCAGCGAAATCTATATGGATCTGTGACCATGGTGCGTTGGGGTTTTCCCATTCTACTGGGCTGGATTTCTGGGGCACTGGTCTGGTTTCCTGACAGGGCTGACACGTGGCTACCCATTCGGTTATGTCTTGGTCCAGGTGTGGCCACCACAGATAGCTTCTTGCCAGCGCTTTCATCCTCACGATCCCTGGGTGCCCAATATGTAATGTCCTGATCACTCTTCCGGAGTGCTTGTGGGATCACAACTCGCTCCCCCCATAATAAACAACCCTTTAGGACTGACAGTTCCTGCTGTTTATTTTTGAATGTTCTAAATTCTTCCCCTTCTTCCTCCTGTGGCCACCCCCTCAACACCCAGTTCATTACTTTGGAGAGCACCCTGTCTTTAGCTGAGTGCTCTGCGATGTCTCGGGATGTGACGGGGCTGGTTCGCTCTATGTCGATGAGCAGGATTTCAGCCACAGGAGCGGGGTCTTGCACCAGGTCAGGTTCAGGGCAGCGGCTGAAAGCATCTGCGTAGGCGATGCTCTTTCCGGGTCAGTGGAGGAGTGTGTAACTGTACCCCGAAAGGAAAATGGACCAACGCGTCAGTCTAGGGGACATGTATTGTGGTGTCCGGTGGTTGCCAGCAAGTAGACCCAGTAGTGGCTTGTGATCTGTGATTAAGTCGAACTTGCGTCCGTAAAGGTATTCATGGAAGCGCTTGATGCCTGCCACTGCTGCAAGCGCTTCCTTATCTAGCTGGCTGTAATTGCGTTCAGCCGGGGATAGTGTCTTTGAGTAAAATGCTATGGGGGCTTCTGAGCCGTTGGGCAGCTTATGGCTCAGTACTGCCCCCACTCCGAAAGGGGAGGCATCACACATTAGTTGCAGGGGGAGGGTCTCACTGTATTGAATCAGGACGCTGTCCGACGAGAGTAGGTCCTTTACCACGGCGAAAGCGTCTGCCTCTCTTTTTCCCCAAGTCCACGTGGCCGTCTTCCCCAGGAGTCTATGCAATGGCTCAGCAACTGTTGCTTTCTGTCATAGAAAAACGGCATAGAAATTTAAAAGTCCTAAAAATGCTTGTAGTTCTGTTTTGTTTCTGGGGGCTGGCGCTTCCTTGATGGCCTTAATTTTTTTCTCTGTGGGTCTGATGCTGGACCCGTCTATAAGGAACCCCAGGAACCCAACGCTGGTGACTCCTATTTTGAATTTTTCTTTTTTTACTTTGAGCCCCCGCTCTTGAAACCGCCCCAAGCCTTTCGATTAATTGGTCTTCTGAGTCCCCTGAGATGAGGACGTCATCAAAGTAGGGGACCACTCCGGGAATGCCGTTTAGTAGCCGTTCCGTTAAGCATTGGAACAGGCCAGGGGCTACACTGACCCCAAACTGTAATCTGTTACACTTGAATGCCCCCCTATGGGTGACAATTGTTTGTGCCTCTGCTGTGGCTGCGTCGACAGGCAACTGTTGGTATGCCTGGGCCAGATCTAATTTAGCAAATATTTTCCCGTTGCCCAGGGAGTGTAGCAGATGCTGGACAACGGGTACGGGGTATGCGTTTGGCTGTAGGGCTCTGTTAATGGTCCCTTTATAGTCCACGCAGATGCGGATGGACCCGTCTGGTTTCATTGGTGTAACAATAGGGGTTTCCCACGTGGCATGTTCTACTGGTTCCAATACCCCTTGGGCTACTAGCTTGTCCAGTTGCTCATCGACTTTAGGTCTGAGCGCAAAGGGGACTCTACGGGGCCTCCATAAGCCTTATTGGAGTTATGCTGGGGTCTAGGCTAAATGATATGGGCTTGCCCTTATATTTACCTAGACTCCCATTGAAAACTGTCTGGAAGTCTGCAAGAAGTTCATCCAGCTTGTCCCCTCTCAGTTGGTGCAGTCCCGTGATGCCGATGTTGAGCGGCTTGAGCCATTCCACCCCCATCAATGTTGGCCAGTGTCCTTCGACGACGGTGAGGTGCAGGTTCCCTTTAAAGTCTTTGAATACGACTGGGACTTCTGCTCTTCCCAAAACTTGGATCCAGTTTCCATGGAAGTCAGTTAGGCGGATGTCTAGTGGCTTTGTCTTTTGGTGATATTTGGCATTAATTGCTTCAATGTGCCCCAGGCCATGATTGTGAACACGGAGCCGGTATCGAGCTCCATGTCACAGGGCAGTCCATCTATGGCCACTGTGACCACGAACTTTTCACTCTGGTTGGCGTTCGTGTGTCCAACTGAGGTGTGGTACGTGCCCCTTGTTTCCTGGGATCCATAATCGTCCCTTCTTCTGCCCCTCTGTGTTCCGTAACGGTTTTGGGCTTGTCTCCCTGGTCCCATGGGTGGTCTGGGTGGCATTGGGGTTGCTTGGTATTGTGCCAGTTGTGTGGCTCTGCAAGCCTCGGCTATGTGGCCGCGCTTTTGGCAACGGTGGCAAATGGCATCCCTGAATTTACAGGTAGCCCTGGGATGGCCCCCTAGGCAGCTGGCACAATGGAGTTGCCTTTGATTAAAGTCTCTGGGGCTTACCCTCTTATCCTGATGGATTCTGAAGACTTGGTCATCGTCCTGGTTGTCGTCTTCCTCCTCCTCTGGCTCCGGAAACTCTGTTCGACGGTCCGCTACTCTCTGTGTGAGGTGGATGCCGCTGGTTTTCTGGACGCTAGCTGCAGAGGTGTCCGAGGATTCGGCGGCTCTTGCTTCCTCGACCACATCTTTAAAATTGGCGCCCCTCCGAATTAAAAGTTTTTTTGTAGGTTGAGGTCCCTCATACCTAGAATGATGCGATCTTTCATCATCTCCTCCGGGTTGATGAACTCGCATCTGGATGCGATCTCCCGGAGGCTGGCAACAAATTCGTTGATAGTTTCCCCTTTGTTCTGGCATCGGTGATAGAATTCGTTTCTGTGCACCATCGGGGTGTCGGAGGGAGCAAAATGGTCCTTTAAAGCTGTTTGTAATGTGGACCAGGAGATTGATTCAATGTCCGTTGGTGCCACTAGGGTTTCAGCCAGTCTATAAGTCTTGGGTCCACAGTAGGTGAGGAAGAGAGCCCTCTTCCTATTGTCCGGCAAGTCTTGGAATTTGTTAGCTTCCAAAAACATGCGAAATCTGGACATGTATGTTCGCCATTCTTCTGTTTGAGGATTGAAGAAGGCTGGTGCCGGAGATGGTTGTTGTGCCATCTTGTTGCTTGGCCGATGCAGGTCGGAATGTGCTTAAGATGGCAGATGGTTGCCACGAGGTGCCTTTGTCCTGTCGTCTTCTTCCACTACCTTCGTCGCCAGTGTTAGATAGGCGCGGGAAAGAATAGCCGAGACGAGGAACCTTTCAGCACTTTATTAAGGCTAGCAAGAGCTCACAGCAGACTGCCCGCCGGCTGCAAGGGGAACCGCTTTTAAGGGTTTCCCCTGCAGACGGCTGGCCATTGACAGCACTTAATTCTCCCACCGCTGACTAAGCCAATCAGCGGTGGGTATGCAAATACGCACTCGTACGTCAGTACGTAACAGTATACCTCATCTATTTCGTTTATCATTTCTTGCCTATCTTTCTGCAGTGTTTCCGCTAGTATCTCCGCCATTAATTCTCCCAGGTCTTCTTCCTTTGTTTCCGTCACATTTTGGAAACGCAGATAATAGGAGGATCGATCCATTTCTCACAGATAATAGGAGGATTGATCCATTTCTAAATTTATTAGGGAGTTTTCTAATTCTTTGTTGGCAATTATCATTTTTTGGTCTATTTGCTCTAATTTTTTCTCAGTTTGCTCAGCTTTTTTCTCCACCAATTTTATATGCTGCTCATTTTTTTGAATTGCCCCTTGGATTGACTCCTTCCTATTATCTAGTTTCTGAATATCTGATTTAAGTTCTACATGGTTCTGCGTTATTGCTTCTTGTAATTTCATCATAGTGTCTTTCATCATTATAAGTGTGTTGTTCATGTTCTGTATTACTGATGTTCCACCTGCCTTCTCTATTGTCAACATTTCCTCTATTGAGCGTTGGCTAGCTGGGGAGGCTGTCGCTACTTTAGGGTTGGATGTTGCTTTTTTCCCTGCTCTCAAGGTAGTTGTAATCGTCGACATTTCCTTATTTTATTTTGTTCCCCTAAAATTTTATATATTCTTCCCCAAATCACCATCCAATGCTTTTATTTTACCAATATTCTTCCTCTTCTAAAGTTACTTTATCTATGTCTATAGATTTATTTGTGGCAATATATAAATAGGAATTTATTTAGATTTTATAAATTAGTAAACAGTACTAACTAATATATATATTTCTACAATCGATATACCTCGTATTTAATTTTAAGTAATCTATAAAGAATATGCCAATACTAATACACTTATTTCCAACAAATGTCCTAACTTATAAATCTTTATCAATTTAATCTCTAAATTAATTCAATTGTATTACCTATATAACAATAGTCTAGTATTAAATATCTATTATAATATACTTAGTTTCTAATCAATATTCTATGTTATAAAATAGAAAAGATAAGCATTAATTCATTCAATATAGTTTAAACAAAATCAATTACGTTGTTATATCTATAAGCATATACTAAATACAAATTGAATATTGATCTTTTAAAGTACTACGATCTAATAAGTTAAATAGGTGGGGAAGGGGGGGAAAAAGAGAAAGGAAGAAAAAAAGGAAAAAAAAGGAGAAATAGATCTCTCGTCTTAGTATATAGTAGTTCCACAACAATCTAACTTATAATGTAACAGTTCGTTCAAAAGTTAACCTTGTATCACTTTCCCGAAAGTATAGGCTTCAGATTTCAAAGTCTTTCCAGATTCGTATTGCTACAGTCTTACTCTCAGGGCCGCCTCTAAAGAGTTGCTTAGTCATCCACCATTACTGTTTTCAGTTCCTTTTATCACAGTCTGCTGTTTCTAAATTTTATATTATCCTTGACTTAGTCGTTCTGAGTTCTCTCCTTTTATTAGTTCTGAAGTTAATTCCGTTCCACGTACAGATTCTTTCCTCCTCTGGCGTTCTCGTCTCTTATGAAACTTTAAACTCCTCGATCTTTAGGCTAGATCACTAACATCTCATTTCCAGCCGGATCATTAACTAATCAGCATCCATTCAATATCGTTTCCCATCAGAAGCATTTCTCACCGTTTTTCCTCTCACATTCTTCATACTCTAATCCAGTCCTTCTTTCTGTTGAATCACGAGCTCGGCAATTCCTTTTTGACAGTTTCCAGCTCTTTACTTACAGTCGCTGCTATGCTCCATCCAGAGCTTCCTCCTTGCCGTATAAGTTCAGATCCCTCACAAGATAATTCTCTTCACAGTAAATGTGGGATTTCCTCCTTCTAATCGAATGCAGTCTGCTTGAATAGTTCTGCTTCCAGATCTCTTGTGGCTTGTTAGTACTTCGGGTCCTCCATGTCAAAAGACATGATTGGACACCTTCGCGTTGGATTAAAGAGGGCGTCCTCACAGCAGCGGGCAGCCGCTCTCCACCACGTTGCCACTCGGGGTACCCCTCTATTTCGCCAAGTCCTCCAGACCTTCTGCGCCCCGAAAAGTCTCCAAACACGAGGCAAAAAAAGGATTCAAAGGACAGCGATCGTCCTTCTCCTCCCGCTCCGCCCAATGTTACCACCGGAAGTCCGGTGTTTTCTTTTCTGAGGGAAACAGGTATCTCTCTTTGGGTGTGTCTCTCTCTCTTTCTCTCTCTGTCTCTCTCTCTCTCTCTCTCTCTCTCTCTCTCTCTCTCTCTGCCATGTGATTGGCATATAAATATTCCATGACCTAAGGAAGAACAAAGTAAAGTTTAAATTGCAGGTAGCCCTCGGCGTACGACCACAATTGAGCCCAAAATTTCTGTTGCTAAGCGAGACAATCAGTGAGTTTTGCCCCATTTTAGGACCTTTCTTGCCACAGTGGTTAAATGAATCACTGCAATTGTTAAGTTAGTATCACTTTTTTTTTATTATAAAAATTTCTTTTATTTAAACAAACAAACATTAAACAAACATTAAAAACATTGGACACGTTGTGACCATCCTGTTTGGTCATTTCTTTACATAATATTTACATAACAATAAATACCATTATTGCTCAATATACATTACTTTTTTGATCTTACATATATATCCCTCGTCATTGTTTATTTATATCCGAACTCTCTTTTGATTTCCCTTTTTCCAATTTTTACTCTCTATTTTTCGACTGTTTTTTCTTTCTATCCACTGATAAAATTTATCCCATATTGCGTAGTATTCCGTCTCCCCCTTGTCCTTCAGTTCCAATGATAGTCTATCCATTTCTGCACATGTCAATATTTTCTCTATTATTTCTTCTTCGGATGGGGTTTTTCTCATTCTTCCAGAATTGCGCGTATATCAGTCTTGCTGCAGTTGTTACGTATAGAATTAAATATATCTGTCCTTTTTCATATTTTTCATGAATAATTCCTAATAGAAACAATTCTGGTTTCATTTCTATGTCCTTATCTAACATCTCTTCTAACCATTTCTTTATCTGAGTCCAAAATTTCTTTGCTTTATTACACAACCACCACATATGGTAATATGAGCCTTTCGCTATTTTACATTTCCAACATTGTGCTGAAAGTTTTTTATCCATTTTTGCTAGTTTTGTTGGAGAAATATGCCACCTATAGAACATTTTATATAAGTTTTCTTTATAGGCTGTAGCCAGAGTCAATTTTCTATTCCTATCCCATAATTCTTGCCATTTATCCAAATTGATATTATACCCGAAATTTTGCGCCCAAATAACCATTGTTTCTTTAACTTGTTCTTCTACCATTTTGTATTCTAATAAATATTGGTAAATTTTCTTTATTGTCTTATCTTCTGGTCCTAACAGAATTTTGTCTATTACCATTAGTTCTTTCTCGATACCTCATTCTTTCTTGTCTTTTAAATATCTTGACTTAATCTGAAGCTATGCCCACCATTTCAAATCAATCCCATCTTCTAGTAGTTCTTTCCTAGTTTTTATGTCCCCATCTTGATTTAAGATTTCTCCATAGGTGACTACTTTCCCCAGGTTCAGTAACTTTGGGTATACAAATGCCTCTAATGTTGAGAACCAGACAGGGATTCCCCTATATATTCGTTGTTTTATTTTTAGCCATACTGCTAAAATAGATAGTCAAATGTGGTGTCTTTGAAAGTATTGGTGCGCTTTGTGTTTATCGTCCCATAAAAAAGCGTGCCATCCTGCTTGTATATCGTATCCTTCCAGTGCTAATACTCTCTTATTTTTTAGGTTTATCCAATCTCTCGCCCAGGTGAGCACAGCAGCTTGATAATATCCTTCCCAATCTGGTAAACCAAATCCTCATCTTTCTTTTGCTTCTTGCAATAGTTTTAATTTGATTCTAGGTCTTTTCCCTTGCCAGATAAATTTAGCTATCATTTTATTCAAGTTTCTAAAATATTCTTGGTCTAATTTTATTGGTATATTCTGAAATAAAAAAAGAATTTTTGGCAAAATGTTCATTTTCACAGTCGCAATTCTCCCCATAAAGGAGAGTTGCAACTTACCCATCTTTCCAAATCCATCTTTATTTTGTCATTTAGTTTATTATAATTATCTTCTTTGATTGTTATACATCTTGCCGTTAATATTATTCCCAAACATCACCAAAAGACAATTAAAGCCACTAGACATCCGCCTAACTGACTTCCACAGAAACTGGATCCAAGTTTTGGGAAGAGCAGAAGTCCCAGTCGTATTCAAAGACTTTAAAAGGAACCTGCACCTCACCGTCGTCTACCTCTACCGTATAAACACTAATTATGCCAGATGACACAATCTACCAAAAGAAGTACATATAAGATTTGTTAAAAAATCAATCAGCAATGAAATTCTTCACAGAACGAGAGATGATCCCTGTCAGATCCCAAAGAGTGATCGTGCCATTCAGTTGAGAGAAGGGGGGGCCTTGGGTTTGATTTATTAGCATTGCCTGTGTCAATTGACGGTTTACAATCCATACCCGGGCGCCAAGCATCCTGAGATCTCTTCACTTTTGGAGAAGGTTTATGAGGGGCAATGTGGGATGTTTCACTTCAATGGATAACAGAAGATGGTCAGAGAAATGTATGTTTATCCGGTTCCCAGAGCAGTTGATAAAGAAAACATTTTCACACTTGTGTATTGGCTAGAATCTGCATTCTGGCTAATGGGAGGGGACTCTACTGCTTTAACTCTACCTGCGTCGCCTAAGGGTATTCAGACGTTGCTTTGAATGGAATGCTTTCAC
>QLTV01000818.1:65088-77479 GCA_003457575.1 Thermophis baileyi
TTGTTTTGTGTTCTTTATCTCTGTTCACAGGTGGACCCTCCTTTTTTTTTTAAGGAAGGCGGCATGTCAGATCCCAAAGAGTGATCGTGCCATTCAATTGAGAGAAGGGGGGGCCTTGGGTTCGATTTATTAGCATTGCCTGTGTCAATTGATGGTTTACAACTCATACCCGGGTGCCAAGCATCCTGAGATCTCTTCACTTTTGGAGAAGGTTTATGAGGGGCAATGTGGGATGTTTCACTTCAATGGATAACAGAAGATGGTCAGAGAAATGTATGTTTTTCCGGTTCCCAGAGCAGTTGATAAAGAAAACATTTTCACACTTGTGTATTGGCTAGAATCTGATTCTGGCTAATGGGAGGGGTCTCTACTGCTTTAACTGTACCTGCGTTGCCTAAGGGTATTCAGACGTTGCTTTGAATGGACTGCTTTCACTTCTGCTTAATAAAAGATCCTTTTGAACTACATTGGCTCAGAAGTTCTCGCTTTCTTAAGTTAGACGTAGAGGCGTTCCTTACACTAGCACTGCTCTCACCTTTCCGGGATCCATCTCTATTCCCTCGCTGGAGATGCGGTACCCCAGGTAGTCTAGGGAGGTTTTATGGAATTCTCACTTGGAAAGTTTTGCGTACAGTTTGGCATCCAGAAGCTTCTTTAAGACTTGTCTCACTAGTTTCACCTGCTCCTCCAGTGTTTCACTAAAGATGAGGATGTCATCCAAATAAACAAGCACCCCCTTGTACAGATGGGGGTGGAGTATCTTGTTGATGTATTGCATGAAGACTGCCGGGGCCCCTTGCAGTCCAAAGGGCATGACTCTGAATTGGAAACTCCCCAATGGGCAGTTGAACGCGGTCTTCCATTCATCCCCCTCCCTGATTCTTATGCGGTAGTAAGCTTCCCTCAAGTCCAGCTTGGTAAATATCTTGCCCTTGGACAAGTGGTTCAGCAAGTCCTTCATGAGAGGGAGAGGGTAGGTGTTTTGCATGCACACGGCATTGATCCCACAAAGTCCATGCACAATCTGACACACACCCCGTCTTTCTTCTCCTTGAAGAGCACGGGGGTGGTGATTCTCGATTTTGCTGGTTGAATGAACCCTCGTTCCAAATTGAAATCGATGTATTTCCTTAGCTCCCCTAGTTCCTTTGGGGTCATGGAGTACATCTTGGGTTTTGGGAGCATAGCCCCCGGCTCAAATTCTATAGCGCAATCCGTGGGCCGGTGAGGGGGAAGGTAGTTGCAGTCTTCTTCACTAAACACTCCCTCTAGGTCTCGGTATTCTGCTGGCACCTGCTGGGAGCCTGGGGGCATGGTTTCAAGTGCCGGGGCGGCCAGCTGGGAACAATTTGAATCCAGGGGTGTCGGCTCTCTCGGGTTACTCTGCTTCCCTAGTGGGGGCATGGGCCCAATGTGTAGGCGTAGCTTTAGGTACCCATCCTCCCACTTTATGATGAGGGTCCACTTGTCTAGCCACGCGAGCCCCAGGATGATTGCTTCAGACATCTTGGGGGCGACTATGAACCGGATAAGTTCGTGGTGGCATCCCAGCTGCAATTTTACTAACTTGGTGAGGAGAGTGGTGGGGGCCCCCTGATCAGCAATCCGTCCAATTGTTGGAAGTGGATTGGGTTCGCTAGGGGCCTGGTGCTGATCCCTAGCTTATCTACCACTGCCTTGCTGATTAGACACCTCGAGCAGCCCGTGTCTATTATGGCATCTACCTCACCCTCCTTCCCCGTCCCCGGCACCGTTTCCTTTGCCTTAATGAGGAAGGGGCGAATGGCTTCACTCACCATTGGGTCATCTTCGCCACTTTCTCCTTTGTCCCATCGCAGAGCTGACTCCTCCATTGGCGATGCCTCCATGTCATCAGAAGGTGGAGGGGACTCCCCCGCTTGGAGTCCCAAGCGCCCCAGCTCTGGCGGTTTCGTGGGCCTCCTCCTGGTCCCAGGGGGTGGCCTGGCCCGTGACGGTGCAACTGGGGCTGGTGCCAGGCATTCGGCAGCCCGGTGGCCGGACTGACCACATCGATAGCACTTCACGCCTCGCGTTGATTCAGGGCTTGGGGTGGCAACTTGTCTCAGGGGGACCCGGCGTCCCAAATGCCTTCGAGCCGGGCGGTCCGTGGGAGGTTTTTTCCAACCACGGATCATGTGATCCAAGGTGATGGCGGTAGCATACCACTCTTGGATTCGGCAAGGGACCCCTCGGATTTCACATGCCTCTTTTAGGTCAGGATCCAGGGTGCCACGGAACGTGTGCACTAGGAGCTGCTCGGGCCAGTCTCGACTTTCCCAGCTGCTCTTCTGAACTCCCACACTAACTCTTTCACCGGGTGGCCCGCTTGCTTCAACCCCTGGATCCGCTCTTCAGCTTCCACTTGTTGGCCCACGTCGTGGAAACGGACCTTCATTAATTGGATGAATTCGTCCACATCATCTAGCTCTGGGGCCGCTTCGTCATGAAGCTCTGCCACCCACTCTGCTGCCTCCCCTTCGTTCATTCCCTCGGTTATCTTGTCAATTAGCTGTCTATTCGACTGGAATTGTATCCCGTGCTCATCGACATAAGCCCACACTCGGTGGAGGAAGTAGGCCAATTTCTTGGGATCCCCATCAAACGTGGCTCGGAATCGGGGGGTGGCTCCCAGGCCGGCGGGGCAGCGGCTTGCATGCGTGCGACTGGCTGAGCAATGGCTGGTTGCGGGGGCCCTCCGATTAGCCCCCCTCCCAGCTGCACCCGTTGGCCAGCACCCCCATCAGTGGGGAGGGGCCCCTGCGGTTGCGGCTGGGGCTGTGCAGCCGGAACTGGCATTACAGGGAGTTGCTGCGCCATTCCAAACCCCGGTGCAGGGTTAGGAGGCAGAGGGGCCCCTGTCGCCCATGTGCATTGTGCCCATCCCATTCCGGGGAAGAAAGCCCATCCAGGTGGGGCTTGCCACGGCGGCACGCTGCCGAAGTGTGGCTGCTGGGCAAGGGTTTGTGGTCTCCACACTTGCCATCCATCTTCATTGGACAATGTGACTGGTGACATCTGGCAGGGGGGATTTTTACTATTTTAATTAGGTAAAAACCATGGGAACTGTTAGAGTTGATTTTCACTGGCTGTGCCAATATGATGTATCCAATAAACATGTTCTTTGAGGAATCTACCTGCCTCAGAGTTCTGCTTTCAATGGGTGCATTAATCTGAACACTGACAAGGGGCCGAACAGTATTTGTGTGGAAAACATGTACCCACTCCCACTAAGAGGGACATGGTAGGCTATCTGTCCAAAGGGAGGATCTTCACAAAGTTGGACTTGAGAGAGGCATACTACCAAGTGAGGATTAAGGAGGGGGATGAGTGGAAGATGGCACTTAATTGCCCCCTGGGTTGCTACCAGTTTTGAGTGATGCAGTTTGGACTGCAGGTAGCACCTGCTATGTTCATGTAGCTGATAAACAAGGTTTTGCATGAGCACCTGTACAAAGGGATCTTGGTATACCTGATTGATATATTAATTTATACAAAGATTGAAGAAGAGCACATGAATAGTCAGGGCGGTACTTGAGAAATGACAGAAAGCCCATCTTTATGCCAACCTGTCTAAGTGCGACTTTCACAAAACCAGCCTAGTCTACGTGGGGTACTACATTTTGAGAGAGTGGGTAGAAATGGACCCCAGTAAAGTGAAGGCAATATTAGAATGGGAACCCCCTTGAACCAAAAGGCAGTTGCAAAGTTTCCTCGGCTTTGCAAACTTCTATGATCAATTCATCCCTATGTTCACACAGATAGCCCTGCCAATTACCAACACTGAAAACAGGAGGGGTGTGTGAAGCCCAAGCCTGGTCAACCTCTGAACTGATCTCTTGAGTTTCAAGTCAATTTGAGAAGCTGAAATGTTCTTTGTTGTGGAACTGGTCCTAAAACACCCCAACCTGAATGAGCCTTTTGTGATACAGGCAGATGCTAGTGATGCAGCTGTAGGCTTCTGAAGCAGTCTTGCTTCAGAAGAATGCCAAGGGGGAGCTGCAGCCCTGTGCCTATACTTCCACAAACTTTCTGAAACTGAAAGGCGATAGGCTATTTAGGAGAAAGAAGCCTACACGGTCTGATGGGCCCTCCTAACGTGGAGGTAGTTCCTAGAAGGCAGTAAGATTCTATATGACGTATGGACAGAACATAAGAACCTGGAAGCATTCATGGCTCCCCGGAAACTGTCATCTAAGCAAGTCCAGGGCACTCAATACTTCAACTGTTTCAACTTCACCCAACCCTACTGGGGTGTGTGTGTGGAAGGATTTCCTGGTGGACACTCTTTCCCAGTACAACAGTGCCTGAGAGGAGGTTGTAAACTCCATCATCCCATCCATATAGTTCGCAGCACCAGCACTCATGAGGCAGCAGAGGACACCACCATTGCAACCAGCCAAAGATCTAACACAACCATTGAGAGATGCTTTGGCGATGAGTGGTTTGAACAGCATAGAGGCGACCTGTCATTGAAGGAAGGACTGGCATGGATGGGGAGTAAGGTATATGTCCCAGCTAGCCAGAGGACTCTAATCCTACAATGAAGTCACAATGCTTGGGCAGCAGGGCATTTTGGATTTGTAAAGACTCCGCACCTAGTGAAGAGACAGTTCTGGTGGCTAAAGATAAAAAAGGACATAGAGGCTTACTGCCAAGTATCCCATGTGTGTTTCAATGAAATTGTTGCCTGGCAAGCCCCCAGGACAGTTGCAGCCAGTGGCCAACCCCATGAACCCCTGGGAGGAAATCTCTATGGACTTTATTGTGGAAATGCCAGAAAGCACTGGGAACACCATGATCTGGCCTTAGTACTGACTTGTTTTCCAAACAAGCCCATTTTGTGGCATGCCTGTCAGCCCGATCCTTGGCTAAGCTATTATTTCAGACCAGGTAGTGCAATTCACGTCAGAGTTTTGGTGGGAATTCCTGAGTTTGATAGGCTCCTCCCAAGGACTTAGCTCCACCCATCATCCTCAAATGAACAGGGCTTGTGAACACATGAACTCTGTCCTGGAGCAATACCTGTGATGTAATGTGTAGAATGAATGAGCTGGAAGGGATCTTGGAGGTCTTCTAGTCCAGCCCCCTGCTCCAGCAGGAGAACCTATACTATTTCAGATAAGTGACTGTCTAGACTCTTCTTAAAAACATCCAGTGATGGAGCACCCACGATTTCTGGAGGCAAGCTGTTCCATTGGTTAATTGTCCTCACTGTTAGTAAGTTCCTCCTTAATTCCAGGTTGCTTCTTTCTTTGATTAGTTTCCAACCATTGTTTCTTGTCCTGCACTCTGATGCTTTGGAGAATAATTTGACCCTTCTCTTCTTTGTGGCAGCCCCTCAAATACTGGAATACTGCTATCATGCCACCTCTAATTCTTCTTTTCTTTAGACTAGCCAAACCCAAATCCTGCAACCGTTCTTCATATGTTTTAGTTTCCAGGCCTTTGATCATCTTAGTTGCTCTTCTCTGAACTTTTTCCAAGGTATCAACATCTTTTTTGTAGTATGGTGACCAAAATTGGTTGCAGTATTCCAGGTGTGGCCTTACTAGGGTTTTATAAAGAGGTATTAATACTTCACGTGATCTTGATTCTATGCCTCTATTTATACAACCCAGGATTGTATTAGCTTTTTTGGCTGCTGCTGCACACTGCTGGCTCATATTCAAGTGATCATCCACTAAGATTCCAAGGTCCCTCTCACAGTTACTGTTTTTGAGCCAGCTCTCGTCTAATCTGAACTTATACCTTTGATTTTTCCTGCCTAAATGTAAAACTTTGCTTTTCTCCATATTGAAATTCATTTTGCTGGATAGGGCCCATTGTTCATCTTTTTGGATTTTGAGCTTGTCTTCTGGGGTACCAACAAACCAACTGGACTGAGCTTCTGCCAGTCACAGAAGTGGCCTACAATAACTCAGTACATGTAGCACTGGATTTACCTCTTTCCGGTGGCCACTGGGTTAGAGTTTGTGCTTATTCCAGAAGTCCCTCAGGAGAGACTCTTGCCAGCCTGATTGGCTGAGTGGATGGATATCTATGGAGATTCTCAGTCATCCAGCTCAAGGTGCTTTTTTCAAGAGGCGACTGGACTTTCTGGGTTTTTTTTTAAGATGTTTTGCTTCTCATCCAAGAAGCTTCTTCAGCTCTGACTGGATGGTGGGGAATGGGAGTATAAATCCTTCCATTCCCCACCATTCAGTCAGAGCTGAAGAAGCTCCTTGGATGAGAAGCAGAATGTCTTCAAAGAAAAACCAGAAAATCCAGTTGCCTCTTGAAAAAAGCACCTTTGGGAGTGGATGGATACTTTGAAAGCCACATGGGTCACAGTGCGTAAAGCACTAGAAAAGTGAGGGAAGCACAGAAGGGACAAGCAGACAAGAAGAGGGCACTCCAGAGGGAGTTCAGAGTAGAAGACAGAGTGTACCTGTCCACAAGGTTTTGAACCTAAGGCAACCCTGCAAAAAGCTGGGACCCAAATACATAGGGCCTTTCCCAATTGTTTGGACCATAAATCCAATGACAGTGGAATTAGACCTGCCTAAAGCCTCAGGCGTATCCATCCAGTATTTCATTGTAGTCTGTTGAAACCTTTCCATAGCTCGGTGTTAAGACCTGCTATGAAGCCACCTCCCCCTCCCATCCTAGTGAAGGGAGACGAACATTTTGAGATCAAGGAAATCCTTCACTCCAGGTACTACAATAGGAAGTTACACTATCTAATATTATGGAAGGTATATCCTTTAGCAGATGCAGAGTGGTTGGTGGCAAAAGATGTTAGGGCATCTAGACATTCACAAGTTCCATGCCAAACATCCTACCTGGCCCCGGTAGGATGTTGAAAAAGAACATTCTATGTAATGTAACCTCATGTCTGTTTGCTCTTTTGTTGGACTAATCATTCTTCTGGAGGGTCTGCATATCATGGCCAATTTGCTTACAATTTTACTTGCAGCCAGACAACAGAAACCAAGGCGGGGGAAAGAATGATTGGAATGTATGGGTGGCTGGGAGAGAATTGAGGAATTCATGTACACTGTCTGTGACCTGGGAGAATTTTGACACCTCAAGGTTGAATGATTAGAGCCTTCTGAGCTGAGCAGACTGTTACCCAAAACAAAGAGATTGTACTGGATTAGTGGACACTGGACAGTGGGTGGCCTGGGGGGGGGGGAGAGGAGATTTTAACAATGCAGTTTTTTGTGTGAAAAATCAGAACTGGCTTTGCTTTCTACTGTGCCTATATGGATCTATCAGTAAAATCATACTCTTTGTCAACTCGCAAAGATTTCCTGACCTGCTCCCGAGTTGCTATAGTAGGGGGATGGGAATTGTGCCTCGCAGCTGCACCAAGGAATTCACACCTCAGTCAAAACAAGTCACAGCCTAGCCAGCCAAAGTCAAGGCCATCTCCACAGAGACCCACAACGGCTGGAGGAAGTGACTTCTATGACCCACAAAATTGCTTCGTTGGGGAATGTGACTGGTGACACACTCTGGGGGGAGGGGGAAATTTTGTGAAGCCAGAGTTGGCTTCACCTACTGTATGCAGTAGAAGGTGGTCTTGAAGATAACCTGGCCCTGAGCCATATAGGGCTTTAAAGGTAATAACCAACACCTTGAATTGTGCCCGGAGACCAATAGGCAGCCAGTGCAGCTCGTGGAGTATTGGTGTAATATGGGTGTACCTATGCGGCAGCTCGCGCAGCCGCATTCTGGACCAACTGTAGTCTCTGAACACTTTCAAGGGTAGCCCCATATAGAGCGTGTTGCAATAATCTAACCGTGAGGTCTAGTCATATTTTTGGTCAAGTTTACTTGGGAAAGCTGATACCCTTCTTCCTCCAAGTTGGTTTCAGTCAGGATTGATAGTGGGGCGTGATCTATCTTGGACTCCTTGTCTGTAGGCTTCCATAGGGGTTGATACTCTCCCAACTCTTAACATGTATATGAAATTGCAGGGTGAGATTATTTAAAAGAATGGAGAGAGAGAGAGATCAATTTGCTGATGATATCCAACTTTGTAGTTCCTCCCTGGACCAGCTAGATTATGCTGTGAGGGCTCTATCTTGGTGTCTTTAGCTGCAAAGATCTATACGGAGAACAGGCTTTGGAACAGCAATATTGCTAGCCCTGCAAGGTAATCCAGAAAAAGTAGTGTACAATCAGAAGTACTAGCTCTGTATTGTTAGATTTCATTAACAAAATCTTGCAAAACTGAAAATATTTCTCCCCTCCTTTCCTTTCACTGTCCACTAAGGAGGGTCTCTTCTGAAAGAAGACTCCGAGGTTTGAAGTTCCTCATAGTTCCATTTTATTAGAGATGTCATTTTGGCACATCTGGGAAAACCCGAATCTGAAAGCTTCCAGGTTTTCCCCACCCAAAAGAAAGTTCAAGTCTCTGCCCAGCACCCACATGTCCATCACATGGTCCAATCAAAGCACTGTCCTAACTGAGGATGCCTCCCAGTCACACCCCTCCAGGTGCAGGGCAAGATGTCCTTGACTCTCTGAGAAAGGAATGTTGTTATGACTATATATCACCCCTGCTCCATACAATCCCCCCTCCCAGTTTCCCACAGGAGGAAATGTGGCAGGCCTGAAGGCCCAAGGCAAAAGATGGCTTCCAGGCCTGACACAGGATTTTCTGTTTTTATTAAATTGGATTTAAATTAACTATTGATTGGTTTTTGTTGTCATTTTGTATGCTGTTTTATATATTGTTAGCTGCTCAGAGTTGCTATGGTAAGATGGGTAGCTATATAAATTGAATCAATCAATCAATCAATCAATCAATCATCTGTGCTGATGGTCCAAATCTAACAGTTTTAGGAAAAATTATACAAAAATTGTGTTGTGTTCTTTAATGTACTTAATGTGTAAATAGTTGTAGCCCAAGTTAGCTGAATTATTAAACATCATTCCAGACTTCCATTTCAGATTTTCAAGTGTGTATTTATTTGACTAACAAAACTCTTACAAAAATCTAAAGCTGTCTTGGTTCACAACAGAAAAAGGATACATAGCACTACCTTTTATAAGCTGAAGCAGTGATGAAAAATGGCACAAAGCAGTTAAAACATAAACACAGTAATTTACATGTATCAAATGAGTAAACTGAAATTTTATTAACATCCTTTAATGATTAGCAGCAGCATAGGGAATGTCCATATACAATGAGCATTTTATGCATTATGATTTAGCTCATATGAGAAATTTTGGACAGGATTCATTCACAATGTGACTCCTAAACATTCCCTGAATGACAAAGATAATGAGCAAACAGTTTACTTCAGTTTGCTGAAATAATTCAGCATTAGAACATAATTAATTATAAAAGTGGTATCCAGTTTTATTTTATTCCGAACAATACAAAGAAAGCTTAGTCCTCATTGTCTGGCTATTGGGGTAGCATATTCCAGTAATTCCTTCTAGCAGTTTTCATCCTAAAAGTTCTCTCAGCTATGCCACACTCCTAAAACAGCACTTCATTATCTCTTTAGTCCATTTCATGGATTCCTTTGCTATTTCCAAAAATTATTAGAACGACACTTTGAAGTAGGAGAAACAGAAGTTAAGAGTGAGTTAATTTCTATTTTACACACAGATATAATCTTTTAATATTCTCCAAGTTACCCTAAAACTAAGAAGCATAAGACTCAACATAAAATATCCTAATTTTTATTTTTACTTGCCATTATAGAATACAGGGAATACAACTATCAGTTGTTTTGGAAACTGCTTTGCTTAGTTGAATAAAATATTTCCCAGACTTTTAAAGATTATGATTAAGCAGAAGTAGAGAAGTATATGGAGGATTGTTATCATAAAAAGGATTATTTCATAAGAAGTTGCAGAATATATATTTCAGCAAGGCTGTAGGTAAAAGTTAACTTCAGGGAGTTTCATTCATAATTTCATAGTGCAGGTTTCAGCTGCTGTAACCGCAACCTAGATGGGAATAGCCTTTACTAACAAAGCAAGGACACAGAACATCACAGAACATTCATGCATTTAGTGAAACTGTGTTAAGTATTGAATACCAAGGTCCAAATTCTGATTATATTGAGAAATAATGTGTTGTATACTTGTTAAAGTTCAATTGAACTAACTAGGTAACTACTATTTATGCACAACTTTCTTGATAACAAGAAACATTAACATGATTCTGTTAACCAGACTACTAGTGCAATACCTGAACTGAATTAAGGACAAGGGATTGTAATGTTTATAATGATGTTAGAAAACAATAATTGATGTTATGCCTCTTTCGTGCATTTGATGGGTAGACAGGTCAGGAAAAGAAATATATTAAAATAAAGAACATTAATTGTGGGGTATTGAAGGAAAGGTCAATTGAGGTTGAATAACTTGCTATTAAATCTTTTGACTGACTTGGCATGGAAAAGAATGGATTATATTGCTAAGGAATTTCTTGCCCACTTCCGTCTTTCCCTTATTCCCACATAGTAAACTTATTGACATGTCAGTTATGAGAATGCAAGTTGATGGAATATGACAAAGCACCAACCATCAGATGGTTTTAAAACACTTGCTCTTTTCTTATGATTGAACAAAATAGTAATTTATTAAAAGGTGCAAGAAACGATGACATGAAATACATGGTTTGTCATCCAGCTTTTTCTCCCGTTTCCTGCTTTTGTTGGACACAAATTCCTTCCATAATAACTCTTTCAGTCCAATCCATCTGTAAGGCTAACAATGCATAGAATCACTGGCCATAAACACTTTCATCACTGTAAGCCACATAGAGAAAATAATCTTCCTCATGATTATCCTATTAAAAGATAAAAAAGGGGTAGGGAGAAATAGAGATCATAATCAGCTAAATATATAGAAGTGGGGACAGCATGTCAGACTTAGCATGTAACAGCTTATAATAATTTAAAATATTCTTTTAAAAAGAATTTTATTTTTTAAAGAAAGATAAAGCAAGAACAATTTAGTGAAGCAGCTGTAAGGAAAATATCCATAAGGAAAATTTCCAACTAGAAACAAAGGCTAAAAGAGAGGAAACTTTTTTTAAAAAAATGTTCTAATGTGTTCTATTTTTACACTTTTGTCACATTGAAACTTTGTTCCTTAAAATCCCAGTGGTGGCAGTATCTGATCAACCATGATTGCTAAAGCAGATTGGATTTATTAATGACTTAAAAGAGAGACAAACCAGACATCCACAACTTCTGCAGGCAAGCCTTCAGATTAGAGATTACAGATTAACAGAGTTGGAAGGGACGTTATAGGTCATCAGGTCCAACCCCCCGCTCAAGCAGGAGACCCGACACCATTTCTGACAAATGGCAGTCCAATCTCTTCTTGAAAGTCTCAAGTGATGAAGCTCCCACAACTTCCGAAGGCAAACTGTTCCATTGGTTGATTGTTCTCACTGTCAGAAAGTTCCTCCTTATTTCTAGGTTGAATCTCTCCTTGATCAGTTTCCATCCATTATTCCTTGTCTGGCCTTCAGGTGCTTTGAAAAATAGCTTGACCCCCTCCTCTCTGTGCAGCCCCTCAAATATTGGAACACTGCTATCATGTCTCCCCTGGCCCTTCTCTTCACTAGACTAGCCATGCCCAGTTCCTGTAACCGTTCTTCATATGATTTAGTCTCCAGTCCCCTAATCATCCTGGTTGCTCTCCTCTGCACTTTTTCTAGAGTCTCAACATCTTTTTTATAGACCAAAACTGAATGCAGTACTCTAAGTGTGGTCTTAGTAAGGCTTTATAGAGTGGTATTAGTACTTCACTTGATCTTGATTGTATCCCTCTGTTAATGCAATTTAGGATTGCATTGGCTTTTTTTGGCTGCTGCTGCACACTGCTGGCTCATATTTAGCTGGTTGTCCACTAAGACTCCAAGATCCCTCTCACAGTCACTGCTATTAAGCCTGGTTTCACCCAGTTTATGTGTGTACTTTTGGTTTTTCTTACCTAAGTGTAGGACTTTACTTTTCTCTACATTGAATTTCATTTTGTTAGATAGGGCCCAGTGTTCAAGTCTGTCAATAGCAATAGCAATAGCAATAGCACTTAGACTTATATACCGCTTCATAGTGCTTTACAGCCCTCTCTAAGCAGTTCAGAGAGTCAGCATATTGCCCCCAACAATCTGGGTCCTCATTTTACCCACCTCGGAAGGATGGAAGGCTGAGTCAACCTTGAGCCGGTGAGATTTGAACCGCCGAACTGCAACTAGCAGTCAGCTGAAGTAGCCTGCAGTGCTGCACTCTAACCACTGCGCCACCTCGGCTCAAGATCTTGAACCTATCTTCTAGGGTGTTAGCTATTCCTGCAAGCTTAGTATCATCAGCAAATTTGGTAAGTTCCCCTTGTATTCACTCATCTAAGT
>QLTV01000818.1:152024-163451 GCA_003457575.1 Thermophis baileyi
TAAGGATAATAATAAATGGGGATACCACGGGAGCCTTTAATATTGCTAAGGGAGTGAGACAAGGTTGTCCACTAGCCCCCTTGTTATTTATTTTGACGTTAGAAGTCTTACTAATTAGGATTAGAGGTGAACAGGAAATAAAGGGCTTACAAATTAAAAAAGAAGTGTACAAGCTCCAAGCATTTGCCAATGACCTAGTATTCATACTAGAACAACCATTAGAGACAGGAACCAAATCGCTCCAGCATATAGAAGAATACGGAAAAGTAGCAGGACTCAAAATTAACAAAAACAAAATGAAAGCAATAATAAAAAATCTTACAAAAAAACAAGATAGAGAGTGGGAAGAGAGAACGGGTATACAAGTCATGAAAAAAATAAAATATTTGGGAATTTGGATAACAGCTAAATGCTCAACTTTGAAAGACAACAATTATGGTAGATTAGTGCATCAGGTAAAAAAGGATGTAGAAATATGGAAGAAACTTCAATTATCGCTCATAGGTAGGATCGCCTCTATTAAAATGAATATACTGCCCAGAATTTTATTCTTATTTCAGGTCATACCGATAAAATTAGGGAAAAGATTTTTTAATGATTTAAATAAAATAATAATGAGATATATTTGGCAAGGGAAAAAAACACAAATTAAATTAAAATCTCTACAAGATAAGAGAGAAAGAGGAGGATTTGGTCTTCCCAATTGGGAGACCTACTATCATGCAGCAACCCTTATGTGGATAAAAGATTGGATACTACTAAAAAATAAAATAATGTTGACTCTTCAGAGGGGCTGGCATGCCTTTCTGTGGAACAAAAGTAAAACCCACAGTTACTTTCAAAGACATCTAATTCGAGATGCACTCATACAAGTTTGGCAAAAAATTAACAGATTTCGAAAGGGATTTTATTCCCCTCTAGGAAATGCCTCCAAGTAAGGAGAGCCCACCTTACTGCAAATGCCTTCTTCTCCCAGACAGCCCATCTCTGTTCAGTGTCGGTGAGTTTTTTAGACGTGTATGCACAGGGCTGCAATTGGCCCTGCTCGTTTTCTTGGAGTAGGATGGCTCCGACTGCTACATCACTGGTGTCTGCCTGTATGATGAATGGCGTTTCTGGATCTGGGTGTTTTAGGACTGGTTCGGTTGAGAACAATTGTTTCAGTCTATCAAATGCTGCCTGGCATTCCATAGTCCAGTTTATGGGCTGCTTTGGTTTCAGTTTGTCCCCCCGCTTTGTTTTCAGTAGGTTAGTGATTGGGAGCGCAATTTGTGCAAAAATTTGCAAACCCAGAAAGCTTTGTAGTTGTTTGCGGGTGCGGGGGGTGGGGGGAGCCCAGTCGATCACTGCTTGCACTTTCCCTGGGTCCATTTTGATGCCCTCGTGGGAAATCCTATACCCCAGGTAGTCAATTCTATCTTTGTGGAATTCACATTTGGAAAGTTTTGCGTAATGTTTTGCAGCACGGAGTTTGTTTAGGACCGCTGGGACAAGCTTTACGTGCTCGGCTTTTGTCTCTGTGTATATTAAAATGTCATCTAAGTACACCAGAACCCCTTTGTACAGGTGCTCATGGAGCACCTCGTTTATCAGTTGCATAAACATGGCAGGGGTGCCTTGTAATCCAAGTGGGAGCACTTTGAATTGGTAACACCCCAAAGGAGTGTTCATCCCCTTCCCTAATCCTGATTCAGTAGTAAGTCCAGTTTTGAAAAAAAAATTCCTTTGGAGAGGTGGGCTAACAAGTCTTTCATGAGGGGGAGCAGGTACACATTCTCCACACTAACAGTGTTCAAATTTCTATAATCTACACAAAGGCACAAAGACCCATCTTTCTTCTCTCGGAATAGCACCGGGTGGCAATTTTTGGTCACGTGGGTTCAATGAAACCTCTCACTAGGTTTTTATCTATGAAGGCTCTCAATTCCTTGGGTTCCCTGGGGGACATGCTATACATTTTTGGGGTTGGTAGTTTGGCCCCTGGGAGGATCTCGATAGTGCAGTCTGTGGGGCTGTGGGGGGGAGCTCGTCGGAGCCTTCTTCACTGAATACCTCAGCTAGGTCCTTGTACTCCCTGGGGATGCCCTGGTCTGGCGCGGCCTTTCCCACCATCAATGCTTCTTTGTTTGGGTCTCCCCCCAGTTCCTCCCTTCGGCCATCGGGTCCAGTCACTCCCCATTGAAATCATAGAGTCCCCTGCTTCCAGTTCACTCTGGGGTTCCACTTCCTCAACCAGGTGAGCCCTAGAATTTAGCTGCCATTCCACTCCGGGTGCCACAATGAAAGTGAGTCTCTCATTATGAGTCCCCATTGTCCAGGGGTTCTGTGGCAAAAATGGCCGGTTCCCCCCCCCCTGTGACTGACACATCTAACTGGCAGAATGTGATGGGGTTTTTAAGGCTTCCCAAGTGTATGCTCAATTTTCCCACCAGGGTTGGGCTAATCAAACATCAGGTGCACCCTGAGTCCAAGAGGGCTGAGATTTTCCCTCTTCCCCCCCCCCCGACTGGGGACGAATAGTCTTAGGGGCAGAGTGAGTGGTTCAATTGGTTCGCTTACCAGCGGGTCATCTTCAGGGTTGCTATCAGACGGGCCTGATTCCTCCCCAGGTGATGCCAGCGTTCCTTCCCCCAATTTTGCTAGGAGGCAAAACTCCACGGCCTCTCCACTTCTCAATGCAGTGTCTTTTCCTCGGGGGGGGGGGTGTTTTCACAGGCTTTCCTCCGGACAGACATTCTGGCTTTCGAGCGGGAGTTTTTGAACAACATTCAGCTACACAGTGCCCCTCCTTCCTGCGTTTGAAGCAGGCAAATGATCTCGGTGCCAGGGGGGGTTGCGGCTTGAATGGCTCTCACTTCCCCTGGGGTGGGGATCTCTTCCAGGCTCTTCCCTAGTACTGGTTTCTGGCCATGTCAATCTCCACTTCTTCGGCCAGGATGTACCAATCATGCAGGTGGTCTGGGGGCCCTCGAGCCAGGCAGGCATGGTAGAAGTCGTCATTCAGGCCGTCTTTGAACCAGCTCATTAGGATGTCTTCCAGCCAGTCCACTCTGCAGGCAAGGTCTCAGAACTCTTCAGTGTATTCAGCTACCGGCCGGCGACCCTGTTTTACAGTTCTGATGCAATCACGAGCTTTGCAATCTGCCAAGGAGTCTTCAAATCGTCGGCGAAGAGCCATCATGAATCGGTTGAAGTTCCGCAGTTCAAGGGTGTCTGCGTTGTGGAGGGTCACCATCCAACGGGCAGCAGCCCATTCCAGGGCCAAGGTGACAACTCGGACCCGAGCGCCCTGGGTCTGGAAATCCCTCCTGTACTCCTGCATGTATGTGAGGACATGTGCCAGGAAAAACCCCAGTTGCTATGGGTCGCCATCATACTTCACTCCCAAGGGGGGAGGGTCTTCCTCTCCAGTTGTGCCACTCTGGGTTGGCCAGGAACGATTGCAAGGGCTGGTGCTGTACGGGGTGGATTCACCTGGATGGCTGCTGCCCCCCCCCAGCCACATATGTTTGGCCTGCTGCTGCTGGATCCAGAGCAGCGACCCCGGCCTCATTGGCTGCTGCTGTATGTAAGGTCCTGCCTCTCCCTCCTGTTCAAGAAAGCATGGACTCTCAAAACTTTAGCATTTCAAAAGGAAACTTTTATTGAAAGGAAGTGAATGCAAGACAATGCAAAGCAGGATCTTAGTTCCCCTCAGGCAATTCCATTAGGATAAAGTGGTTAGAAACCCCTCCTCTCAGTTTGATGTTGAATGAGCCAATCCACAGGTGCGAAATGGTCATCCTGAGAAAGAGATAAGGATTCGTTCCCATGCGTTTCTTCTGTGAGGCTTCCAAACTGAAAGAAAACAGTTGGCCCTCCCCCCTTGTACATCCCCCAAGGTAAATCAAGGCACAGGCCAGAATAGGTGACAGGATAAAAGTTATAAACTAGGGAATTACAGGATACATAGGAAAACAGGATGAGTGCAATAAGTGAGTAAAAGAATCCGGGGTCCCCTCCCCACTTGAATGGCAGTATCACGATAGGGATCTGACAGGACTACCTGTTTATAATTTGATCTCACAAACTGATGTCCATTTTGAAGAATTATATTTTACAGCTGACTAGTAAAACAATTTGTAAAATTTCTTCTTCCTCCACTAGCTGAGGAGAGGATCTAGACGGGGAAAATTAACTGGAAAATTTTGACGCACAAACTTCAGTTCTGGCTTTGCTATGCAATTGGTTTTGTCTTTATTGAGACTCATCAATTCCACCAAATTAGGGCTACCAAATTTGTATTGCAAAGATTCTGGCTGCCACTAGATGGCAGCTCTTTGATGGAAGTCTCTGCAGCCATCTGGTGGCTTGCAGGATCTGATACCTTTATTTATTTAATAAAGTAGAACAAGAAAAAAATAGCAGTAAGAGAAAACAGAAAGCAATCCAACAACATTGGCTATATTAAATATATTTTATGGGAGAACCTAATGCATAATTTATTTTGTTGTTATATATAGATAAGTTCTGATATTAGTGTGACTATTAGTGTGATTATTCTTTATAATCTAAATAGTCCTTAATCATCCTATCACTTACATGAATGTATTTCTACCAGTTTTATTACCAATAATGGTAACATTAATCAAATCTTTTGCATTCACAGGGATTAACAGGGAAAGATGACCTAAGAAAATACTGTAGTCTCTCCATTTCTTAACCTAGCATCTACATATTATATATTAAAAATGTACATGAAATGCAAATTATATGCCCCATTAAGCTCATAAAGCATATATATCTTATATACTTTTCTGAAGATGAAATATGCAAAGGCACCAGGCTCTTTCCCTTCTAGCTACAGACAGTGTTAAACATTATACCTAAAGCAATAAACACATAGATGACCTCCATCTATCTATTCATCCTATCACAGAATGATCTGGTAGAATAAATATAATAGCTACAAAATCCCAGCTATCCCATTGCTCTCCATTCCTCATCAGTCTGTTCCCATGACAACTTTGTACATGTAATCCTTAATTTACAATCACAATTGAGCCCAAACTTTCTGTGGCTAAGCAAGGCAGTTGTTAAATGAATTTCTCCCATTTTATGGATCTTTTTTGCCACAGCTGTTAAGCAAATCACTGCAGTTGCTAAGTGAATCATGCAGACATTAAGCAAATCTGGATTCCCCATTGACTTTGCTTGTTGGCAGGGAAGGTCACAAATGGTAATCGCATGATCCTACGACAGTTCAGGTAACCCTTGACTTACAACAGTTCATTTAGTGACAGTTTGAAGTTACAACAGCACTGAAAAAAGTGATTTATGACTCTGTCACACGACCATTGCAGCATCCTCATAGTCACATGATCAAAATTCAGGTGCTTGGCAACTGACTCATATTTATGACTGTTGCAGTGTCCTAGGCTCATGTGATCCCTTTTACAACTTTCTGACAAACGAAGTCAATGGAGAAGCCACAGTCACTTAACAACCGTGTTACTAACTTAACAACTGCAGTGTTTTACTTAACTGCTGCAAAAAATTCATAAAAAGGGGCAAAATTCCATTAACAACTATCTTGCTTAGCAACAGAAATTTTAGGCTTAATTGTGGTCACAATTTGAGGACTACCTGTATATTGTCATACATACCAGTAGCCAAGCGCCCAAATTTTGAATGCATGACTATGGGATACTGCTGTAAGTGTGAAAAGTGATCATAAATCCATTTTTTTATGTCCCATGGTCACTAAACAAATGGCTGTATTCTTGAAGCCCTCAACCTATTTCACTTTTACAGTCTCAAAATGGGGCCGCGGTGGCTCACGTGGTAAGACGCTGGGTCTGCACGCCACTAAGGTTGACAGCTCGGCGGCTCGATTCCCGTGAGCGAATAAATCACGGAGGGACAAGAAAGGAGCCTCCCCGATTGCCTACCAGCATTCAGGCGTCCCACAGGTAAAGATAACACCGCCCGAAAAAATTCCTTTCACAGAGGCAGCCAGCCACCTCGGTGATCCCTGGCTAACACGTGCAATACGCTAAATAAATAAATAAATGTCTCAAAATTGTTTCCTGTTATATTATTTATTTTCCTGGTCTTCCTGGTCAATATTGCTCATTTGCAATATTGCTCAAATTCCACCATAGGACCTGTACATTAAGTTGACATAGTGTTGCTTATTAGCCCAGCACCATAATTACATATTATTGCAATTTGTCTGGTTCAAACATAGGATTTTTCTCTTGTACAAGAACAATCTTAGCAGAAATCTAGAGAATGCTGACACTTTGTTCTTTTACAATTTAGTAGGAGAAAAATGCCTGAAAAAATTCACAAGATTGGAAAACTGTCTGTCTACCATACAGATGACATTCACATTTCTATTAATCATGTCACAGATTACATTTTTTTTTAAAAAGGTACTGGCCAACACAGTATCAAGATGAGTCTCGACATGCTGAAAAAGATACTAGTAAATCGCAACAAGAACACTTTTTGATAGTGCTGGAACAGATTTATATTAGTTATTTTAATTCACCATTCATCAACCAAAAATAATACATTTTATAAAAGAATGTTGCAACAGTAAATAAGGAACTATCATTAGAAAATCATGTGATATTATCAAGCAAAAACAAGACATGTATTATAATTAAATTCCAACTGAAAGCTTCCTAGTTAATCAGGTGATATTGGTTGGGTGACTCCTGGTGACTGTATGGTCAAATACTCTCTATCTTGACCTGTCTTATAAACAAGTATCTTGAATCATGCTGCATTGGTGGGTGGAGAATGCAGGCTTATGAACAGCTTTACTTGGAAGTTAGCCCCATTGATATCACTGCAATTTACTGCCAAGTAGTACTGCAGACCATAATCTACTTCTCTGAAACAAAAGGACCAAAAATATCCCAGGATCACAGAGAAAAATAAGGCTATGATTCATCTCAGCAAATGAGATGCATAATTAGATATTTAAATTTTGCTTTGACAGTTATTTTACTAACACTATAGTGATCCTTCTACTTGCATCTTTTCTAGGGAAGATACTGGAATGAGGCAACTAAACTCCTAAGCAGCATATAGGACAAATCATACAAAAATCAGGAAGAGACATGAAAAAGGTATTATGGAAGGGAAGGGGGATGTGTGTGTGTGTATATNCGGCGGCGCGATTCCCGTGAGCGAATAAATCACGGAGGGACAAGAAAGGAGCCTCCCCGATTGCCTACCAGCATTCAGGCGTCCCACAGGTAAAGATAACACCGCCCGAAAAAATTCCTTTCACAGAGGCAGCCAGCCACCTCGGTGATCCCTGGCTAACACGTGCAATACGCTAAATAAATAAATAAATGTCTCAAAATTGTTTCCTGTTATATTATTTATTTTCCTGGTCTTCCTGGATATATATATATCTTGTTGCCTGATTTTTTTTTAAGACAATAGGATCACCTCTTGATCCTTTCAACCTGTTAATATTGTGATACTGTAGCTGAGGTAAAAACTGAGATAGATAGATAGATAGATAGATAGATAGATAGATAGATAGATAGATAGATAGATAGATAGATAGATAGATAGATAGATAGATAGATAGATAGATAGATAGATAGATAGATAGACAGACAGACAGACAGACAGACAGACAGACAGACAGACAGACAGACAGACAGACAGACAGAAAATATGTTATGTATATATATATATGTATGTATGTATATATGTATATGTATGTATATGTGTATACACACATAATATATACATTACATTACATACACACATATATGTGTGTGTGTGTATGTAATGTAATGTACATATGTGTATACACACACACACCAGTCTCTACCTCAGCTACAGTATCACAATATTAACAGGTTGAAAGGATCAAGAGGTGATCCTATGGTCTGAAAAAAATCAGGCAACAACACCCCGACTAATAAGGCGCGTTATATTAGCTCAAAGGTCCATTCTTTCTATCGACAAAAGCGCGATTTTTACGCCTCCCTACTCACAGGAACTCGGTCAGGGTATTTCTTTCGGATTTTCTCTCCTTCTTTTTTTCTGTATTCAAAAGGATGGTCTTCCTTGTACTGGAACTTCATGGCTTGAGCAGATACTGACAGCGTCTTCTACTATCCTTGTCTCCTTAATCGACCGTTCCAACGCTCTTAACAATCGCGATGAGAAAACGCAGCTGCCGGGAACTGCAACTTTCGGGACGATTCGCTTCCTTCTAGACCAGCTGATCAAAGGATACACAATAAACACGCACAGTCGAAGACATGCATTGTGACGTCACTCTGGGTGAAATCAGCATTTGCCTCTGCCTATTTCGTAGACTGCACCACTTCAACTTGTGGGGAAAGACAAAAAGCGACATATTTGAGATCGTTATTCAGAAAGCTCGTTTCCAGACGATTAATGGAACACTGCCGTTAGTGAAGAAATCTTTGCAGATGGAAAGGCAAGATTGAGATTACTCTTGTTGTTTTTTAAACTTTACAAATCGTTCTGCGTTTCATAGGAATAATAGAAGGAAGTAAGAAAATGTTGACTCCAATAAAAATGCAATTCTATATAGGACCGAATCAGGAAGTTATTTATTTACTCGTTTTGTACAATGACTTTAGACTACGTCCTAAACATACTATTAAAATATAAACTAATTATAAATCAATGAATAGAATCAAATTAATATTTCAAGCCACATTATATCGTGCATGCTACATTTTTCCTAATTCAAAGAGCAGTATGAATTACTCAGTTTATAGGATTTGCTTTAGCTTGGCAATCTCAACAAGAACAGAACTGGGACGCCATTCCTGAGAAACTCCACTCCCTGCAGTTTATCAGCCCGACTGCCTGTTCTAATGTGCACGTGATTACCAATAGTCAATACTATCTTCCCCAGTAATTGGTTGCCAGAAGTAAAGCGGAATTAATGGGGACAAGTTTTTGTATGCTGCCCTCTATAGTGGTAAGAGTGATCCTCTTTTCCAGATAAAACACTGTACATATGAACTCCTTTCACCCCTTCCCTAGAGTTCGTCTGATGTTTTACAAACTTATTAGAGAATAATTTGAATTACTTTCAGTAGAATTTATTCACAGTTGCAACTATGATTGTGTAGGATTCTGACTCTATTTGGCAATGGAACATTCTTGGTTAGTGTAGCTAGCAGCAGTGACACAGCAGTTCATCCAGCACTAGGGGGCAGAAGATGAAAGTACTATCTGCATCTGAGGGGAAGTAGGCCTTTTTCACCTCCTTTTTTCTCTCTTTGAAGCAGAAAACATCTGTCCTCCCTTGGTTGCCCAAACAGATAAAAAAATCAGCAGTTAAATTGCTGATAGGGCTTGGTTGCTTCTTTTGCTTTCTTAAAAAAGAAAAAAATGTGTAGAAAATCACCCCCCCCCCAAAGAATGAAATATTTTGGGAAATTTTTTTAAAAAAAGCAGAATATTATATTTCCCCAAAGGGAGAAATGGAGAAACATGTTTTTTTAGAGGTAGAAAGCAGCCCCCACTTTCCTTAATAGCCCGCAGCAGATGTCTGCACATAAGAGATAAAGAGCTTATTGAAAGAGGAAGATAAGTATCTAGATAGCTCTATTCATAGGCAACACAAATATTGCAGGCAGAAATCCATTCAAGACAGGATATTTTGAAACTTCCTGCAGCAAAGTCTGAACAAAGGAAGAATGGTAGGATTAGAAGCAGCCCCCCTCACTCAAGATCCAAAACAGGACAAAAGCCATTAAGACACAATAGGAATTGCCCAACTCCCTTTCAGAACACAAGTCCCTTCATTGCATGACTGCAGAGCAGTCCAAACTTCCCCTGGGAGCTCAGATAAACAATAAGCCAAAAGTTGACCAAATTAGCTCAGACAAGCACCTACAATTTGCATTTCCTCTTTTGCCTATACAGCCAGCTATGACCCCTACATAAGCCCTACATGACCCCATAGGAATCTGACAACAGCCAATAGAATATTAAATGACATGTTCTTGCACAGGAACAGGAAGCTCAAATACAAAGCCCAAAAGAAGGTATAAAAGCCATCCACTCTCAACTCCATTTTGTCAGCTGCCCAGAACCACAAACCTATGTGGTTCTGCTTCATCAATAAACCATCTTTCCAATCAGCCTCCATGTTTCCAGTGTCTTTCTCCCAGCTTGGAACTGAACCAGATGGATATTTTTTCCCACAATGGCAAAGATGTCCATTTACAAATCTAGGAACCAATCAATGTCACTCTTCCCTTTAAAGGGAAGTGCCGGTACAATGGTAATGTTTGGCCCCATTGATACCTGATGCTCTGAGTTTTGCCTGCCTTTCCAGACATCAAAAAAGGACATTCTGCTTATTCTGCATTTACTGTAAATCTAAACATAATTGTCACTATCACATTTGTTTATTTGTATTTAACTTTGTCTTCATATATACACACACGTTCTCCAGACATCTTGCAATGAGTATACCAGCCAGTTTAGAATAACATTGCATGCATCTAAATATGATACTATATATAAAAATAATCCGCAAGGGTATTGCCCTATGAGCTTTGAGATCTAAATGTCAACATTTTCATTGTGTGTTCTTTTACTAATTTCTTACCTATTTTGACCTGTATACAGGTTCTGTCTCCCACTGTATTACTTTCTTGGGCTATATTTTTTTCCTTTTTGCTTACTTGAAGGGAAAATTGCTCCTTCACTTAGGACAGTGATGGCGAACCTTTTTTTGGTTCGCGTGCCAAAAGGGGGGAGCGCAGGGTGGGAGTGCGCGCATGTGCCCATACCCATAATTCCATGCGGGGGGCCCCCACGCATGAGCGCATGACCCCCCCTGCTCCCGGCACGCGATGGCATGCCCGTTTTTCGCTCTCACCAGGCTTCAGAGCCTTTCTAGGAACCTGGGGAGGACGAAAACTGCCTTCCCCCCCCACCCCACCCCCGGAGGTCCCCCGGAGGCCAGAAATGGCCCATTTCCCAACTTGAAACGGGCCATTTCTGGCCTTTGGAGGGCCTCCAGGGGGGTGGGGAAGGCCATTTTAGCCCTCCCCAGGCTCCTAGAAAGGCTCTGAAGCCTGGGGAGAGCAAAAAAATGGGACTTCCAGTTCAACCGGAAGTCGGCAAATGGAACGTTTCCGGCCTCCGGAGGACCTCCGGGGAGGGGGAAGGCCGTTTTCGCCCTCCCCAGGCTTCTAGAAAGGCTCTGGAGCTTGGGGAGAGCAAAAAACGGGCGGAGTGACGGTTTGAATTCCCCCCCCCATTTCCCCCTTCTCCTCCCAACTTAACAAAAGACCCTGGGGGTGCCTCAGATCGAGGTTTTAAAGGTCCCCGATCATCGTTGGGATTCCCCTGGCCTCATTTGACCACACGCTGGAGCAACTGCTCGCGTGGTTTTTTTTTTCTTTGCCCTAT
>QLTV01000818.1:199195-209777 GCA_003457575.1 Thermophis baileyi
AGGGACAGGCAGTATGCCCCCTCCCATATTTGGGTATACCAGGTGATTTAACAGAGAAAAAAAACATATATATATTCTTGTCCCTGGAACAAGCAGATAGGGAGAAGAATCCTGTGGCTCAGAGGTTTAATCACTTGCCTTGTTAGGCAAGGGGCCCAGGTTCTAATCCCATAAGGGTGTGGCTAGCTGATGAGAGCTAAATAGCTTGAAATAGATCTATACTAGTCTCCCTTTATTTATGTAAAAATATAACATATAGATAGATAGATAGATAGATAGATAGATAGATAGATAGATAGATAGATAGATAGATAGATGATATATATAGTGGCACAACTTAATGACCATGCTGCTTAGTGACAAATGTTCCAGTCCCAATTGTCATAAAGTAGTACAGGTCATTTGTACATCATTTTTTTACAAATTGAGTAAACTCTGAAAGGAGAAAGGAAGGAAGAGGAAAACTGTCCAAACAAATATACATATATAGTTTGCAATAATGCTGAATATTTGCAGCTCAGGTGTAGGATGAGGGTGAAGGTTCATTTTCCAAGCTTGTGTGTTGGTTTCCGAACATTCCATTATCAGACTAAATAACATCTTCAGCAGAGTTTATGGGTTGTCAGTGTTCTTCTGTTTACAAGGGCTTTGTGTGGTCAGTAGGTCTTGTGATGTGAGGTCATGTCAGGTCAGGGTCTTGTGATAGGTCTTGTGATGGGTCAGGTGTGAGTCAGCAGTGAATCTTGTGATGGGGAGGTTACATCAGGTGAGGGTCATGGGGAGGTGAAGTGCTGGTTGGAGGGGCTTTGCATGGGTTGGTTGAGGGTCGGTGCTGTCTCTGGTTGGTTGTGTGATTGATTTGGATTCTGAAGGGTTTGTAGGCTGATTGTAGGTTAATGTGTCTGTTGATGGAATTGTTTGTGGAGTGCCAGGCCTTGATGAACTCATGAGCGTGATGGTGGTAGTGTGGCCGATGATCACACCCACACCAGACCCATCACAATACTTTGACCTGATGGGACCCTCATCTGACATGACCTCACCATCACAAGACCTACTGACCACATGAAGCCCTTATAAACAGAAGAACACTAACATCCCCTAAACTCCGCTGAAGATGTTACCTAGCCTGGTAATGAAATGTTTGGAAACCAACCCCACAAGCTTGGAGAATGAACCTTCACCCTCATACATATGCAGGTTATATATTCATTGCCTATCCTCTCTAATCTATATGTATATGAGTCTTAATTATATTAAAATGTCCCCCTGGAATTAGCATGCTGATGAATCCTGAGGTGACATACCATTTCAGTATCAACCCATTCCTCTCAAAAGACACAAAAACCAATTTGCTGAGCTGCTGCAGTTAGTTAGTTATGTTTATCTGGGCTATGATTTGGACCTTCATATTTACTTTAAGCTCAGTCCTTCTCTGTGGTGCTGGTGAGAAATATGTATTTGAGGGGTCCTTGATGCTCTCTGAGCTTGCTTGTTTTCTTGCAGAGATTTCATTACCTAAACTAGGTAAGTTCATTAGTGCTAGACTTCCCATTTGTGTGCTGTCTGAAACATTTGATGCCCATATGTGGTACAAATAAAGAAGAATATTTGTAGTTCAGGGTTGAAATGAGGGGCCCTTAATGCTCTTTGAGTTTGCTTGTTTTCTTGAAGATGTTTCATTACCCAAACTAGGTAACATTATCTATGCATCTGTAAATATGTATTTACAGATAAAAATAAGAATTTTCAAGAACCCAAACAGGTAGATTCACCCCAAGGTAAATCTTAAGACACGTGTCTCTCTCAAGCAGAGAGCAAGTTGCCAGGACGTCACTTCCTTCCCCTGTGCAAATTTAATTCCATATAATTCTCTCTTCAAGAGAGTTTGCAAAAGGCTGATACCTTCTGTTTTTATTCTCATTGTTCCTGTTTCTCTATACTAAAGAAATGTCTCATTTCCTCAAGTATTATGCATATGTGGAATCAGTTTAGAAGTGTAAAAATAGCTTCTCTAATTCCAGATCCAGAAGGAAAGCCAATGTATCTTTTTTGAAGTTTGGCAGAAAAGGACTGAATGCTCATAATATTCTTTCTACTGGATCTTTTATAGAAAACTATTCTTAATTTTATAAACAAACTAGGAAAACACAAAATTTAGCTTCTGAAATTCTTTCCTACCTCTTCATAAGTTTCATCTGGGTCATATGACTAGGAAGAGGGATGAGTCTAAGAATAACATAGAATAACAGGATTGGAAAGGACTTTGGAGGTCTTATAGTCCAACCTCCTTCTCAAACAGAAGACCCTAGGCCATTCTGGACAAATGGTTGTCCAATCTCTTCTTGTAAACCTCCAGTGATGGAGCACCCACAATTTCTAGAGGCAGACTGTTCCTTTGATTAATTGTTCTCACTGTCAGGAAATTTCTCCTTAGTTTTAGGTTGGATCTTCCTTTAATGATCTTCTTCTCCTGCCCTGTGATGCTTTAGAGCCGTGATGGTGAACCTATGGCATGCGTGCCAGAGGTGGCATGCAGAGCCCTCTCTGCTGGCACGCGCGCCATCACCCCAGGTCAGATCTCCATGGTGTTTCTTTTGTGAGCTTCTGTTTCCCTGAAAACGACAAAACAGAAGCTCACGAAAGAAAAAGATCTTACCTCTTGCCGCGCTGCCAGTGTTGGGATGCCCCTGGCTATATATATCCAGTTGCCTTGAGTGTGTGTATGTGTGGAGAAGTATTCTTAATATTCTCTTGTTTGTTGTGGTTTATGCTTGAGTTACTATTTGTATTGTTTCTATTATCATATTTTATATTTTAAAAGTAAATTTCTCTAATTGGCGGATTCCCTTTTGCATTTTCCTTAAAAGCTCCAGGATAATATTCATAAAGTTTGAGTGACAAACAAAATAAATTCATAAATTCATAAAGAAGTTCACTCAACAAATTCAAAGCATCATAAATGACATGGAATCTTTTCCCATTAACCTTACCAGATGTACCAGTGATGGACCCATTTTGTGTTGGAACAGCTTTGGAAGTAAAAGAGTTCAAGAAAATATTAATGTCATAGAAATAAAGGATTAATTTTTATATTATCACAATCAATTATTATTTAGATGATTGCTCTTGTCTTAATAACCCAGATACTTGAAAGGTTTCCACTGAAAGCATTTTGCTTTTGAGGATATATGTGAGATTTAAATGTTACACATAGTGTTGTTGATTTACTTCATGCTATCCGAATACACTTGTTAGTAAATTAGCAGCAATCAAAATCCCAAATGATCTTGATTGTACAACTCCATCTCTTTTGAAAACAGCCAATTATCCAATGTACTCTGGAAACAGAACTTTTTAATAACATTTCATGAGGTGATAAGCAGATTCAACCTAGAAATAAGGAGGAACTTTCTGACAGTGAGAACAATCAACCAATGGAACAGCTTGCCTTCGGAAGTTGTGGGAGCTTCATCACTTGAGACTTTCAAGAAGAGATTGGACTGCCATTTGTCAGAAATGGTGTAGGGTCTCCTGCTTGAGCGGGGGGTTGGACTAGATGACCTATAAGGTCCCCTCCAACTCTGTTAATCTATCTAATCTATCTATCTATCTATCTATCTATCTATCTATCTATCTATCTATCTATCTATCTATCTATCTATCTATCTATCATCGGNTTCTTTTAAGATTAGATTTGTAAAAGATGTCCACTCCAGTGGTGGGTTGCTCCCGGTTCGGCCCGGTTCTGTGAACTGGTAGCGGTGACGGCAGGAGGCTCCGCCTGCCCGCCCGGGACGCTTCTGCGCGTGCGCAGAAGCATCATGCGCACGCGAACTGGTAGCAACGGGTTTTAGAACCCACTACTGACTCACTCCCATTCTGCATGAGTGATGGCAGGCCAGACACAGGATTTGGGCACTGGCACTTTTTTTCCAGTGGCTTTCTTTTTACTCACAGCAATAACTCCTGCAATAGTTTCAATGTATTCCTGACTGCCATTCAAGGCATTCAAAAGAGGAGAGAACTGCTCTTGCTAGTCCTTGTGTTATTTTCCTAGGAGGCCTCTCTCTGAGTTCTGGAATTGAGTCTATGTCTGCTCCAGCCACCCCGAGTGCTATGCCTCTTCTACTTTTTGCAGTGCATGCTTAGGAGAGCAGAACATTCAGGCTGCTTGGAGTAGGCTGAATGCCAGAATTCAAAATGACACCCCAGGAACAGCTCAATGATATGTCCTTCTAGCCTTCTAAAAGCGTATTAGGTCAACATAAAAGATAAGAAAGTTAGACTCCCTCAAACTCTGTAATTCAATATTGGAAAATATTCAGAATAATACATCAGACATGCTTCTTGTGCAACAGTTGCATTTTAAAAGCCATACTTCTGCTGCTCAATCTTATGCATGATATATCTAACTTGATTTTAAAATTCTATCCCCACTGCCAGATGTGTCCTTTCATTTCCAGATATAATCTGATAACCAGTAGCATCAATAAGAAAGCGTGTGTGTGTGGAGGAGATGTGCTATGAAGAAATCCTATTAAAAAGTTCTGTTTCCAGAATATATTGGACAATTAGCTGGTTTCAAGAGAGGTGGAGGTTATACAGTATATAGGACTATAGAAAACCTAAAAATATTTAATTTGACAATTTTATGAATCATTATTAACATAAAAAATGAATGGACATTTTCAAAGAGTTTGGGTTTGGATATCTGTGCTATTCTGAATATTCTAAGTTATTGATTTTGGTGACAAAAGTTAGTGTCTTTTAGTATTTTCAACCAGGTTTAAAATATAAATCAAAACTTCTTGAGAAGAATCTAATGATCCTACAGTTTCATACTTAGGATTAATATTTTGATATGCTTGTATGCTTGAGTGTGTGTGTGTGTATGAGCATCTTGAACAGATGTCTACTTTAGCTATCTTCTCTGTGAAAACAGTTTTCTAGCTAAGGCTGAACCACAATCATTTCCTCCTAATTTTGTCCAAAACATGTTCCTCCTTGAAAATAGGAAAGAGTTTTCCATTGATTTCTTGCAGTGAGGAGGAAATTGCACTAAAATATTATGGTGTGCACCAGTCTAATGCAACTTCACGAAGTGACTGAGAGTTGTCTAATTTTTTCCATTCTTTAATTTTTTTGTAATCCATAGACACTTCTTTCTACTGCTTGGAGAATAAAGCCATGCATCATGACATCTGCTCCAAGTCTATCCAGGAACTGCAGACAGTGAACAATTTTAAGCCTTGTACCACTTGAGATATGTAGGGCTTTTTCAGTAGGAAAAATAAGGTTAGCAACCTTACAGATTTATAATATTATAAAATTATAATAATCATTTCTCTATACCTAATATGTTACTTGGTGGAGGTAAAGTAGGAACATAATTCTATTTTCTTACTCTCAATGAATTGTCAAAAAATACATTTTTTAAGTTCTCAGCGCAGCTCATTCCTAAAATTATTTATAGTCTTTTCCCAAAAATTTGTTCCATACAAAAATTGAAGCAATTTTTATCCATATATCTTAGATAGCTTATTGAAGTTATAAGAAATTGATGGTGCTCTGCATATACTCACAGATTATTATTTGTACAATTCTCTTGCAGTTTCACCTGTGGAATCTTAAAAGAGAAAAGAATCAAGACAATGGCAGAATATTCTGCTTTCTTTCATAGAAATCATAGAATCATAGGGATGGAAGGGACCTTGGATATCTTCTAATCCATGCCCCTGCCGATGGCAGAAGACTTTTTATCATCCTGGATAAATAGTTCTCCAATCTTTTCCTAAAGACCTGCAGCATCCACAACTTTGGGAGGCAAGCTGTTCTTTTTTTCATTCTCACAATGTTAAAGTTACTGTTTTCTTGAACTGGTATAATATTCATAATTGTTTTCCTATTCTCATATAATCAGATATTTGAGTCTCTTTTTTTCTTGCTGTTCAGCATGAGCAAGATAGGTTTTCTACATTTTATGCTACAAATCTATGTCCTAAATCAGAATTCATTTCCTTTTGATTTTCCATCTCTTTTTCCATCTTGTTACTTTGTGATCTAACGCAGCTTACCTGAGCCAGACATGCCAAAATAGAGATGGTTACCACTTGGGTACACTTGCTCATCATACGATGTGATTGTTCTTTTCCTTACCAAAAGTGGTGTTGCCTATTTAACTTCATTATGCACAGTCTGCAGACCAAGCAAATCAACAATGAAATAGGGTTAAGACACAGCACTTTGCTTTTTCAGTCTGTATATTTCTGAAAAGTATCTTTTATTTATAGACATTATAGACATTCACAAAATGTACATGCTGTCTCAGTGTCTGTTTATATTTACCTCAGAAGCTGAATGGAAACCCACAAAGTTGAAGAGGGAGCCAAATCACATTGTCCTTCAGTGCAAAATGTTCCTGCTTATTTCTAGTAGTTTTTTTCTTTTTCTTTTCTTTTCTGCCCCTGCCCCTGCCTCCTCTTTGAAGACAGAGATCTAGTTTAGGATGAAGGTTGTAGAGTAGTGCCTCTTTCTTCTTCCTTATCCTTTTTACCAGAGAAATGCTCTTTCAAGGACAGGCTTTTATATTTGCAAAATAACTCAGAAACTACTCTCATGAGATCTACTTAGTCACCCATGCTGCCAATCTCCAATGAAGTACTAAAATGTTAATCTGTAATAAATTGCTGCTATTTCAGTGATTGGCCTCACATAATTAATGTAGGTTTTTTTCTTTTTCAAAGTAGTTATTTTCCCTCAAGCTGCTTAATCAGAATCTTGTAATAATCTGCTGTTTTCCATGGATATAACCACCATGATTGCCGTTTTTCCTGTGCTTTGTTGTTTATATAAGTGCATGTATTGAGCTGGAAATATATGTACTATATCCCATTATTGAAGAAATCCAAATATTTCTCAATAATCATTCACATTTTAATCAAGTTAACAATTTCCTTTGGGGCATGTAATACCTGTTCCGTGAAAGGCAAGTCAGTGCTGAATCAGAAAATTTGCTTATGCTCAATTACAACTATGTTGCATCAGCAATTAAGCTGGTGAATCATTACTCTGACATAGTTTTCAAAGGCAGCAAGCAGAACTAATGGATTCTGGAGCACGGCAACCATTCTCAATTAGAGGTTGTTGGTTTTTTAAATTTTATTTTAACAGGAATCTACAAACCTCATACTGATTCATGCACCAAGCAGACTAACACGTTGGCCATTTCACTAATCCAGAAAATGGCTATAATTTAGCAGCTTTGAAAAGAGGTCACTGGATCTTTACTATCATGTTTAAAACAGGTAACTATCGGGTCCTTGGAGCTCTCTGAACTTGGTTGTTTTCTTGAAGATGTTGTCAAAGTTCCGACTAACAAGCCCAAGCAAATTAGAACTCTCATACTTAAATCTTCCTCAAAGGTCTTCTTTATTGGGTACATCATATCGGCACGATTAAGTGTAAAACCAACTATAAATGCTCCCCGCGGTTTTGGTATAATTAAAATAGTAAATGATCCCCTTCCCAAGTGTCACAGGTCACATTGTCCAGTTAGGTTAATTGGCGGGTTTCTTAGGCACTCCTCTCCGACTACATCCAACACCTGTGGAGATGACCTTGGTTCCTATGAGAGTTCTGTGTTGTGTCTAGCAAGGCATTCCAGCCTCCACACACACACACACGCACACACACTGTGTGGCAACTGCAAGCGGGCCGCTCGGTGAAAGAGTTAGTGTGGGAGTTCAGAAGAGCAGCTGGGAAGGTGCGAGACTGGCCCGAGCAGCTCCTAGTGCACACGTTCTGCGGCGCCCTGGATCCCGACCTAAAAGAGGCGTGTGAAATCTGAGGGGTCCCTTGCCGAATCCAAGAGTGGTATGCTACTGCCATCACCTTGGATCACGTGATCCGTGGTTGTGAAAAACCTCCTGCAGACCGCCCGGCTCAAAGGCCTTTGGGACGCCGGGTCCCCCCAAGACAAGTTGCCACCCCAAGCCCTCAATCAACATGAGGCGTGAAGTGCTATCGGTGTGGTCAGTCCGGCCACAGGGCTGCCGAATGCCTGGCGCCAGCGCCAGTTGCGCCGTCACGGGCCAGACCAACCCTTGGGACCAGGAGGAGGCCCACAAAACCCCCGGAGCCGGGGCGCTTGGGACTCCAAGCGAGGGAGTCCCCTCCACCTTCTAACGACGTGGAGGCATCGCCAATGGAGGAATCGGCTCTGCGATGGGACGAAGGAGAAAGTGGCAAAGTTGACCCGATGGTGAGTGAAGCCGTTCGCCCCTTCCTCGTTAAGGCAAAAGTCACGGTGCCCGGGATGAGGAAGCAGGGTGCGGTAGATGCCATAATAGACACGGGCTGCTCGAGGTGTCTATTCAGCAAGGCAGTGGTGGATAAACTAGGGATCAGCACCAGGCCCCTAGCGAACCCAATCCACTTCCAACAATTGGACGGATCGCTGATCGGGGGGCCCCCACCACTCTCTTCACCGAGTTAGTAAAATTGCAGCTGGGACGTCACCACGAACTTATCCGGTTCATAGTCGCCCCCAAGATGTCTGAAGCACTCATTCTGGGGCTTGCGTGGCTAGACAAGTGGACCCCTACCAAAAAGTGGGAGGATGGGTACCGAAAGCTACGCCTACACATTGGGCCCACGCCCCCATTAGGGAAGCAGAGTAACACGAGAGAGCCGACACCCCTGGACTCAAACCGTCCCCAGCTGGCCGCCCCAGCGTTTGAAACCACGCCCCCAGGCTCCCAGCAGGTGCCAGCAGAATACCGAGACCTAGAGGGAGTGTTTAGTGAAGAAGACTGTAACTACCTTCCCCCTCACCGGCCCACGGATTGCGCTATAGAATTTAAGCTGGGGGCTATGCTCCCAAAACCCAAGATGTACTCCATGACCCCAAAGGAACTAGGGGAGCTAAGGAAATACATTGATTTCAATTTGGAACGAGGGTTCATTCAACCAGCAAAATCAAGAATCGCCGCCCCCATACTCTTCAAAGGGAAGAAAGACGGGGGGGGGAGTCAGATTGTGTATGGACTTTCGTGGGATCAATGCCGTGTGCGTGCAAAACACCTACCTCCTCCCTCTCATGAAGGACTTGCTGAACCACTTGTCCAAGGGCAAGATATTCACCAAGCTAGACTTGAGAGAAGCTTACTCCCGCATAAGAATCAGGGATGCAAGGGGCCCCTGCGGTCTTCATGCAATACATCAACAAGATACTCCACCCCCATCTGTACAAGGGGGTGCTTGTTTATTTGGATGACATCCTCATCTTCAGTGAAACGCTGGAGGAGCACATGAAACTAGTGAGACAAGTCTTAAAGAAGCTTTTGGATGCCAAACTATACGCAAAACTTTCCAAGTGCAAATTCCATAAAACCTCCCTGGACTACTTGGGGTACCACATCTCCAGCAAGGGAATAGAGATGGAAAGGTGAAAGCAGTGCTAGACTGGCAGCCCCCACACACTCGCAAGCAACTACAAAGTTTCTTGGGCTTCGCAAACTTTTACCGGCAGTTCATCCCATCCTTCGCCGAGGTGGCGCTACCACTGACGGAACTGCTAAAGACTGGCCTGTTGCCCACCAAGCCAAAGCCCAACCAGCCAATTGGTTGGACGATGGAATGCCAAAAGGCGTTCGAAAAGCTGAAGCGACTTTTCACCCAAGAACCAATCCTGCAGCACCGCGACCCAGACAAGCAGTTCATAATCCAGTCGGACGCCAGCGATGTAGCGGTGGCAGCGGTGCTGCTACAGAAAGAGGAGGGAGGTCAGCTCCTGCCGTGCACATACGTATCGAAGAAACTAACCCCCACTGAGAGGAGGTGGGCCATTCTGGGCACTGCTTACGTGGAGACAATTCCTGGAAGGAGGCAAGGTACCGTTCGAGGTATTGACAGACCATAAAAACCTCGAGGCCCTGAAAACCCCCAGAAAGCTCTCACCCAAACAAGTATGTTGGGCGCAATACTTCAGACGATTCAAATTCGAACTGAAGCACATCCCAGCTGGGAAAAACCTACTAGCTGATGCGTTATCTAGAAAACCACAATACAACAGCCAGAGGGAGGAAGAATTCCACTCGGTCATTCCCCCCTCGCCAGAGGAGGCAGTAGGCACTCCTCCCTCAGAAGGGGAACTAGCCACCCCAATCTCCACCAGGGGCCAAGCCAGACAACCGAGCGCGCGAAGCCAGAACGAGTGGACCGCAAAATTACAAGCTGCTCTGCCCAATGACCCCTGGCTCAGCGACAACAAGGAGATCCTGACGATGAGAGAAGGCTTAGCCTGGAAGGGATCCAAGCTATACATGCCTGCCAGCCTCCAGCTAGAAGTGCTCCAATGAAGTCACGACTCCAAGCTAGGAGGGCATTTTGGGTTCCTCAAAACCCTCCACCGAACACGACAGCAGTTCTGGTGGCCAAAGATGAAATCCGAGGTGGAAGACTACGTGAAAAGTTGTGCCACATGCGCCACCAGAAAACATCGGCCAGGAAAACCACCTGGGTTGTTGCAGCAAGTGGCGAACCGCAGCAAACCCTGGGAAGAAATAGGCATGGCTTTGAT
>QLTV01000818.1:249192-266787 GCA_003457575.1 Thermophis baileyi
CCCAACAAAAAGATAAAAAGAATACAATGTTAAAAAGGCACAAAAAAAAAAAAATCACAACAAAAAGAAAACAAAGAAACAGTCCATGTAATATCAGCCAAAAAAAAAAAAAAAGTAGAAATAACAAAATAGGATAAACAACACCTGCCACCTCTAATAATATTTTCCACACTTGACCTTGAACTCTACTTCAAAGTAGTCTTTAATCCAACTCAGGGAACAAAACAGTCCTCTGAAAATCAGACACAAGAAAAAAAACAACCAAGGTCAACCACTAGATGGCCGTGTTGTATTACCAAAACTCCTCTTAAAGATACTTTTAGAAAAAGAAACGCTTCGTTAAAGTTAGAAATAAGCAAAAAGGAAAAGGTAATTAAGCTATCAAAAACTTAAAAAGAGAAAACAGCATCAAAAGAAAAAAGGATTCCAATCCAGCTCTCTGCAATATTCTGTTTAGGGTTCCAATCACAAGAGTTTCTCACGATTTTCTGCCAGCTGGTTGTCCGCTGCTGCCTTAATGTGAGGGGGAAGCCATTTTTCCGCCCCGCCTCACCTTTCCTCAAACTCTCTCCAAACACTTAAAATTTAAAGGAGATCCATTTTTAAAGGAGATCCATTTTTAAGAAAAAAAACCATTTCATCCCAAGACATGGGAATCCATTCCTCACCCTGATGTCTCACTCCACTAGCTCTCAGTCTTCAGCGTGATCTCATCGGCTTTGACAGCTATCAGCTGTCCTCCTCACCGCCCGGTCTGGAGCTTCAGCTGACGTCTAGAGGGGCTTGCGCTGCCCCTCCTTTCGTCAGAGTGTGTTCCGGTTCCTTACTGACCCTACAGGTCGGCTTCGGGTCTCAGGGACCCCCTGAGACGGTGGGATTCAACGCTTTTTCGGGTGCTCCGAAATTCACGTTGCATCGCCCATCTTGACCACGCCCCTCTCCACCAGGGCACCCTGAAGAGACAGCCCTTGGTGAGCGCTGGAAGGATTTCAGGACCGATGGAGTGACCCGAACCTTGACCTTGGAGCTGCTGTTGCCTGACCGCTGGTATGGGAGCAGGAACCACTGCAGGGTTCTGACGTGCAGCCGTGCCCAGGGAACAATCAATGTGCATGATACCATCTTCCCCAGGAGCTGTGATAAGATGGCTATGGGTACCGTGCGTTTCTGTTGGATCTGGGTCACCAGGGCCACTAGGCTGTCCCGACATTCCTGGGACAGGTATACCTCGCCCAACTTGGTGTCGATCACCGCTCCGAGGTGTAAAAGACAAGTCATGGGGACCAGGTGACTCTTTTTGAGGTTTATTGAAAAGCCATGGTCCTGCAGGGCCTGGATTTCATCTGTAAGTCCTCTTTCGCTCTCGTGGGAGAGGAGGCCTGAATGAGGATGTCATCTAGGTAACACTGGAGCCAACACACGCTGAGGTGTGCTGCCAGTGCCACCAGTACGTCGGTAAAGGATCTAGGTGCCGAGGCCAGACCGAATGGCAGCACCCCTGTACTGGTAGTGAGTCCCTGTGTAATAAAAGCGCAGATACTGATGATGGGCCAGTAGAATCGGCACATGGAGGTATGCCTCCGTCAAATCGATGGAAGTGAGGAAGTCACCCTCTTGTTTGCCCTCCAGGATGGATTGGAGGGAACTCATTTTGAATTTTTTGTAGATCAAATGGACATTCAGTTTTTTGAGGTCCAGAATCGCTCTCCACCCCACCGAATTCTTCGGAACAACAAACAGGATGCAATAAAAAACCTGTCTCTTTTGGTCTACTGGGACCATCTCGATGGCTTGAATATCCAACAGATGTTGGATGGCTGACTCCATGAGACCCCTTTTTATGTTGTTCTTGGAGACAGGGCAGCAAATGACGTAATTCGGAGGTGTTGAGAGGAATTCCAGTGTGAGGCCTAACCTCACCGTATTGAGCACCCAATTGTCTGTCGTGGTCATCTCCCATTGGTCTGCAAAGAGAGCTAATCGACCGCCAATGGGAAGGTTGGTCTGGTAGTCACTTTGATCTACAAAAAGGGTGACTTCCTGACCCACGAAATGGCCGTTTGGCCTGAAATTGTTGTCTGGGTCGGTCACAAAAACCGGATCTGTCCGGCTGACGGTCAGGTCTTTGTGTATAGTACCTCTGGTGTTGAAGAAATTCAAAGTCATTAGACTGAAAGGAAGGTCTGCAGTAGTATGGCAAGGGATGACAGTCCGCCCGCCTTAACGTGGAAGGCAAAACCTTCCTTCTGTCCTTATTTTCTACAAGGATTGGCTCCAGGGCCTCACCAAATAGCGTGCCACCTGTGTATGGTGCAGAGGCTAGCCTCCATTTAGATCTCGCGTCAGCCTGCCAATGACGGAGAGACAACATCCTCCTAGATGTTACTGAGGATGAGAGGGCTCTGGAGGCATACTTAGCAGCGTTTAAAGTGGCGTCCGCCGAGAATTGAGTGGCTGCTATCAATTTGTTAATATCCTTGTGTAGCCTGGCCTCCTGTGGTGGTACCCTCGATTGCATCTGGCAAAGCCAGAGCAACGAGGTCCAATTGAAAAAGGAGGCAGCCATAGCTGCCTTGACCGCCCAGGCTGCTGCTTGGTGAGTCTTACATAAAGTTAATTCTGCTTTCTTGTCCTCAGCCTTCAAACCCTCCACTATGTCACCTGACAAGCAGGAGGAAGAGACGAGGGACACCACTGGGTCATCCACTGTTGGCAACTGAAACGCTACAGTGAGGTCTGGGCCCATATTATAAAAGCGCTTGTCATTTCCACTAGGAGTGGGAAATGCACCGGGGTGTGACCATTGTTTCTGAACTACATCGAGAAATAGTTTCGGGGTAGGAATCTCTTCCTGTTCCGCCGCCGGTTCAGAAAAGAGTTGGTCACTTGGGTCCTGAAGGCCCATGGACGTTGCTGATGGAGTTGGCTCTGTCTCCAAATGGGCTGTCATCCTTGCCTTGTGCAAGAGGGACTTAAATAGGGCAGGCGGGAAGAGGCCTGTAAATGCCGGGATATCCGGAGTTAGGCCTTCATCCTCTGAGAGATCCAAGTCCCTCTGACCTTCATCTCCCAACAGTGATTCTTCACTGCCTAAGGAAGGATTGGGAGATCGGATTCCCTGCCAGTGAGGCTGGTCTGCTGAGGCTTGATGATATTGTTGTAAGCCGATAGAAGACTCAGGTGCCAGAGCTGCAGATGGGTGGCTTTGCTGCAATCCTGCAGCAATACCTTGTGAAATAGCCTGGGATATGATTGTCTTAATATCTGCAGGTAATTCAGGTCCCAGATGCTCCCTTTGGAGAAGTCCCGCTGCAGTAGGTGTAAATGTTGCCTCAGGGGCAGATTTGCTGCTATTGGGGGCCTGTTGACATGCAGATGTTGCCAGGCAGGAAAATGGATTGAACTCTGCCTCTTTGCAGCCTTGGAGAGACAAGGGAGGAGATAGCTCTCTAGCTCCCTCTGGTGACCAACTCTGCAGAACTGCATCTCCAGAATGAAGCAACGGCTCATTATGCAAAGGGCGAGAACTGACAGGAACTGTTAAGGGAAAGGCTGTGAGCCTTACTTGCTCTGATTGTTCCCTTTCAGCTCGAGCGAATTGTTTTTCTATCACGTTTTGTCTTCTCCTGGCATCTTTCTCAGACTTCTTGGAAGACTTCTTTGCACTGCGAGTTTTTGTGCCCAATTTAGCGGCTGCTTGCTTGCAAGCCAACTGATTTGCTTCTAAAGCCTCCCCGGCGGGCTGAATTAGTGCGGGAGGTTGTTTTTCCTCCCCGCTGTGTCACACACTCCGCCATTTTGTGCTGTAGCCCCTGTGAGTGGCAGAATGATTTTAGGTAAGGTTGCTGCTGCGTTTTCTTAAAATGCCGTTTTCAGTTGAGTATGCCTAGCCTGAACTAAGCAGTGAGTCCGAGCCCCTTCACGAGGCTATCAGTCCAATTGGGTATGCCTAGCCTGGACTAAGCAGTGACTCCGAGCCTCTCCACGAGGCAGTCTGACAGATTTTTAGGGGCTGATAGTGGTGGCGGCCACGCCGGATGGACCGGGTGAGCCAGCGCACGCACCGACCAATTCAGGAAGGGCTCAAGGTAGATGGGCTCTTTCTGGAGTTGTCCGGAGAAATTAGCAGCTGCTGCCTGAATAGTTTGTGACCGGCAGCGGTGCCAGATGAACTGGGATTGCCAGCTTGGTCCGAAAGTCAAAGCCGGCTATCTGGCAAGTGGAAAGGATCACGCGATGGCTAAGCCGCCACTTGTCCGTGCGTTTTAAACCGGTCGATCGGAAAAACCTGTGTTGGAGAGTCCAAGAATTCCAATGAGTCCAAGTCTGACACGTCTCTTTAGGTCAGAGACTGAGTCGAAACTGGGCCACAGAGAGAGAGACGAGGAGGCGTGGCCACAAGTCTGACGACTCAGTCTCTGGGCAGAAAGGACGTGTCAACCCATTCTTGGACTCTCCTGCAACTAACACTGGAGAATATTGAATATTATAAATTTCTTTTCTACTTAACAGAACTTTAGCCCTGGCTGCTACACCTTCTTGGGTTGAAAGCTCTCCTTTTGGGAGCCACTGCAGGGATCCTTTTCTGCTGCCTCTATCAATGCCTTCCCCTTTGCATTAACAATTTGATCAATTCTTAATCTTGTGCCAATAAAGTGTGTGTGTCACCCACACTTATTATGGCAAAGGGGGGGGGAGGAATTGTAGGAAGCCCCCCACTCCTAGAAGAATGAAATATTTTGGGGAATATTAAAAGAGACAGAATAGTATATTTCCCCAAAGGAGAAATATCTTAACAAAGGTAGAAAGCAGCCCCAACAGCATCCAAGTGTTTACAGATGGATATTTTGTGCCCATTAAGAAAGACTGGGCCAATCTATTCACAAACAAAACACCTTCAGCTCCACTTGATGGGATTAAGAAGGACAGGACATGACCTTTAGGACATAATCCACCAATCCACCAATCAAATAATAAAAGCACACAAAGCAAACCTCAAAATTACAAAATACTGTAAACTGTATAAAAATCCTTGCACTCATCAAGCTAATTTGTCAGCTGTTCCAGAACTACATGCTGTTGTTGGTTCTGCTCATCAATAAACAGAGTCCTTCTTTCCAATCAGCCTCCATTTTATTTCCAGCGCCTTTCCTGGCTTGGAACCGGACCAGACTTTTCTTCCTACATAATCAACAGTAGTAATTTTGCTAGCCTAAATCATCTCTGAGTTTCAGAAATCAAAAGATTTCTAATGTCAGGCACAAGCAATCACATTCACACTTGAAAGTTTTAAAAATGCAATCATAAAAGTCCAGTTTAGCACAATACCACTGAAAAAGAAAAACAAGAAATCCAAGAAGAAACCAGCATGGCTGCACAAAGATCTCTCTGACAGACTGAAAGACAAAAAGGACAAGTACAAAAAATGGAAAGAGGGACACTGAACTAAGACTGATTATCAGCAGATAGCCAGAACATGCAACGATGAAGTCAGGAAAGCAAAGGCTCAGAATGAACAAAAGTCAAAGATAATAAAAAAGTTAATTTCAACATATTAATATCAAGAAAAAAGTTAAGGGAACAGTAGGTTCACTAAAGAGAGAAGATAGCAAGGAAGTAACAGGCAGTAGGGAGAAAACAGAGCTGCTTAACTCATTCTTTGCATCAGTCTTCACGCCAAAATAAATTATAGTCCAACATATCAAAAAAACTACTGTAAAAGACAACTAGAAATAAAAATTAAAATAAGCAAGAAAATGGTGAGAGCGCACCTATCTCACCTTGATGAATATAAACCACTGACAGATTACATCCCAGAGTTCTGAAGGAGATGGTAAATGTTACCTCAGAACCATTGTACCATATCTTTCAAAAATCCTGGAACACCTTGGAAGTACCTGGGGATTGGAAAAGGTCTGATGTGGTTCCCATCTTCAAGATGGGGGGGGGAGGGGAAACAAATCCAGGAAACTACAGACCAATCAGTCTGTATTTCTTGGTAAGCTAGAAAAATGTGGAATAGACAACATCACTACCAGATGGATTTGTAGCTGGCTGACAACCCGTAGTCCTTAATGGTACTACATCCACATGGAGAGAAATAATTGGTGGGGTACCACAAGGCTCCGTCTTAAGCCCAGTACTCTTCAATATCTTCATAAATGACTTAGATGAAAGAATAGAAGGGGAACTCATAAAATTTGCAGATGAGACTAAACTAGCAGGACTAGCCAATACCCAGAAGACAAGCTCAGGATCCAAAAAGATCTTGACAAACTTGAACAATGGGCCCTATCCAACAAAATGAATTTCAATGTGGAGAAAAGCAAAGTTTTACATTTAGGCAGGAAAAATTAAAGGTATAAGTTTAGGCGAGACCTGGCTCAAAAACAGTAACTGTGAGAGGGAGTTTGGAATCTTAGTGGATGATCACTTGAATATGAGCCAGCAGTGTGCAGCAGCAGCTAAAAAAGCTAATACAATCCTGGATTGTATAAACAGAGGCATAGAATCAAAATCACATGAAGTATTAGTACCACTTTATAAAACCCTAGTAAGACCACACCCGGAATACTGCAACCACTGCCTGCCTGGTGAGCCTTCCTTCGCCTCTTTGCCAGTGCGAATGGCCTGCAGCCGCTGCCTCTTTGCCGGTGCGAATCGGCGCTGCCTTTTTTGGTTTTCACTGTCTATATATTTAGGTTATGAGAATGGAAAATAAGCAAGAGAGGCTTGAACCCTTACAGCAGGAACACCAGTACAATTTAAGGCATAAAATGGCAAACTCCTGCCATGATTGGCAAATAATATCTTTTCCCCCCAAGTTTTTTATTTTTTACAAACGTATCAGTTTGTGAAGTGTGGTACCTGAGTATCATACATTTCATACAAGAAAATTAGTATTAATCATATTTGTTTCATTTAACAAGCTTATATAATACTAGTAATAATACTCATTTTTATATTAAATTATAATCTTTCATTGTTTAGTTATTCAATATATCAATGTTATTTTTATACCAATCACCCTATCTTAATTATCATACCTTTTAATATGAATAAAATATTATCAATCATATTTGTTACATTTAACAAACTTATATAACTAATATTAATACCAACATTTAGATTACATTTAGATTAAGAGCCGAGGTGGCGCAGTGGTTAGAGTGCAGCACTGCAGGCTACTTCAGCTGACTGCTAGCTGCAGTTCGGCAGTTCAAGTCTCACCGGCTCAAGGTTGACTCAGCCTTCCATCCTTCCGAGGTGGGTAAAATGAGGACCCAGATTGTTGGGGGCAATATGCTGACTCTGTAAACCGCTTAGAGAGGGCTGTAAAGCACTATGAAGCGGTATATAAGTCTAAGTGCTAGTGCTACATTAAGATCTTCCATTATTGCTGATTCAACTTATTTGGTTATTCAATATTTCAATATATTGTTTTATATCAATCACCGTATTCTACATAATACAACTAAGATATTGTTAATCATAGCATACATATGCATATTCATATTGAATTATTTTTCATTTTTTGTTTAGTCAGTAATTCTATGTATTGTTTTTATGCCAATCCCCATATTATTTAAATACACTTATTAATACCATCTTTCATAAAATATTATCCATGTTTATTACATTTAACAAACTTATATATTTCTAATAATAATACCCTCATTTATATTAAGATCTTTCATTATTTGTTTATTCAATTTATAATCCTTCATGTTTAAATTATTCAATGTTTCGATATGTTGTTTTTATATCAATCATCATCTTCTGCATATCGTACATTTTGATACAAATAAAATATTGTTAATCATATTTATTACATTTAACAAACCTACCCACATTCATATTGAATTATAATTTAGTAATACCATCCTTCAAGTTTTAATTTCCCCTCTTGTTATTTCTTCTCCGGTTTCTCCGTTTGCCGGTGCGAACGGGCGCTACCTTTGCTGGCGCGAGCGGCCTGCAGCCACTGCCTCTTTGCCAGGGTGAATGGGCGATGCAGTATACACATATAGCAATGTCATTTTGTTTTATTTTTATACTGACCCATATGGATTCTAGATGTTTTCATGGTTTTGTGTATTTCTGTAGACATGTAGTGATCTTTTATATATATAGTGCAACTCCACCACCTCTTTTGTTAGGTTTGTTTCTTTTGAATGGTTTGCATCCTTCCATCAGTACATTCCAGTCATGAGTTTCATCTCACCAAGTTTCAGTAATGACAACTATATTATATCTACCCTCATGTACTAGTACTTCAAAATCACAATTTATTTCTGTTTGTGTATAGGCATTTGAGTCTTTTATTGATCTCGGGTATGTTTCTTATATCTCCTACTTTGTAACTGGGTTTTCCATCCTTTCCATTTCAATGGTTGAGCAAGGACAGAATACATGTCTTTTGAGTTTCATGAACCACATCAGGTGCTTACAACTTTCATTATTTTTCTTGCAGAAAAATAAATGAGAACACACTCCTTTACCTGCGTGGTAGAGAAGCCTCAATAGGCATTAGTCTGTTCTCTGTTGTCTGTTCAGTTTGGCCTGATTATAACAAGGCTACTTCCAGCCTTTGTTGGTGCAGCTGGGCACGACACCACCCCGAGACACAGGCCTGCTGCCGCCGCTGCGTCTTTGCCGGAGCGAACGGCCTGCAGCCGCCTCTTTGCCAAAGCGAACAGCCTGCAGCCACCACCCCTTTGCTGGCGTGAATGACCTGCAGCTGCCGCCTCTTTGCTGACACGAGCGGCCTGACACCGCCTCTTTGCCGCCGTGAATGGCCTGCAGCTGCCTCTTTGCCAGAGTGAATGGCCTGCAGCCGCCACCTCTTTGCGGGCGTCAGCGGCTTGCTGCCACTGCCTCTTTGCTGGTGCGAACGGCCTGCAGCTGCCTCCTCCTTTTTGCTGGCCCAAGCCGCAGGCTGCTCGCACCAGCAAAGAGGCTGCGGCAGACAAAAAGGACATGTACAAAAAATGGAAAGTGGGACACATAACTAAGGCAGAATATCAGGAGATAGCCCAAATCTGTCAGAGTATATTCATGAACTGGAATAGGGCATAGCAACAAGGTCAGCCAATGGGGGCTGTTTGCTGATTCAGACAGCTAGGAGCCTGAGCGTGGCTTAGGTTCTCTGATCTGTATATATATGAGTGAGTCTCTGTATTATTATCTTGCCTCTGTATTATATTTAGTCTCTGTATTATAACTTGCTTCTGTGAATATTACTTCTGTGATTCTATACTTCTGGATTCTGCTGTATGGTATTAATAGTATATAAAAAAGTTTCTTATATATAATTGAATCCTGCTGAAGTTCATTTACTTGTGTGCTGCAAACTGACAGGTTATGGGCCCAGAGCACACAGAAAGACTGAATTGTAATTAAGCTGAGAGACTGCCTGTGTGAGAAACCAGGCAGAGAAGGCTTGCAGGATAGCTGTTGAATTTAAGGAGAGCTCTCTGTCTCGTTTGGGACAGAAGAACTATATTATTTGGGCTGCAAAGATGGAATGTTTCCTGAAGGCTAAGGAACTCTGGGATATTGTTGTTAATCCACCCCAGGGGCCATTAGCAGCTGCAGAGTAAAGGCAGCATGATAAAGCAATAGCCTACATTATCTTGAGTTTAGAAGATGAACAGTTTATCAATGTAGCTGATTTAAACAGTGCACAGGAAGTCTGGCTGAAATTAAGAAGTGTGCATGTGAGTGTGTCTGCATGCAATATTGTGCAATTATCAAGAAAGTTATACAGAGCCCGTTTCCAACCAGGAGAATCTGTGGAGCAACATTTGGTACAAATGCAAACTTTATTTGTTGAGTTAGAACAGCATGGAATGCATATTCCTGAATCTCAGAGAGTGCTATTGGTGATAAACTGTCTGGATGAAACGTGGGACATAGTTTCTGCAGTATTTGAGTGCAAACCAGGGTAGGAATTACATTTGGAGGCCTTAAAGGCTTGTTTATTGTTAATTCTGCACCAAATGAGAAATCAAATAGGTTCCTAACCAACCTAGCTGATAACTTCGTTGTCCAAAAGGTAGAGGAGGCAACTAGAGGGACAGCCATACTGGACTTAATAGTTACAAACAGAGAAGTGATAGAGGGAGTTGAAACTGCAGGAACCTTGGGTGAGAGTGACCATGTCATACTAGAATTCAACATAACGCAAACACAAGCAATAGAACACAACAATACCAGAGTCTTAGATTTTAAAAGAGCTGATTTTAATAAACTCAGAGAGAACTTGGGAAAGATTCCTTGGATGAAAATCCTAAAGGGGAAAACAACTCAAGAATCTTGAGAAACTCTGAAAAATATGATCATAAAAGCCCAGACCAGCACAATACCGCTGAGAAAGAAAAACAAGAAATCCAAGAAGAAACCAGCATGGCTGCACAAAGATCTCTCTGACAAATTGAAAGACAAAAAGGACAAGTACAAAAAATGGAAAGAGGGACACATAACTAAGGCAGGATATCAGCAGATAGCCAGAATCTGCAAAGACAAGTCAGGAAAGCAAAGGCTCAGAATGAACAAAGACTTGCAACAAAAGTCAAAGATAATAAAAAAAATTTCTTCCAACATATAAATAACAAGATAAAAATCAAGGAAACAGTAGGTCCACTAAAGAGACAGCCCCAGCAAAATTCAGCTTTTAAACTCAAAAGCTGAAGCCCTGAAGAAACAGAGGAGCAGGAACAACCACCAATGGATGAAAAGAAAGAGGCAAAATTTGGGGAAAAAGTAAAGACTTTTCCCCAAAATTTGGGAAAAAGGACTGTCCCCGGGGATAAGGGATATCCACTTGAGATCTAACTTTAAAATGGGCGTGGTGCAGCTTGGTGAGCATGGCAGAGGAAGGATCCTGCAAAATCTCCATTCCCACCCCACTCCAGAAAGATCCTGCAAAATCTCCCCACCCCAATCCAGGGGAAGGATCCTGCAAAATCCCCATTCCCTCCCCACTCCTGGGGGAAGGATATTGCAAAATCTCTATTCCCACCCCACTCTGGGGCCAGCCAGAGGTGGTATTTACCCGTTCTCCGAACTACTCAAAATTTCCGCTACCGGTTCTCCAGAACCTGTCAGAACCTGCTGGATTTCACCCCTGGGACAGGCTAAGCAAATGTATGCAGTCTGCCAGGAGCAAGGATGTGACCCAATTTCCAAGACTTGCCAACTTATAGTCATGATAAACCCTCCCTGCATCTATATGTAGGGACAAATGAGACTGCAATGTCACCAAAAACTTTTAAAACCATAGAAAAAAAAGCTCCAGTCTTCTAACCAAAAGCCCGACCGAGTTGACACTTAACTTTATGGCCTCAGGGAAAATGTTTCTAAAGACGACGGCTCTACATCAACAAAAGAGAACAACTTGCTCGCTGGAGAAGCTATCCGCCCACTATTTTCCCAGGGTCAGTTTCTCACGGCCATTCACTTCGTGGTCAGAGCAAAAAGGAAACTTAAGACACCCACAGGCGTTCCAAAAATCTCAGTGCCAGACGAATAAGACCTTAAAACTAAATCCCTCCTCCTGGATCCCGCCCCCGGCAAACGACTGTAAAAAAAGAGGCACGTGAGGGTCCCGTGATGGATAATGACATAGATTCTTTTACCTCTTTTTCATTAGAGCACAGCGCTATCAGGTGACTAAAGGCAGAGCTACACTCAACAGAGTGGGTTATCTTCACTTTTTATTGGGCGAGAAAGACTCGTAGGCGGACCATCCGGGAGTATATTTTCTCTGATTAGAGAAAATTGTTGGTGGGAGCCAATCCTCTCGCAGGGACGATGGTTACTCCTCCCCCCCCCCGTTACATTGGTTCCGGTATTCAGAGCGCCTCAGAGGATGAGCGTAGGTTGTGCCTCGCTGTTTTTCGATTTCTTCGCCAGGTACCGGTAGCGAACGGCTGGGGGGGGGGGGAGTACAGTTTTGGAGTACGAAAAGTCACAGGGTTCCGTGAGAGATTCGGGGCTATTACCCGAAAAAGTAGTAGGATGCGGTATCGGCGTTAGACGGGAGTCGTAACGTATTAGACAGTCCCAGATGAAGGATTCCTTCCTCCGCTTGACTTTTTACTTTGCAGAATGGACGAGCGTTGTTGCTTGTTTTCTGCTGCCTTTGCAGGCGCTTCCTTTCTGCTGCTTAGGATAGCTCTGAAACTTGCGCAGTTATTTCTGTCACGGGCTTCACGTTGAAATGAGTCGCACAAAGTGGCATGCTTTCATGAAGGAGCTAATGCATGTGCTTTCTAAAGCAGTTGACCATTGGGCGGTTTGATACATAGTTTGTTTGTCGAGCCTGAGAAGGTGGATGTAGCCAGGTAACATTTGCATGTCACATGGAAGATCCCAACCTACATTGTAAGCCATCAAGGAGGAAAGAGCTGGTATATTGCTACATTCTTCTACGAGGAGGCAGAAACTCCAGTAATGTTATAGTTGTCTGATTGCATTCAGTTCGGCCTTAAAGCAACAAAATTAGGAAGGGCAAACTTCTGAGAAAATACATCTCATATAGTACAAAGCATGTCTCTCATTCTGAAAGAAAGGGGTGGCATATTGCACCTAAGTATTTGGAGATGGTATTGCAGAGCGTTTAGCCTTGAAGTGTTTCCTTCACACTTGGTCATATTTTTCTTCATAATAAAACTACACTAAGAACAAGGAACCTTCAGTTAATTAGGGTGTTAATGGATGGCTATTAAGTTAATTGTTTCCTTGTGCCACTGTGCCCTTGGCTTCAAAGTACCTGATAGGCTGGTGGTAAATCAGCACCTTTATTAACTGACTAAGGATTCATTTCCCAGGCTTCAGTAATTATCTATTTTTGTCCCTGCTCGGCCAACAATAGTAGTCTGTGTTGATTGCCTCAGTTGTTGCATATATTTATTTTCTTTTAGCAGAATGTGTATGTACACAGATTTAAGCAGGGTTTTTAAAGATGCAATTAGATCTTTGTGATGCATTCTGCGTATGGTTATAACTACTACTATTCTCCGCCATTTGGCCAGATTGGAGATTATCAGCCTTGCAAATACATTTTTGCATTGTTAATGGACAGACAATTCATATTTTACAATCCCAATACAAATTTTTAGCTGTTGTGCTTGAAGAGAGTACTTGTGGAATTTTGAGAGCCATCAATGATGTTTGTTTGCAAAATAGTGGCTGTGATGAGTGTATTGAATTAAAAACATTTCCCATAAGGAAACTTAATATGTCATTTTTTTATCACTAACCCCTCTCCCAACTTTGCCTCTTTTTTTCTTGCTCAAGTGCAATCACTTATAAATGGCAGTGAGCAGCATTTTTTCTAAGAATGCCTATGTAACTATAAGAATTTTTATGAATAGAGATAGAAGCTGGCTTTTTATTTGAAATTCAGCTTTTTTTTTAAAATTATTACTTTAGAAAAAAAGGAGTTGCTGATTGCAGAGAATAGTGTCCATAGGTGTCCTGGTATCCATAGATATCAAACTGGTTAGAGTACACAAAAGAAATTGACGGTCTGAAGTCTCCAGAGCTGTTCTGTATGATTATTATATGAAAGATGAATGTGGCCAACCAATCCTCAGTTCTGTCAAAAAGAAGAACTTCAGAATCAGAATAGAGCTGATTCACGTTTGATTCTTCTCAAATCTTTGGCAGTTAATATGCATCTTTTTTTCTCAACACGTTTCTTGCAACCCTGTTGACTATTTGAAACAAAACATTTGATGGTTCTGTGATCATGTCCCAATAACTTAACAATTTCAAGAGTGCTGCATCCCTCTGAAAGACAATTTTTTACTTCAGAGTCAGTTAAATCTCTTTTTTGGCCCATTTTGCCTGAGGAAAAGAAGCTGCCTAATAATTATGCACACCTTGATATAGGGTGTTGATCTTCTTAGACCACACCCTCATTACACAAATACATCTCACCTGATATGCTTATATCCACTAAGCATTCAGCTTTATACAGCTTGGAGGTGGAAAATATACATGAAAATAATGATATAGTCAAAAATACTCATTTGCCTAATAATTGTGCGCGCAGTATATTTGTATCGGAATATCTATTGCATAGGCTTTTCCAGTTTCTGAACTCTGTAGAGAAATTGTAAAATACAAGTTTAAAAGGCTTTGTACAAACCAGGTGCCTATCAAATTAATTTCTTTATATGTCTTCCAGTAGTACCAGTTTATTTCCTTGTCCAGAATAATTGTTCATTTACTGGCCTTCCAAAGCTAGTGATCACAGATTCCATCAATAAAATGGAAGGCAGAACAAAAAACAGAAATGCCAGTAGAATGCTTTGTAAAACACCTAGCATAAGAATAAGATTGTGACTATGGTTAGGATCCCAGATTGTGGCCAATTTTCTAATGCCAAACATTCCATCATTCTCTACTTTATCATACAGGAGATCTGCAGAAATTGCACCTTACTATACAGTAATAAGTCTCAATTTCAGTGGATAAAATATAACTCTGATTACAGCAACTGACAAGTATAGTGGTCCGAACAATTTCTGTCTTAAAATTCTCTGCACTACAGCTTTCTTAGATTTTGACACCTCAAGCCTCTCCTACACCTACTTCAAAAAAATAACTTTCTAGGTGTTCTACCACAGAGACTTAGCAAAGTGTCCAGCTGAATAACCTTCTGAAATTGGTATTACCAGATTTTTTTCTTCACTGGTATCCTGCAGAGGATAGTTTATGGATTTTGTGAAAAAGAGAACCATCTAATTAAGTTGGCTTTCCTCCCTCCATTAAAGGACACTAAAGAAAGTATATAATGGACACTAAGGAAAGTATGGCAAGGATAGTGCTATCATACAACAATTGAAATTTCCATTCCATTCCATAAACATAATTTCCCTTTTGTTTCAGAAGTATCTCATTCCAGATTATTTTTATGAGACCAGTAATGCTCCATATTCTTTTCCTATTCTTCTCTTAATTTGGAGTTGTGAAGCATGAAACAGTTTGCTTAATTCAGAATTTATGTGTCAGAAACATTAACAGACATATTAATAGCTTTTTGAAACTTATTTTCCTCACTTTCTGTAAACTGCTGTTTATAGAATGTTCCTGGTTCATGCTTTCTCCCATGCTGTGATACTAGCCATTATAATCACTGTGATGGCAGAAGAAAAGACATGTGACCTTCTTGGGGAACGGGAACACGAATCCTCAAAAGAACTAGCATTGATGAACAGACTGAAGCCACTTTTCAATCAAAGGTACAGTGTCAATAAATTTCAGATCAAACAAATAAGACTAGGGAATGTTGCACTCCTTTGAATGATAGAAGTAGTGAGACAAGAAAATATGCTGAATATCAGAGCTAATTAATAGAGATCGATATAAGATTAGTGCTTGCTCATAATTTCAACTTTGCTCAAAGTTCAACTTTGAGAAAAAATTGCTTTTAGAAATCTGTAACATCTCCATACCCAAGATTCTGGTTTTTATGAGGCTATTGAAAATAAAGGTTATCCTGTCTTTATGTAACTTTCTTAGGTGTTATATCTTCACATGTCATGCTAATTTTAATCCTTTCTCAGTGTTTCCACACTTTCCAGATACCAAATCTGAAAAAAATATTTAAAGGAAATTTATACAAGTAACATTTTATATTTTAATATACAGTGCATTCAGAAGATATTCAGACCTCCTTCACTTTTGTAATTTTGTTATGTTGCAACCTGATTCTACAGTTGTTGAAATTCATTTTTTCCCTCATTAATCTACACTCAGAACCCCATAATGACAAAGTGAAAACAGAATTTTAGAAATGTCTGTAAATTTATTAAGAAAAAACTGAAATATCGCATTGGCATAAGTATTCAGACCCTTCACTCAGTACTTTGTTGAAGTACCTTTGGCAGCAATTACAGCCTCGAATCTTTTGGGGTATGATGTGATAAGCATTGCACACCTCGATTGAGGGATTTTCTGCCATTCTTTCTTGCAAATCCTCTCAAGCTCAGTCAGGTTGGATGGCAACTGTTGGTGGACAGCCATTTTTAGGTCCCTCCAGAGATGTTCAATAGGGTTCAAGTCGGGTCTCTGGCTGGGCCACTCTAGGACATTCACAAAGTCGTAGCTAAGCCTCTCCTGTGTGGTCTTGGCTATGTGCTTAGGATTGTTGGAAAGTGAACCTTCGGCCCAGTCTGAGATCCTGAGTGCTGTGGACCAGGTTTACATTGAGGATGTCCCTGTACTTTGCTACATTCAGCTTTCCCTCAATCCTGACCAGTCTCCCAGTCCATGCTGCTGAAAAACACCCCCACAGCATGATGCTACCACCACCATGCTTCATTGTTGGGATGATATTGGGCAGGTGATGAGAGGTGCCTGGTTTCCTCCAGACATAACGTTTAGAATTGAGGCCAAACAGTTCAATCTTGGTTTCATTAGATCAGAGAAACTTGTTCTTCACAGTCTGAGAGTCCTTCAGGTGCTTTTTTGCAAACTCCAAGTGGGCTTTCATGTGTTTTGCACTGAGGAGAGGCTTCCTTCTAGCCACTCTGCCATAAAGCCCAGATGGGTAGAGGACTGCAGTAATGGTTGTCCTTCTGGAACTCTGTCTCATCTCCACACAGGATCTCTGGAGCTCAGTCAGAGTGACCATCGGGTACTTGGTCACCCCTCTTACCCCTTTTCCCCCGATTGCTATGTTTGACCGGGCAGCCAGCTCTTGAAAGAGTCCTGTTTGTGCCAACCTTCTTCCATTTGAGAATTATGGAGGCTGCTGTGCTCTTAGGAACCTTCAGTGCAGCAGAAATTTTATTGTAGCCTTCCCCAGATCTATGCCTTGCAATAATCCTGTCTCTGAACTCTCCAGGCAGTTCCTTTGACCTCATGGCTTTTGCTCTGTTATAGTATGCATTGTTAGCTGTGAGACCTTCTATAGAGAGGTGTGCACCTTTCCAAATCATGTCCAATCAACAGGTCGACTCCAATCAAGGTATAGAAACATGTTGGCAATGATCAGGAAAAATGGGAGGCATGGGAGCTAAATTTCAAGTGTAGTTGCAAAGGGTCTGAATACTTATGCCAATGTGATATTTCAATTTTTTCTTTTTAATAAATTTACAGACATTTCTAAAATTTTTATTTTCACTTTGTCATTATGGGGTACTGAATGAGAAAAAAATGAATTTCAACAACTGTAGAATCAGGCTGCACATAACAAAATTGACAAAAGTGAAGGGGGTCTGAATACTTTCTGAGTGCACTGTAGTTCAAGATTTCATGTTTCTCATTTGATCTAGCAGGAGAGATGGTGCTGTATTTGTAATAAAGTTTGGTTCACACTGTTAATTGTATTCTGGCTATTAATTATTCCTTCATTTGAGAGGCAAAGATGAAATTATCATAAGAAATATTCCAGGCAAATATTGTTAGCTTTCTTACTGTTTTTATTTTCGTATATTGGTATAAATGTGGTTGTAAATGTGTAAATGAGGGTAAACTCTGTAAATGTGGGTGCTAGTTTTCAAAAAATAGTCTGGACAACAATTTGACTGGAATCATATACAGGTGAAACTCGAAAAATTAGAATATCGTGCAAAAGTT
>QLTV01000818.1:267277-284766 GCA_003457575.1 Thermophis baileyi
ACGTCAGAAGTGTCTTACCTGGGCTAAAGACAAACAGACCTGGTCTGTTGTTCATTGGTCCAAAGTCCTCTTTTCTGATGAGAGCAACTTCTGCATTTGGAAACCAAGGACTAGAGTATGGAGGAAGAATGGAGAGGCACACACTGCAAGATGCTTGAAGTCCAGTGTGAAGTTTCCACAGTCTGTGTTGATTTGGGGAGCCATGTCATCTGCAGGTGTTGGTCCACTGTGCTTCATTAAGTCCAGGGTCAACGCAGCCGTCTACCAGGAGATTTTGGAGCACTTCATGCTTCCTTCCGCAGACGAGCTTTATGGGGATGCTGACTTCATTTTCCAGCAGGACTTGGCACCTACCCACACTGCCAAAAGCACCAAAACCTGGTTCAATGACCGTAGGATTACTGTGCTTGATTGGCCAGCAAACGCCTGAGCTGAACCCCGTAGAGAATCTATGGGGCATTGCCAAGAGAAAGATGAGAGACATGAGACCGAAGAGCTGAAGACCGCTATTGAAGCATCCTGGTCTTCCATAACACCTCAGCAGTGCCACAGGCTGATAGCTTCCATGCCACGCCGCATTGAGGCAGTAATTGCTGCAAAAGGGGCCCAAACCAAGTACTGAGTACATATGCATGCTTATACTTTTCAGAGGTCCGATATTGTTCTATGTACCATCCTTGTTTACATTGATTGCATGTAATGTTCTCATTTTCTGAGATTGTGGATTTGCGGTTTTAATGAGCTGTACGCCATAATCATCACAATTATGACACATCACGGCTTGACCTATCTTGCTTTGCATGTAATGAGTCTATCTCATATATTTGTTTCACCTTTTCAGTTGCATTACTGAAATAAATGAACTTTTGCACAATATTCTAATTTTTCGAGTTTCACCTGTATAAGGCTCCTACCTTGAACGGGATTGGACTAGAAGACCTCTGAGGTCACATCCAGTCCTGATTCTATATTGTATGTTCTAAATTGGCATTTCTTTGCAGTTTTGAAACAGAAAGCAAGAATGATGAGGGCCACTACATTTACAGACTGAGGATATGTCGGGAAGTCTTCAGCAATATGACCAATTCTGGCCTGGTGCAGATCAGTAAGATAGACAACAAACAAAAAGTAATAGGACGAATTAATGAGACCCATCTTGCAAATGGAAGTAAGACATAATTTTGAACAGATCTATTGAGCGTTCTTATAATTATCCTCATGCCTCATTGAATCTCTCATATTTCTAATTTGGCAGCTAGCTGGATTATGCTGATCTATCAGAGTGGCGATCCCTATGATAGACATTGTACAAAGGAAGACAGGAAAGCTTTAGTAATGATTATCTGCAACCGAACAACATTAGCAGTGAGTATAAGAACGGGGCAGTAAAAATGAATTATGTTAAAGAAAACTAGTACATAACGCAGCCCTTACCATACTATTTGCAGTATTGGTTACATGCTACATAATATCAGAGCTGAAGTTGGTTAGTAAACAAAGGCTATGCATTTCACATGAAAATTACATATCAAAATTATATATTACATATCAAATTACAGCATGTGCTGCAAGATGTGATAATATTGAGAGCATTGAGTAAGAAAAAGGCACATCATAGAGGAAACTATATTAGAACTTTTTAGTAATGTCTTAGCCTAGGGAAATGGAATCTGCAGCTCTCTAGATCAGTGTTTTTCAACCTTGGCAATTTTAAGAGAAGTGGACTTCAACTCCCAGAATTCCCCAGCCTGCTAAGCTGGCTGGGAAATTCTGGGAGTTGAAGTCCACCTCTCTTAAAGTTGCCAAGGTTGAGAAACACTGCTCTAGATAGTGCTGAACTACCTCTTTGTAGTTTCAGTCAGCATGCCATGTGTATGAATGAGGCCACAATAGGATTGTGAGAATTGTGGGGCACTCTGTTGCTGAATATCTCGAGAGGAGGGGGCAGTTGAACGTTGATTAGTATGCCATTAGACTCTTACCATCTCTAAACAGACTGGCTTCACCATGGTGGCAGAAGAGAGGGAGAAGATAAAGCAATGTTCCTATGTTTTTGAGTTAGAGAGCAGCTTGGCTTGTCCTCCGGAAGAATTGCACCAAAATGTGCACCATCACCTCAGTATTGGCTCTATACTGCTAATCACGTAAGTTGATTTGAAATAATTAATAGTTTTTTTCTGAGTTAAACAGCTTCCAACAACTTACCATAATAATTTTAAGGGTGGAAAAGCATTCAAAATCAAACCATTTTAAAATAGCAACTTGGCATCATAAAACTAATTAAGTAGGGATTTTAGTAATGCCTGATTACTAAAGGCATGTGAGAGATTTACATAAATGATCCTGATTCATTAGGTTATTCCCATTCAAGAAACATTTGTAATTTAACTGTAATTTAAGCGCTTTGCGGACCACAGGCCAGATGTTCTGCAGGGTTCAAATACAATCGGTTAATGATGACAGTTGAGGGGTGTGTTGAGGGAGTTCTGGCATAGGGACAAAGTCCAGGCCAGTGGCCATTTGGGATGGTGTGAATCCAGTACTACTGTGTACTGAATTATTGTAGGCAACCTCAGCAAAGGGTGAGAGTTCAGCCCAGATATCTTGCTGGTAATTCATGTAACAGCAGAGTGCCAACGTGCCATTTTCCATTCATCCCCCTTCTTAATCCACACTCCTCGGTAATACACCCCCCTTAAGTCCAATTTGGTGGAAAATCTCTCCTTGGCCAAGTGGCCCAGTATGTTGTTTATCAACGGAAGGGGGTACGCATTTTCCACACAAATGGCATTAAGTCCACTGTAGTCTATGCACAGTCTAAGAGAGCCATCTTTTCTCTCTCGGAAAACAGGGGCACCCATGCGGGACTTGGTTGGCTGAATGAAGCCCTTGGCTAAATTCTTGTCGATGAATGACTGGAGTTCTTCCATTTCCCAGGGCGTCATCGAGTACAATTTAGGTTTTGGCATCTTAGCTCCCAGGACAATCTTGATTGCACAGTCTGTGGGGTGATGGGGCGGAAGTAGACTCCCTTTTATCGAACACTTTGGCCAGGTCCCAGTACTCTTTAGGGATTGATGGGTCTGGCTCCTCCCCCACCCAAGCTTTCCCTGCAACTTGTTTTTCTCATTTGTGGTTTGTGGCAGCTCCTTGTCACTTTCACCACTGCTTCCAGGCTGGAAAATTTTTCCGCACTTTCAACCGGTTCCACTTCCAATCTATGGAGGGATTCCACTTCTTGAACTATGCAAGTCCCAGGATAATGGCCTTGGTCATCCCCGGGGCCACAATGTACTGGATAGTCTCTACATTGGTCCCTATCCTCAGCCCCACTGTTTCGGTCAGAAACCAGGTGAGATGCAGCCATGACAATTGGTTTTTATGGTCACCAAAACTAATCCTGTGCTAATCTGTGATTGACTTCTGGCACATAGTTCATCATATTTGTTGCCTCATGTGACTATGGTAAAAGAAAGTACAGGTAGTCCTTGGGTTACAACCACTCGTTCTGCAATCATTTATAGTGGCACTGAACAAATGCTCTTACAAGTCCTCAAAGTTGCAGTATCTCCACTTATGTATCTACTTTTGGGTGCTTGGCACCAGCCCACATTTATGATTGTTGCAATTCATAGTCATGTTCTCCTGACCTGCACAAACTCTCTGCTTGAACTCCCTGCACCTGCCTATCTCCCCCATTTCTGCCCTTTTGGCCATCTTTCATAGCAGGGCCAAGATGAAGATGCTGCTGTATTCTGCCACTGCCACCCTCTGCCTCTCCCAATTGACTTCTTTGTCTTCTTTGCCTTGCCACTACACAGACTGCTAAGGCAGAGGAGGCTGGAGAGGAAATGGCACTGAGCATGCATGCATGACTCCCAGCTGGCAGTGGGCTGAGACTGTTGAAGTGGGACAGGCCCACTGGTGGTCAGGGAAGCAGAGGCAAGATGATGACAATGAAAGTCAGCTGGAGGAACTGCAGAATACAGCAGCATCTTCATCTCAGCTATGCTGTACAGCAGCAGCCCCCAACCTTTTTGGCACCAAGAACTGGTTTCATGGATGACAATTTTGCCATGGACCAGGAGGGGAGGAGAAGAAAGCAACCTAGATCCCTTGCGTGCGCAGTTTACAGTAGGGTTCACGCTCCTATGAGAATCTAATGCCTGATGATCTGAAATGGAGCTGATGCGGTGATGCTAGCGCTGGGGAGTGCTCTAAATACAGATGAAGCTTAGCTCACTTGCCTGCCACTAATTTTCAACTGTGCAGGCTGGTTCCTAACAGGCCACAGGCTGGTATAGGTCTGTGGCCCGGGGGCTCCCCCCCCGCTGTACAGTACATCCAAAAGGGCATAGATGGGGGGAAGAGGTAAGTGGGTGGGTGCTATGACATGGCGCAAGTGAGGGTAGATACTATGGCGTATGGGTTTCTTGAGAATAAAGTCAATGCTGTCTTCCCCATTGACTGCTTGTAAGAAGACAGCAGGGAGGGTCGCAAATAGTGATCAAGTGCAAGTTGTTTGCCAAGCACTCAAATTGTAATCATGTGACTGTGGAGTGCTGCGACAGCTGCAACTTCAAGGACCAGCCATAAGTCCCAATTGTTCAGTGTCATCGTAACTGTCAGTGGTTGCTGAATGAGTAGTTAATTATAAATAACCTGAGGACAACCTGTAGTAGTAAATATCTTACAATTGACATTCAATAAAGAAGTTGGTATTATATGACTGAGATTTTTTGAATTGTTCTTATGCATTAATATTGTATATATTATTGTATATTGCTTCAGTTGGTGCAAAATGCAGTGGCCCACATGGTTTTGTGCAGACCCCGGTGTGCACATGTATCACCTCTCCTGCGGGAGCTGCATTGGTTGCCGATTTGCTTCTGGGTGCAATTCAAAGTGCTGGTTGTCACCTTTAAAGCCCTTCATGGCTTGGGACCAGATTATCTGAGGGACCGTCTCTTGCCGGTCATATCTACCCGACCCATCAGAGCGGGGAGGCAGGGAATTTTGCAGGTCCCATCCCCGAGGGAGATACACCTGGTGGAACCCAGAAGAAGGGCCTTCTCCGTGGTGGCTCCCTCTCTCTGGAACATCATTCCCCCAGAGATTAGAATGGCCCCCACTCTAATACTCTTCCGGAAGACACTGAAGACCTGGTTCTGCCAGCGGGCCTGGGGAACCCAGAGCGGGATGGAGCCCATTCAATGGCTCGTGTGATCTGCTGTCGCCAGGGCAGGAGGTGGGGGATGATTTTGTTATATTGTACTATATTAATTTATTTGATTCTTTTTGTTAGTTTTTATTGTTTTAAATGTGGTCTTTTATTCTGTAAGCCGCCTTGAGTCGCCATGGGTGGATAGGTGGCAATATAAATTCAATCAATCAATCAATCAATCAAATAAATAAATAAAATGCTTCTTTCCAAGTTTTTGTTATTTGAATTTCATTCATTTTCTTCAACAATGGTTCACTAGTTCCTCTTCTAGTTTTTTATATTATATTATAGAGCCGTCAGCCCATCTGTGTAAAATGCCTTATTTATAGACACATCCGTAAAGCATCAACTATTCAGTTCACATGCCAGCAAAAAACGTTGCCAACTAACACATCTCATTTTAACCTGAGATTAAAAAATCTCAACTATTTGTTTATTTAGATTTCATATTTCTTAACTGCCCATCTCCCTCAGGGGCTCTTTATATTATATAACTTTATATTCCTTTCTTTTATTTCTAATAATCTTAATCTTTAATATCATTTGCATATTGTCATAGGATTCAATTCCTCTCCAATTCTTTGTTCCATAGGCCTCTTTTGTGAATGCAATAAAAAGTTATCCAGGTCATGCTCTTCATTTGTCATTTGTTTTTTTCTTTTGATTTTTAAAACCTCACCCATTTTCTTTTGTATTTCCAGTAAAGCATCATTTTCCAAGGCATTCTCTTGGTCTTTTATTTGTAAATCCACTTTTGGTACCATGACATGAACTTTAGGATTTTTGTTAGTTCTTCAATGCATGTTTTTTTCTACTGTTATTATTGTCTGATCTCTCAGTATTCTCTTTCTCTCCTGCTATCATAGGAAATAGTAATTGTACCTAAAAGAGACATAGCCTGAATATGCTACTTGCTATTCTGCATATAATTAGCAAATATTTTAGTCTCATTTTTCTCTCTTGTGGCACTGGCTTATATACAAAGTGATTTTTCTTTGTTAACATGTTTTTTAAGAATTTACAGACAAATGCTACATTTGTAGCCTATGTATCTAAAGTGACATTTTGAAAGTGAATCTGAATCATTGTTCAGACATAATATGTAATCATCTTGTATCTCTAGAACTGCCATGGGCATATACATTTGTATTTTATTTTATAATGTTATATTTTGTATGTGAATCTTTTGTTAGTATTTGTTTTCTTTCAGATTTTCCTCACTGATTGCAGTATACATTATTGGAGGATTCCTCTACCAGCGTCTGATAGTAGGAGCAAAGGGCATGGAACAGTTTCCCCATTTTGCTTTCTGGCAAGATCTTGGCAATCTAGTAGCTGTAAGTGTATTTTAGGTTATATGGATACGGATAGTCTTCAGTTAACAATTGGATCTGGAATTTCCACCACTAAGTGATGCACTTGTAAAGTATGACCTCGTGTGACTATACAGGTAGTCCTCAACTTATGACAATTTATGTTAAGTGAGACATTTAAGTAAATTTACACGCTTTCTTGCCACAGTTGTTAAATGAATCACTGCAGTTGATAAGTCAGTAACCCAGTTGCTAAATGAATGTGGCTTCCCCCATTGACTTTGCATGTCAGAAGGTTGCAAAAGATGATCATATGACCTTAGGAAAAAGCAACGGCCATAAATATGAATCAGTCTAATTATTTATTAGATTGAAACTCAGTTGTTCACTCAAGAAAAAAGAATCAAGATAGAAGGGTGTGTTATATGAATTCACACTCGGCATTTGAAGAATCTTAATTATGGGTACATTTTATTGTACTCTCTTTGATTCATTCAAATAAGTAAATATTAGCTTATTAAAAGAATGTGAATTAAGAAAGGGCTCTTTCCAAGGCTGCATCAATCTAAGAGCAGAGAGCCAAACTCCTGGTATAATTTTGGTAGAAATATTCTATGAAGGAAGGCTGCAGATGTTACTTTTGTCATGTACAATGAGCCTTTACAGTTAGAACACAGAAGATAGAATAATAGAGTTGGGAAGAACCTTGGAAGTCTTCTAGTCCAACCCATTGCTCAAGCAGGAGGCCCTATACAGGTAGTCCTTGACTTATGACAATTGAGCCCAAAATTTCTGTTGCTAAATGAGACATTTATTTGTTAAGTGAATTTTGCCCCAGTTTAAGAACTTTCTTGCCACAGTTGTTAAGTGAATCACTGTAATTAAGTTAGTAACTCAGTTGTTAAGTGAATCTGGCTTCCCCATTGATTTTTCTGGTCAAAATGTCGCAAAAGGGGATCACATGACCCCAGGACATTGCAACTGTCATAAACATGAGTCAGTTTCCAAGTGCCTCAATTTTGATCACATGACCTTGGGGATGCTGCAAGCATCGTAAGTATGAAAAATGGTCATAAGTCCCTTTTTCAGTGCTGTTGTAACTTTGAATGATCACTAAATGAACTGTTCTAAGCCAAGGACTACCTGTGCCATTCTGGAAAAATGGCTGTCCAGTCTCTTCTTGAAAGTGATGGCGCATCCACAACTTCTGGAATTCCACTGATTAATTGTTCTGTCAGGGAGTTTCTCCTTAGTTGTAGGTTGGATCTCTAATGAGCTTTCACCCATTACTTCTTGTCCTGCCCTCAGGACCTTTAGAGAATAAGATCCTCTCTTCTCTGTGACAGCTCATGTACCAGAGGACTGTTATAACCTCTTTGTTAGACTAGACATGTCTAATTCTCTCAATTGTTCATCCTATGGTTAGTCTCCAGACCTCTTTGTTGCTCTTTTCTACGCTCTTAGTATAAGTGATCCCTATGCTCAAAGTTCTACTTTGATATTGGAATGTATCTGGTTCCATGCCTTATTAAATAAATAATTAAACCTAAATCCTTGTAGTATTTTGAAATAATAGATCATCAATTTATTGGGGTTTTTGGTGCCCCTACCCAATCATTAACAAGTACCAAAACCAAACTAACTACACTTTGGTTTAACATTGTTTTTTTCCCAGGCACTGGCAACTGGGGAAAGTAGACTAATCGTAATGAGTCTTGAGTGATAAATATATCCATGAAGTATTTTTTGAATCAATTTCTAAAGTTTCTGCTATAAATCATTGACACTTAAATCACTAATGCCCAATATTTAGTAAGATAGTCAGGCATTTTTGTCATGTTAGGATTGCGCTCTTGTTCACTCCATATTAAAAAACAAAATCAGAGCAAAGTAATTGGAGAAATAAAACTTTTTTTCAGTTGCAGGTTTGATATTACTGTTCTTTGATCTTATTTTACTTCATTAATCTGTTTGCAGGATGGCTGTGATTTCATGTGCCGTTCTAAACCACAGAATGTACCAGCTGCATATCGTGGTGTTGGTGATGACCAGCTTGGAGAGGAATCAGAAGAGCAAGATGACCACTTGCTGCCCATGTGATCTGCACCTTTTATTTGTGTACAGTTCTTACACAAATGACACCCAATCAGTTTTCCCCTCATCTAACTGCCCTTTTAAGCCACTTGCTTTCACTTTAAATACCCATTATTCTGCACACTATTTTTCATATTTGTGATACAAATAAATTCTGTGTAAGGTTTATGAACATAAAGCTGTACTAAGGAATTTTGGACTGACTGCTCAGAACCATTTTCCAAAAGGGAAGGGTCATGTGACAGTTTGAATATATACAGAAAAGAAATATTCCATGGAAGAGGAAAGGGTTTGAAGTAATACTAAAAGGTTTTGAGCTACAGTGACTGAATGTACTTGCATATTTCCTACAGGCTTTACTCTTCAAAAACACTGGATTCTGATTTTCAATTATGCAGTTACATAATTTTTTTATAACTCAGTGAAGTTTGTCCTTGCTTTTTCAAATCTGTGGAGAGACAGTAGACCAAATGGAAATATCTATATTTTCTTAACAAAGGAGAATAGTCCATTAAGGGGAGGGGGGAATGTTAGCTAGAAAGGATGCTGTCAGCAACATATTTAAATGGTCTAAATTTAAATGGCAATATTTTAAAACAGATTTAAAAGAGCAGACTTTAATAATAACTAACACTGCTGTTTTAAACACATTCTGTTTAAAAGCTGGTCTTTCATCTTTCATTACAAATAGGACAATGCCAGCAGTTGCAAATTATATAAAATACAGAGTCCAACAATGAAAAAGATTTTTAACCAAAAAAGACAGGGTAGGAAACCTCAAAATCTGTGTGGACAATATTTTTCTGGTTCTGTTCAAACTATTTTAGTGTTTGGACTAAATATTTTTAAAACTGGTGAATGTTAATGCTTATATTTCTGCTTATAAGTATGAATAGTGTCAAATCTGATCTGTTCCTATATATGCTTTTTTTTTTTAAAGGATAGAACATGACAGGTCTGTTTGCTTCAGGGATTTGCTTCCTTTTCTTTGGTGCATGTTGTACTGTTTCCTAATGACAATTCTCAAAATTGCATTTAAAATGCAATTAGGACTCCTGAATTCACTTGAACTTGCTGGGAATATTAGCTTTTGGGGAAGTGAGGGGAAATAAATAGTTATATCTTTACTTGGTCTCTTCCTAGTGGAATTGGTGGATCTAACTGGGAGTAAATCTCCAGGTATATCAATAGGCTATATCTATTCTTACTCCTTTTACGAAGAAGTACTGTAGCTGAGATAAGATTTGAGACATAGTATAGCCCTCTTTGCCAGGCTCTTTTATAAGAGAAAAGAAATGGGCCATTACTTATGTCATTTTTTCATAGTAAAGTTTAAAAGATTTTGTATTAAAGAGATGCAACTTTAACATTAAAAATGACTTGAAATTTCAAAATATGTGTATGCTTAAATGTTTCCAAACAGTTTGTGAATTACAGCTAAACACATTTTAGTTGAAAACAGAGTCATGATCTCAATGTAGTTTTGTGCTACCTTTTCTTTGGAAGACATTTACACATCCTACAGGCCTAAATCAAATGAAAAGAGCAAGGTTCTTGGTAGGAAATAGGGCTGGAACAACTCTGATGATAAGTGTGGGCTAAGTCTAGAAACTGAAAGATACCATATACATTCTTTCATTTGTTGAAAGCTGAAATAATTTGGATCATAGTAGATATGAATATAGAAAAACAACTTACTGATAGAAGTGCACTTCAAGAAAGAAAACCTTTCAATGCTGGCATTATAAACTACTCTTCTAGTTCAAGGTGAGCTTTGCATTTTATAGGATGCTAACATTTCTAGTAGAAAATAATTCCAAGTTTTTCTGTTAAATTCATATTAGGCTGCCTTATTCAGCATGTTACCATAAATTATGATAAAGTTACATATTTTAGTAATGTTCTACCGTATATTAAATATCTCTAGAAAATATGAACAACATAATAAGCAAAGTACATTTCCCTATTTGTTCGCTGCTCCTCTGTTTAATTTTTTTTTTAAATGCTAAGCTAAATAGAAGGGAAGTAGTGGAAAATCATCTATCAAAAAGCCCTGGCTATCCTAAGTTTATTCTTGAGAGATTGACGTTTTGAAATAATTATTCAAATTAATTTAAACATACAGCTTTACAAGTTTGTCTCAAATATATTGGCAGAACAATGAAATTAAATATTATTCTAAATTGTTAGAATAAAAGTTCACCTGAAGATGTGTAGATTCCAGATCAGGAATCTAAATTAAAAGATATTTTAAAGATTTTGTATGGATATACATTTTACTTTTACAAATAGATCAGAAAATCATTTCTAAAATTTAAATTCAGGGACTAATAACAGCTTGTGAGAATTCAAAACTAGCTGCAAACCTGATTGTGCAAAAGTTGGTGAGAAAAATCAGACAACAGGAAGATTGCAATATTGTTTATGAAGCATTCCTTTTACTGAATAATTTGCTTAATAAACAAAAATAAACAGGCTTTGGACAGAAGATACAAACCTGATAGCAGAAAGTTTGTCCCATATGCTCTCTCATAAGGGAAAGGGTAAGATACAAAAACCAAAGACATTTTTTTTTTAAAAGCAGGATGAAACACTTGGAGCTTCAATAGCGTTGGATTCTCCTTTGGCTCTTGAGTAATTTTTCTCCAAACACCACAAGAGACACAAGTGGAATTAAAAATATTTAAACCCTCTGATGGTATTATCAGAAGTAATGTCTTCTGGAGAGTCCCATTAGACCTGGGCCAGTTCTAGTCTTTAATGTTCAATTAACATTCCCTCCAGTATTCTATATGAAATCAATTTACTACTTACCTTCAATCAACACTTCAATTAGAAAAGATGTCATTTAAAACATTTCTTTACTGTTCCAAACAGAAGCCTTTAGCAAGAGAAAAGATTCAGTACTAATTGCTCCCCTGAAAATTGAAACTATGTGGAAAGAACGATTCTACTGGGAGAAAAATATGAGAATCCAGCAACTTGACAGGAAGGATTCACAGCAGCTGCAGCACAGAACTTTTTTTTGCCTTTTTCCATCAGGAACAATTCATAGCACAGCAGAAGATATTCTATGCTTTTGACGAGATGTTTCAAGGCCTCCAAGGGAATTATTCCTCCCCCAAGTATCACCATGACACAGGCTTGTGAAAGAAAATTTTTCTTGCATTTAGTATATTCATTACAGCTAGGAAAGAAAGAAAATCTGCATTCCAGTGTTAGGTCTCTTTAAGAATGTTGATTTTGGCACAGATTTTGAGAGCTGGACCCAATTTGATATTCATGGCACTCATGAGATGTTCTTCTTTTAGCAGAAGCAAGGCCTGGCCATCTATCTCCTGGGAGCGAAATTCCTCTGCAATCTCCTGGCAGCCTAATAGATTCAAGTATCAGAGAGAATTTTGTGAGAAATAGAAACTATACACATATTTAATAGCGTTTATAGATTAACTCGATATTCGTAAGAATCAGAGTTTTATGTTCAAACATGATGTAAAAAGACTTGAGTCAAGCTTGATTTCTTCAATATAATAGTGGCAATAATGAGGAAATGGTTTGCCATTGATGCCTTCTGGGAGGGTATGTGTTTGCTTCCTTTTTTACTTCCCAGTTTGGTCTACCAACCTGGGATTTATTTTCTCCCATCCAGTTCTGACTCAGTTTAGCTTTACAGACATTAGTACCACACTAGGTGCTTCCACTTGCTCACGTATCTTGACTCACGTATCTTGCATTTGTGTCTAAACCTGGCTCAAAAACAGTAACTGTGAGAGGGACCTTGGAGTCCTAGTGGATGATCACTTACACATGAGTTAGCAGTGTTCGGTGGCAGCCAAAAAAGTTAATACAATCCTGGGTTGTATAAATGGAGGCATGGAATCCAAATCACGTGAAGTATTAGTATTGCTTTATAAATCCTTAGTAAGACCACACCCGGAATACTGCATTACAAAAAAGATGTTGAGACTTTGGAAAAAGTGCAAAGAAGAGTAACTAAGATGACTAAAGGCCTGGAGACTAAAACATGAAGAATGGTTGCAGGAACTGGGTATGGCTAGTCTAGAGAAAAGAAGGACTAGGGGTGACATGATAGCAGTATTCCAGTATTTGAGGGGCTGTCACAAACAAGAGGGAGTAAACTTATTTTCCAAAGCACCAGAAGGCAAGACAAGAAACTATGGAAACTAATCAAGAAGAGAAGCAACCTGGAATTAAGGAGAAACTTCCTAACAGTGAGGACAATTAACCAGTGGAACAGCTTGCCTTCAGAAGTTATTGGTGCGTCATCACTGGAGGTTTTTAAGAAAAGACTAGACAGCCACCTGTCTGAAATGGTATAGGGCAGCGGTTCTCAACCTGTGGGTCGCGACCCCTTTGGGGGTCGAACGACCATTTCACAGGGGTCGCCGCGCGTGTTAGCCCGCCATCTTGGTGCAGGGGTGAAAAGGTCCCGGTTCGGCCGTGCCTGCGGGTCGCCGGACAGCTGGTAGCCCGGACGCCGCCATTTGGGTTCTTCTACCCTCTGCGCATGCGCAGAATTGTCACCTCATCCCGTGCGGGGAGGGGGCGGGGAGGGGGTCGCAGCGGCGGCGGGGTCGCGGGGGGGTCACGGCATTAGAAAGGTTGAGAACCACTGGTATAGGGTCTCCCTGAGCAGGGGGTTGGACTAGAAGACCTCCAAGGTCCCTTCCAGCTCTATTGTGAGTAATTATCTTAACACCCCTGCAAAGTCCCCATATTATTTCCATACAGAGATGAGAAGCATAGATAATGCTTCTGTCACTATCACTGACAAAACTAGAATTTAAACGAGATAAAGCCATTTTGTTATATTAAACATAGCTATTAGGTATGTTTGCTACCTTGAGTTATGTATAAAAATAATAAAGGACAGAAGGATAAATAAATAATATCCCCTTTCAGAGTTCGTGGATATAGGCAAATAGTATATCTGTTAGATCTATCTAAGGGAAAGATAGCTCCAACAATAACAGTTGTGTGGAAGGAAGGCTCCTTTTGTGAACTGCCTCCTCTAACACTTCCCTTTGCCCAACTTCAACCTTTTTAGGAGGGAGAGGGAGAAGTTAGGAGTTTGCTAAATGTCATGCTGAACCTGAGAAAAAGGCAGCACCAAAGCAGAAAAACCCAGTCTCTCTCACAATATAGGAAAATGTCATGCCCAATATAGTTAGTATTTCAAATCTACCAACACCTTATTCATGCCAATATTTAGGTGTCCAATATACAGCCATTTAACCCACTCCTTCTCTTCAGGGCATGGGAGAAAAGATACCAGACTTGCCTTGTAGGGATGCAATGAACTCATATACTTCCTCCACACTCCAGCGGCTAGGATTGCTGGACAGGAAAACTGGATTGATACCATGCAAGTCAGAAATGGGCTGAGTCATGCTGGAATTGACAAGGTCTCGCTCTCCATGACTAGATCTCACTGAAAGAGGTCCCGGTGATGTGGGGGAGAGTGTTTCATCATAACTAGAATTATCAGATCCTCTGCTTGAATCTTCTTGGCCCTGCAAATCCAAGATCACAAAACAGAACATGAGGAATAAAAACTGTATACGAAGGAAAGAAAAAAGGATTGTAAAACCTTGCATTGTAAAACCTTGCATTGAAAGTAAAAAAAAAGGGTAGCCAAATTATTAAATATATATCCCTACCCTATGGAACATCTTGGCCCTCAGTCTTCTGGCCTTCTGGAAGAGTGTGAAGACCTGGTCTGTCAAGTTACATGGGGATCCATGCAGGAGTGGTACAAAACCCTGGGGGTGGTTGGTGGCTTGAGTGTGAGCTATCTTTTAAACTTTTTTGGGGGTAAGATTTTGATGGATTAAACTAACTAACTAAATGGAAAATTAAAGAAATTAAAATGTATAATTAATACATTTATTAACTTAATGAACTGAAAAGCTGCTATTGTGTAGGACAGATCTGGGCATTTTATGACCTCTGGGCCACGTCCAGCCTGCATGAGGTCATTTGGAAGTTAGAAAATAAATAAGCATATTGCAGGGGGTGGGAAAAGAAGCTGAGTGCAGTCCTTTAGTTGGCTGGCGAAAGACGGACAAGAGCAGCAGAATTAAGTTCAGTGTATTGGTTTAGCCCTCCACAACAGTCCCAATTTCTCATGTGGCTCCTTGGGAAAATAACTGCCCACCCCTAGTGTAGGAGAAGAGCAGGCAAGTTGGGGTGGTGTTGATGGTGGAGTTAAACGTGTCATCAGCTTAGAGTTGCACAAGCAATTCAAGTTCAGCCCCCACTTGAATGCTGTTGACTCTGATCTAACACCAATTTAGTGCTGACCTTTAGTTGACTATATTCTTATGTGTAGGCTTGAACACTAAAGCTTCTGAACTGCAATTTAATATAAGGTCCTGATCCTTTGTGCCTGACATATAGTTTGTTTGGAAGAACCATGTATAAAAATAGCTCATGCCTATTAGAACAAGAGTATTTAGTTACAGGAAAGACTAAAAATTAAGAAAAATGGAATTGCAAGTTAATTTTTTAATCAATAGCTTGGGAAATAATGGACCAGTTGAAAGACAAATACAAAAGAATCTTGAGCCTTAAACTTAGGAATGATGTCAAAATTGTACATTAGCTTCCATTTAAGTGCCTAACAAAAACAAAAAAATAATTTTACAAAAGGTTTTTCCAATGCTCATTGAAAGGGAGAGAGAGAAAGAGTGAAATACTGGTTACAGGAGACATAAGGGAAGAAAAGGAAGTTTCTGCAAAAGGTTTTTCAATATACGGATGAATTGGCACAAAAGATACAGGGTGGCTACAAAATGGAGAGATTATACTTTATTTTGGCAAAAATCATATTACAGAATTAATATATGTTGGGTCTCTAAGGCCCTAACACCATCTATTAAAGAAGTATAGATTCTGATCACAATGTAATTTTAATAGCATGGTATCTTGGAAAAAAGTTATTCTTTAGATAGAATGACAGGTTACTTCAGGACAGCATGAGAAATGCAAAGTATTCCACCCCCCCCCAAAAAAATAGAACAGCAGGAATTTCAAAGTCAACCATTTGGGAGACAAAGTCTATATGAGAATACTTGTAATAAAATTTAAGGTAACATAGCAGAAGGTATACAATACAAAACAAAAAGCACAACAGGAAGGGGGAAAAAAAGAAATAAAACAAATTCACATGACTAACATAAATTGCCAAGAGCAATATATGCAAAAAGCCAAACAATAACTATATTTATTTAAAACAGAAAAATTACAAAAGATCAATTTTGCCAAAAAAAATAATTTTGAGAACACTAATAAACTAGGGAAAACTTTGTCACACTAGATGAGGAAAAAAAAAAGACAGATAATATTGCCAATAAAGAAAGAAAATAATTGCATACCCAAGATCGGGTATCAGAAGAATTTGCAGATTTTTTCAGGAAATTATGTGCTAATGGTGACATTGATGAAGCATGTTTGAATAAATAATGAGGACCCAAAGGATTTAAAGAATATAGACAAATATAAAGTAAACTTATAATTATTAAAGAACTTGAGACTAAATAAAACAAAGCTCAATTTTATAAAGAACTGGAGGATGAATTACTAAAACTGCTGACAAAACCAGAAAAATGAAATTACACAAAGGCAATACTCTAAACATGGGAAGAAGCATATATAATTTTGGTTTCTAAAGAAAAGAATGATTCTGAGAAACCATGATATAGAGCAATCTCCCTACCGAATGATTATAAAATTTGTACTATGTAAATGATGTAGTAGTAATTATTATGCAACAGCAAAAAGACAGCTGATGAAAACAAAGGTTTAGTGAATTCTCAGGATATAAAACAAATGTAGAAAATCCAAAGATACTAGGGGACAGCTATCCCAAGATTTTGTCCCAGAATTTACCAGTCAATGAAAGATCCAATGAAATATTTGGGATGGCATCTGACAGGTGGTAATAAAGATATATTTCAAAATAATTACACCAATTATGGAAATTTAAAAAAATATCTAGAAAGTTAGGAAAAAAAAAACTTTCTGATTAGGCTCAATTGTGACTGTTAAAATGAATATACCCAAAAAAATAACAGAGTTGGAAGGGATCTTGGAGGTCTTCTACTACAATCCCCTGCTTAAGCAGGAGACCCTATACCATTTCAGACAAATGGCTGTCCAATCTTTTTTAAAAACCTCCAGTGATAGATCACCCACAACTTCTGGAGGCAAGTCATTCCACTGATAAATTGTTCTCCCTCTCAGGAAATTTCTCCTTAATTCTAGATTGGATTTCTCCTTGACTAGTTTCCATTCATCATGTCAGATCCCAAAGAGTGATCGTGCCATTCAGTTGAGAGAAGGGGGGGCCTTGGGTTTGATTTATTAGCATTGCCTGTGTCAATGGACGATTTACAATCCATGCCCAGGCGCCAAACATCCTGAGATCTCTTCACTTTTGGAGAACGTTTATGAGGGGCAATGTGGGATGTTTCACTTCAATGGATAACAGAAGATGGTCAGATTAATGTATGTTTATCCGGTTNGGTTTGATTTATTAGCATTGCCTGTGTCAATGGACGATTTACAATCCATGCCCAGGCGCCAAACATCCTGAGATCTCTTCACTTTTGGAGAAGGTTTATGAGGGGCAATGTGGGATGTTTCACTTCAATGGATAACAGAAGATGGTCAGAGAAATGTATGTTTATCCGGTTCCCAGAGCAGTTGATAAAGAAAACATTTTCACACTTGTGTATTGGCTAGAATCTGCATTCTGGCTAATGGGAGGGGTCTCTACTGCTTTAACTCTACCTGCTTTGCCTAAGGGTATTCAGACGTTGCTTTGAATGGAATGC
>QLTV01000818.1:314171-327046 GCA_003457575.1 Thermophis baileyi
CAAGCATCCTGAGATCTCTTCACCTTTGGAGAAGGTTTATGAGGGGCAATGTGGGATGTTTCACTTCAATGGATAACAGAAGATGGTCAGAGAAATGTATGTTTATCCGGTTCCCAGAGCAGCTGATAAAGAAATCATGTTCACACTTGTGTATTGGCTAGGATCTGCATTCTGGCTAATGGGAGGGGTCTCTACTGCTTTAACTCTTCCTGCTTTGCCTAAGGGTATTCAGACGTTGCTTTGAATGGAATGCTTTCACTTCTGCTTAATAAAAGAAGTGAACAATGTATTTTGAAATACATTGTTTCAGAAGTTCTCGCTTTCTTAAGTTAGACGGAGGGGCAATCCTTACAGTCTATCTATTCTCTGGATGACAGAACGACTGTTAGAAAGCCAATGAAAATGTCTTTATCCTAATGTACATAGGCATAAATTGCTTTGAAATGAAAAATAATCCAGTTGCTGAAATATTTATGATTCCATGGCTTTCATTTCCATCAATCTTGCTAAAGAGAATTTTCTGAAAAACATGTTTGGAAAAGAATTTCTTTCCATGCAGGTAGCTACCAAAAATAACAAACTTTCTTTTATGAGTTTAGCTAGATCCTATAAAAACAATACAAAAATATAATATAACCTTTTGGACTTTTGACTAGAGTATGAATCACTGTAAAACCTTTCCAATCAATCATAATGGACGTGGATTTTAAAAATGGACAGATTAAAAGTGCATTGTTTTTTTAAATCAAGATTTCATGGGAGTATGATTTAGAACCTATAATACTGACAACAAATTACACAGATTATGTTCACTGTAACAGCAGGTCTTTTGTCAGTCTTGCTTAACTCTGATGGAGATTAAGGTTGTCAGAAAAAATATTTGCAAAATAGTTTCTTTATAACAGAAACTGTAATAAAGGAGACCAACATGACCACTTTGACATTACATTATACCCCATTAGATTTCTATTCTTTCGAAATATCCTTAAAGACTTCATCCATGCTTCTAAATTTAATTTTTCAGCCATTTGGACATATTTTATGAACAGTTAGTACAATTCAAATTCTTTAAAACAGAAGTAAGTATCTTTTGAGAATTATATATCACATTTTAAAAACTAAGAAAAAACACTCTCTTATCTTCAGATGGTTTGCCTATTCACAAGATGCTTATGATATGGAATCACAAAATATGCACTAGGTACAATGCAAACTGCTATATTCTATGCCACCTTTTCTTTTCTTTTTTTTAGAATATATGTTTTATTGGTACATTTTTTCTTTAAAAACATAAAAAATTCCATGTCTATCTGAACAACGTGTTGTCTGGGCACAATTAATTTTAAGTAGAGATACAACAATAACCATAATCATACTAGTAATCTTAATAAACATATCAATATTAATCACAAAATAATAATACAATTAGTTTGTCCATCTTGCAATATTTTCAATACAAATTTTTATTATCTTTTTAAATTCTTTTTAAATTTTAACCTGTTTCTGTTAGTTAATCATTGGTAAAATAAATCCCATGTTAAAAAATACTGTTTCCTCCTTTTCTTTTATCTTAAGTGTCAATCTATCCATCTCAGCACATTCTAATATTTTTTTTATTACACTTTCATCTGTCGGGACCTCATCATTTTTCCATTGTTGTGCAAACACTATTCTTGCTGCTGTTACTACTTGCAAAATTAAGTATGTATTCCCTTTATTATACTGTTCTGGTAATATCCCCAACAGAAATATTTCTTGTTTCAAATCTATGTGTTGCTTTATCATTTTTTCTAACCAAGTATGTATATTAGTCCAATATTTTTTTTGCCTTTGGGCATGTCCACCACATATGATAATATGAACCTGGTGTCTGATTACACTTCCAACATTTAGCTGATAAGTTTTCAAACATCTTTGCTAACCTCGCTGGTGGTAAAAAACATTTTGTATAAATTTTCCTTATAGGCCGTTGACATTGTTAGTTTACAGTTTCTATCCCACAATTTCTGCCATTTACCTAATTCTATTGAGTAACCAAAGTTTTTAGCCCATCTTATGATTGTTTCTTTCACTTGCTCTTCTTCCATTTTAATACTCAATAAGTAGCTATAAATTTTTTAAATTAATTTTTCATCTGTCCCTAGTAATATCTGGTCTAGTTCTGTTGGTTCTTTATAGAAACTCATATCTTGATTGTATTTGCACGTGTGGCCACCATGCTAAATCAATCCCTTGATTAGTCAGTTCTTGTTTAGATTTAAGTTTATCATTCAAAATGTCCTTATACCTTACAATTTTTTCCATATTAATCACATTCGGATGTATCAGTGCCTCCATTGTGGAGAGCCAGACTGGTATTTTAATGTAGTGTCTTTCTTTAATTTTCCCCCATACTAACAATAGTGTATTTCTAACAAGGTGTCTTTAAAAATATCCATGTATTTTATTTTTCCCATACCATAGAAAGGCATGCCACCCCAATTGGAGATCATGTCCCTCCAGAGTTAATAGTCTTTTATGTCTCAAATTTACCCATTCTTTCACCCAGACAAGTGCAGAGGCCTGGTAGAATAGCTCCCAATCTGGCAACCCAAAGCCCCTTTAAGTTTAGTATTTTGTAGCAGTTTCAATCTTATTCTTGCTTTTTTCCCTTGCCAGATATATTTTAGTATCATTTTGTTTAATTCTTCAAAGAATTTTTTTTCTAATTTTATCAGAATTGTTTGAAATAAGAATAATAGTCTCAGAAAAATGTTCATTTTTATTGTAGCTATCCTTCCTGTCAATGATAGCTGCAGGTTTTTCCATTTATCCAAGTCTAATTTGATTTGTTGTAACAATTTCATATAATTATCTTAATAGTTGTGCATCTTGCTGTTAGCTGAATTCCTAGATATTTAACTTTCTTAACTATCTGAATGTCTATCTTCTCCACCAACTCTTTTTTTTTTGTTTCTCTGTGACATTTTTAACTAGTATTTTAGTTTTCTCTTTATTCATTTTCAGTCCTGCAATTTCACCATACTCTGCTATTATTTTTATTAACTTGGGTCCAGATTCTTGTGGTTCTTCTAAAATAAATACCAAGTCATCTGCAAATGCCTGTAGCTTATACTCTTCTGTTTTTATTTCCATTCCTTTTACTTCTGAGTCTTGTCTAATATTTCTACTTAATACTTCCAGTGTTAATATAAATAGTAGGGGGGACAGCGGACATCCTTGTCTCGTGCCTTTTCTTATGTTAAAGTTCTCTGTCATGTCCCCATTAATCATCACTTTTGCGGTTTGTTTGGAATATATTGCAATCATGTTAACGAATTTCTCCCCAAAGTCCATATATTTTAATTGTAATAACATAAATTGCCAATTTACATTATCAAATGCTTTCTGTGCAATTAAGAATATCAATGCCATTTGTTTTTTGGGGTGCATTTCATAATACTCCAAGGTGTTCAAAATAATTCTCATATTATTCTTAATTTGCCTTTTAGATAAAAATCCATTCTGGTCTGAGTGTATAAATTCATTCAAGAATCTTTTTAATCTCTCTGCAATTATTGAGGTGTATATTTTGTAGTCTGCATTTAGTAGTGATATTGGCCTGTAATTTTTTATCTGCATTAAATCTGATTTTTCTTTCGGTATTAAAGTTATATTTGCTTCCATCCATGTATTTGGTATTTTGGCCTCTAACAGTACTTCATTATAAACTTCCAACACTGGCAAACCCAAAGTATCTTGTAAACATTTATAAAGTTCTGCCGGTAGTCCATCTGATCCTGATGTTTTATTATTTTTTTGTCTCTTGATCGTCTCTGTTAATTCCATCATCGTTGTCTTTTCATTTAGCATAGCCTTCACTGTTTCAGGCACTTTGGGTAATTCAGCTTTCTCCAAGTATTGTTTTATTTTTTCTTCTGATACCTTCTCTTGATTATATACTTTTTCATAGTAATTCTGGATTATTTTCTTTTTAGTTTCATTTTGATGGTGAAGGATTCCCTTTCCATCTAACAAACTGTGTATCAATTTCTTCTCTTTCTCCTTTTTCAATTTATATGCTAACTATCTTCCTGGTTTGTTGGCATTTTCAAAGTAATTTTGTTTTGTTCTTTTAATCTTTTGTGCTAATTCTTCTGTTTCCATTAAATTGAGTTTGTGTTTTATCAGTTCCATTGTGAAGTTTCCGAACTGTTAACTCTGTTTCCAGTCTTTTATGTTCTTCTGCTAATCTCTTTTGTGTTTGCATCTTTTAGGTGATCGCTAATCCCCGAATATATCCTTTTGCTGTGTCCCATACATTTTGTAGTGAAGTCTCTTCTTTTTTATTTTCCTTGAAAAAGAAATCCATTTCCTTCTCCATTATTTGTATAAACTCTTTATCTTTTAATATCGCTTGATTCAACATCCATCTCACTTTTTTCCTTTGACCTTTCCATTTTGTTTTTATTGGGTTATGATCTGCCCATACATTTGTTTCAATTTCTATCTCTTGTACATTTGTTCTTAATTCCGGTGTCATCCATATCATAGCTATTCTCGACCATGATTGATGTCTATCTGCGTAGAAGGTATATTGGTTTTTCTCTAAGTTCATTTCTCTCCATGCATCTTAAAGTGATAGTTCTTCTGTCATTTTAAAGAAAGTCCTAGGCAGCGTTTTCCATGCCTTTTTACCTATTTTCCTGCTTCTATTATCCAATTTTGCATCCACAACTGCATTGAAGTCCCCTAACACACAAATGTTTTCATAATCCATTTCAGTTATTTTCATGTGAAGTTTTTTATAGAATTCTTCTTGTTTGTTATTTGGTGCGTATATTGCTATCAACAGTACTTGTTTTTGGTTTATTATTACCTCCACCATCAAAATTCTCCCTTCTTCATCTGTATATATTTGCTTGGTGTTTATTGTTTCCTTTATATATAAAACCACCACCCCTTTCTTTTGTTGTGCTACCCCCCTTTTCTTTTGTTGTGCTAGTGAGAAATATACTTTTCCCATTTTGGAGTATTCTAAAAGCTTACTATGTTGTTTTTCAATATGGACTTCTTGGAGACAAATTAAATCAAATTTTTTTATTATTATTTTGTGAAAGTTTTCCCCCCTTTTCATTGGTGAATTCAATCCATTTATATTAATTGATAGCATCTTTAATTCTTCTTCCATCTCCTCACTTATATATAGGTCATATCAGGGGTGAAATCCTCTAAAGTCTGCTACCGGTTCGCTTTGCGCACGTGTGCGCGCCGCAGGCACTACCCTGTTTCCCCCAAAATAAGACATCCCCTGATAATAAGCCCAATCAGGCTTTTGAGTGCATGGCAATAAGGCCAAGCGCTTATTTCAGGGTTCAAAAAAATATAAGACAGGGTCTTATTTTTGGGGAGGCACGGTACCGTGCAGCACTGAAAAAGGAGCATTTTGAAGCCATCAGAGTCTGCAAAGGTAAGTAGAACAGCGAGGGGGGGGATCAGCTGTGCCGCGCGATTTAGATTAGCTAGAAAGCAGGAAATCCTGCTTTCTAGCTAATCTAGATCGCGCGGCACAGCTGATCGTCGCACAGCTGATCGTCGTATATACCAGTTCACCCGAACCGGTAGCATTTTTTACTACCAGTTTGGGTAAACCAGTCCGAACCGGTAGCATTTCACCTCTGTGTCGTATTGTCCTAGTTGATCTTATTTCTCTCTGTTCCTTTGCTTTTGCTCCTTCTCGTTCTGCTCGTTCTATTTTCTCGGCCTCACTTTCTTCTTGCCGTATAGTCTTTTCCACATTTACTGGTTCTTTTTGTCCTTTCCTCTCCCCTTTTCTGTTCTTCAGTAGTTCCAAATTGATATTCATAGAATTCATGTGCTTTATCTAATGAGTCCAGTCTATATCTTTTTTCATTCCAAGTTACTAAGATTCCCTCTGGTGTAAACCATCTAAAATTTACATTGTATTTAATCAGCTGACCTGTCAGGAATTGGTATTGTCTTCTTAGGTTTCTTACTCTTCTTGGCACCACCACCACAATTTCTTTGCCTTTATATTGCAGTGGTTCATCTCTCGCTTTTTATGCCACCTTTTCTTGTTCTCCCCAGGCTATACCTACCATCTTATTTGACAAACTAGGTCTAGGAGATTCCCTATCTTTTCTGTCCTTCAGGCAGCTGGGCACACTGTTGGACTGCAGGGAAATAAGATGGTAAGCAAACCTAATAGCTTCTTCATTTCTCACAGCAACTAAAGCAACGTTACTGAAAGAAAGTGGAAGATAGGGCCATTTCCACTGTGACATAAACTTCATTAAGCTCTGTCCTGATACATGATCCCAACTTTGATTCATTTCTAGATGTCCCTGTTTGAAAATGCCTCCCAGCACCATGGCAGAAAAACAGAGAAGCACATGTTAATTCCACCTGTCCTAAACATGGTAGGAAAAAGGAATGGTTCTATATTCTCACCTGGTGATGCTTGCCCTGGATTTTGGCTCGAGCAATCTCAGAGCTGTTGCGCCGGGGTCCACGTCGACGACGAGCATAGTTTGCTTCTTGGAGCTCTTTTATTTTTTTCCTTTGCAGACGTAGTTGGTGGCTGCAGCTCACATTATATCTATTATGACCAGAAATAAAACATAATTTCTGTTCCTTAGAAATAAAATAAAGCTTCTTTTCCAATCTATTAGTATCTAGGCATTCATGCTCTAAATTATTTGTTTAGGAGTCATAAATTTCAAGAAGATACAATTATCACTACCTTTTTGCACATGTTACAGAACAGAACCTCTTGGAACCACGGAACTGACTGGCAGGACCATATTTGCCACAGAACTCACATTTCAGCAAGTTTCCTTTCTTGTCTTGATCTGAGGAAATGACAGATGAAGAGATATTTTACAAGTAATCTTGTTAATTAGCAAAAATAGGATATAAACCTAAAATCTATTTGAGAGAAAAAAATTGTAGTTCCACAGAAGGACTACACTAAATATTTATTTAAACATGAAGAAAGTCTGTTAAGAAAGTCTCGAAGCCTTATAATTTTTATACTGGGTAAACATTAAACCTTGACAATGCTAACAATCTGGATAACTCTTCAAGGAAGACCACATCAATTCCTAAGAATGTGAATTGGCATTCAGACTCTTCTTGCTTTAAAAAAAATAGAAAAATGGACAAAATATTTGAAAAGTATTTAGTAGGAAGAAAATATCTCATAACTATGATGCAAGATTTCTTTCTATCTACTCTTAGTTCTCAGCAAACACTCACCAACTGTTAAACTTTCTACTCCAGGAGAGTTGCTGGGTTGGTTGTTAGACTGCCTAGAAGGAGTTGCCCCTTGAAGAGGCTTTTCAAAGTCTTTAAGGAATTGAGAGTAGCCCACCTGAAGAGGGAGAAAAAACTTGCATAAGCTTCATTGACAGCATTTACCTTTTACATGCCTCATTAGGTGGGCCTATAGGATTACTACATTTTCCCCCTCTGGCTTTGGTAATATCAGCTAAGTCCACATGGAGCTCATTCTGGCAGGTATGGAAGGGCAAGGAAGAATACATTGCTTAGTCATGTTACATCGTCCCAATTTTTTTTAAAAATTTTTTTTGCTTTAATTGATTTAAATACAAAAACAAAGAGAAAAGAAAATAATATACAATTTTAGAAACAAACAGGGCATATGTTAAAGGATTCACATATATAAACATTCTATATAAACATTTCAATGAATGGTAGTTGGATTTCATTATAATCATTTATTATAATCTATATCAATAGAAGTTCATAATATTAATTTTGCAGACCACTGAGGAACTGAGGGCCATATTTCTTTGCAATGCTAAAGAATACATCTTTTAGCTATAAATAGGAAACAGAAAATCTACTTTCTGTATTCAGATATCTACCTCTATGCAGCAGGAACATAGTTCAAAAGAATCTGAACATATCAAAGTACATGTGCTCGGGCACCCCCTCAATGGAATAATTACAGGACAGGGAAGAAATATATATTTATAAGAACCATTAATCTCATTGTAACCCCAATATCATGACAATTTATATATTATAATTTTATTATATTATATTTATGTAGCCTTTTCTATATAAATGCAAGAGTCCAACAAATCTGAAATAATATTTTTTGGCATTGAATAAGACATAATTTAAGATCTAATGAAATGTTTGGTATTGATATTAAAATAGCAATAGCAATAGCACTTAGACTTATATACCGCTTTACAGCCCTCTCTAAGCAGTTCACAGAGTCAGCATATTGCCCCCAACAATCTGGGTCCTCAAAACTACTCCCATGCCCTAGACAAGAGTCTAATTCTTTTTTCCATTCAGCTTTTTAAGTTTTATATCAAATTAATTCACAACAGAATTTTATAGAGGGCAATTATAATGGTTTTGGGGTCATAAGATTTAATGTTTGTAGTTGATTATATTTATTAGGCTAAAAATGTCACAGGTCTAAACTAGAACATCAATAGATGTTGTCACTGTAAATACTGCCACTGAGCTGCACTAGCAAAATAATACTTGTCCTGTAATGCAAAAAAATTATAAACATTCATCATTTTCATCTACCGGTACTCATTGCCTCCTATCAAATTTTTTCACATATATTCCCCCATAATTCTAAGATTTCTGTTAGCCCATAGGATCAACTTAGAATGACAAAAAGAATCAAAATACTATGGTAACAGCCTTCTTACCGGGAAAGGCTCTGCCCCTTCTTGAATGACAAAGCCCTCTATGATATGTGTAAGAATCTGAGGCTTGACAATGGCTTGTGGAGGTTTGGAATCTCCAGTCTGACGTGACAACACAGCCAGTGTAGGAACAGAAGCAATTGTTGGATTTGCAGAGTTGGGGTCACTTGGGGATGCATTTAGAGTACCACTGGTGAAAGAGTCAGTCTTCTCTAAAACAGAAACACCATTAACAAACTAAATTTTAAAATTGCTGTATATTTAACAAAAAGGATTTGTTTTATAAAAATTAAATCCACGTATTCATTGTTAAATATAATTCCATGTGGGAACTGCATACACTGTTCAACCTGTATATATTTATTTATTTAGTTAGTTGTCATATGATTTGATTGATTGAAATAAAAAAATTAAAACATTGAAAATGATAAAACAAAGCTAAAAAAACAAGTAACAGGTGATATTAATAATAATGGAGCCACCTCACTAGTTTGCTGGTCCTCCAGGGTTCTCAGGCATAACCAAATCTTAAGACCTTTGGAAACTCAGACATGATGGAGTCAGCATCATTATATTTGTTAAACAGTATTTAATCCCCTTGCAGAATTTGAAGATTCAATACCAGTTAGGATGGATGATGTAGCAGGACAATTACTGCTCTCATGACAATTTCTTCCAAGGAGGTCTCACATGTTGATCTCAACTTCTTTTTTTTTGCATAAAGTTTTTTATTTTTTAACATGTCAAAGTTTCATTTTCAATTAAACAGTGTGTTGTCTGGGTATAAATAGTTTGAAAGATAGTAATCATAATGTTTACAACAATATTCATTACATTGATATTAATTCTATAATAATAAAAATAATAATCATATTTACTTCTCTATTTTAACAAATCTCCCTTATTTCATTAATCTTTTTCTTATATTTCCATGTTTCTTACTTCTGTTTTTGTTATCTAACCATTGATAAAATAAATCCCATATAATAAAATATTCAGTTTGTTCCTTTTCCTTAATTGCAAGTGTTAATCTATTCATTTCTGCACATTCTATTTTTTTAATCACATTTTCATCTGTAGGGATCTCTTCACTTTTCCAATGTTGTGCAAATACAATTCTGGCTGTAGTTAATACATGTAGGATCAAATATGTATTCCCCTTATTATAATTATCCGATAGAATACCCAACAAAAATATTTCTGGTTTTAAATCAATATGTCGCTTTATTTATTTTTATTTTATTTATTTTATAAAATTTATATGCCGCCCAACTCCCGAAGGACTCTTTATCATTTTTTCCAACCATGTATGTACTTTTGTCCAATTTTTTTTGCTTTTGGGCATGTCCACCACATATAATAGTACGAACCAGGTATCTGATGGCATTTCCAGCATTTAACCGACATATCCTTAAACATCTTTGCCAACCTTGAGGGCGAGAAGTGCCATCTATAAAACATTTTATATAAGTTTTCTTTATATGCAGTTGACATTGTTAATTTGTAACTCCTATCCCATAATTTCTGCCACTTATCTAACTCTATTGTATATCCAAAGTTTTTAGCCCATATTATCATTGTCTCCTTTACTTGTTCATCTTCCATTTTAACACTTAATATATAACTATACATTTTATTAGTTTTTCATCTGTCCCTGTTAGTATCTGATCTAGTTCTGTTAATTATAAAAACCATACATTTCAGCATCTTTCTTATATCTAGATTGTATCTGCACTTGTGGCCACCATGCTATATCAATCCCTTGACCACTTGTTTAGTTTTGAGCTCCCCCTTTTCATTCAAAATATCTTTGTATTTAGTAATATTTCCCAGATTAATAACGTTTGGATGGATCAGTGCCTCTATTGTGGAGAGCCAGACTGGTATTTTCAAATAATGTTGTTCTTTGATTTTCTCCCATACTAATAATAATGTATTTCTAATATAATGTATTTGAAAATAACCATGTATTTTGTTTTTCCCATAACATAAAAAGGCATGCCAACCCAGTTGAAGATCATGTCCCTCCAAAGTCAATAATCTTTTATGCCTCAAACCAATCCATTCTTTCACTCAAGTAAGTATACTGGCCTGATAATACAATACAATCTGGCAACCCAAAACCACCTCTATTTTTCGAGTCTTGCAACATTTTCAAGCTTATTCTTGCTTTTTTCCCTTGCCAAATATATCTTAATATTATTTTATTTAGTTCTTCAAAATATCTTTTTTCCAGTTTTATCGGAATTGTTTGAAATAGAGTAGTCTCGGCAGGATATTCATTTTTATAGTAGCTATTCTTCCTGTCAGCGACAGTTGCAGGTTTTTCCACTTCTCCAAGTCTATTTTAATTTGTTGCATCAGTTTGTAGTAATTATCTTATTTAATAGTTACACATCTTGCTGTTAGTTAAATTCCTAAATATTTTACTTTCTTAACTATCTGAATACCTATCCTCTTCATTAGCTCTTTTTTCTGTGTATCTGTAAGGTTCTTGACCAAAATCTTAGTATTTTCTTTGTTTATTTTCAGTCCTGCAACTTCACCATATTCTTCTATTTTTTAAAATTAATTTGGGTCCTGTTTCTTGTGGATCTTCCAAAATAAAAACCAAATCATCTGCAAACGGCTGTAGCTTGTATTTTTCTTTTTTTATTTCCATGCCTTTTATTTCTATATCTTGTCTAATATTTCTGTTTAACACTTCCAATGTCAATATAAATAGTAGAGGGGATAGTGGACATCCTTGTCTTGTGCCTTTTTTTATATTAAAGTTCTGTCATATCACCATTTACCATCACATTTGCCATTTGCTTGTGATATATTGCCTTAATCATATTGATAAATGTCTCCCCAAAATCCATAGTTTTTAATTGTAATAACATAAACTGCCAGTTTACGTTATCAAATGCTTTCTGCGCGTCTAGGAAAATCAACGCCATTTGTTTTCCAGGGTGTGCTTAATAATGCTCCAGTGTGTTTAAGATCATTCTCATATTGTTTTTAATCTGTCTCTTAGGCAGAAATCCATTCTGATCTGAATGTATAAATTCATTCAAAACCCTTTTTAATCTCTCTGCTATTATTGAAGCATATATTGATCTCAACTTCTCATGTCAATTTCTCCTCATAGGAATATCACATGCTGATTGAGGACTAGAAGGAACAGTACATTTATGAGCCATGGAGGGGAGAAAATTATATGTGGAAAAAAAGCTTGATCCTAATCATTTCCCAAGATTCAGAGGCTTTACTACTGTATATTTCTTGATATAGCATCATTAAGATTCTGTTCATGTACAAATGCCACAATCCCCAACTAGAAAGAACTTGTGCTTTACCTCTTAAATAATCTCATGTGTTATATGAATTTACACATATGGGTTTGTGCCTACATAATATCTATTCCAACAGACAGGCACCCACTGTCCTCAATTTATCTTTTCACTTATCATTTCACTCAGTTTTGTCAGTCGTTTCAGGTAGACAAAGTCAAGAAACAGACTGTCAGGCCGAAGCCATATTTTATTAGAGACTTTGGCTTGCCACACTTTACGTTTGAGAATGTATTCTCGCTGTGGGAATTTGGGAGGGGCTGTTGCATGAGGGATGTAGACATGTAGCCATAACAAATTCCTTTAGATTCTCAAGGTCATCCTTTGTCCAGCACCTGCCCAGAAGATGAGGGGAGTAACTGACACGTCGACAGAAGGAGACTGGCTAACATCATGAACTTGTGGGTGTGGGGACAAAGGGCTTGATTTTTCAACTGGGTGGAGAAACCCTGGGAGCGTCAGATTCGGGTTTCTCCCAGCCGTGCCAACATGGATCTGTTAATAAATTGGAACTTTGAGGAATGCTTTGCCTCAGACTCTGATTTTATTTTAGATGCTGTTTGGAACTCTGACACTAGTTTTATAATAGTAACATGACTGTGTTGTCAGAAGTGCCTTGTTATGACTACAAATGTAGAAGAAAGAGAGACTATATAAAGGCTGATTTCTCTGGCAATACTAAAAATGAAATCCCATCCTTTATAGCACTGAATTGGGCATGTCTTCAAAAAGGTTCAGTACAGCTGGACTTAAACTTATTGATGCATATGCATCAGTGGTGGGTAGCTACTGGTTCGCCCTGGTTCAGGCGAACCGATAGCAGCGGCGGCGGCGGGCGCCT